>CANTFL010000108.1:0-286407 GCA_947650285.1 Hyaloperonospora brassicae
CATGATCACTTGCGATCTCATCGTGCACATCGAGTAATCGATCTGGTCTACAATCTGCTCATGTTGCCTCAGTTTTCGCATCGTCTTGGGTCGCCCCGAGTTGCTCCATCAAATCCTCCTAGCGTTGTAAAGAGCCACATTGGCACCGCGCTGTATGGTCCCATCGAAATTCAACGACACCGCCAAAACGACAACCACACATTTTTTCAGTGTCGATCCAATTGAATTCGAATGCGAGAGACAGGCGCATGGTGGATTGCACAGCAATAGTAGATGCCATTGTCGGGCTACGCTGGATCGTCAGCGCATCACTTCCCTTTCGCAGAATGGATGTTGTGGCAAGACGCATCAAAAGATTTCAAATTGAGAAGTAAAATAGGAAAAGATACGCGGACACGTACAAATGGACTGGTGCATGCGTATATGTTGGTACCGAAGACGGTGGATCCGCCTCCAACCATTATTTGAAAGATACTATTTTTACTTCGGATCAAATTAGCCAGGATTATATGTATGGACTCTTGATCAGGTTAATTATAGAGAAGATATATAGCAGATATACGTGGATGTGTAGGAAGAATCGTAGGCATGTATAAATTCGGTAGTATAGTCACATCCGTCATATGTATACTACTTCTTGATTGATTGGTGGTTTCTGCTATACCTTAGGGTGTGCAGTTTTTTCTTGTTCATTTATTCGGTGTATAAGTTTGACTGACTGACGTCTCAAATTATATTTTTATATAGACGCATTATGATTGAATATTGCTGTTATTGAGTTCTCTTATTTCTCACTTATATATATAGTAAATGGTGTTATGGTCATGTTGCTCTCATATGGCTAAGTTTTCAAAGCTTATCTTTTGCATGTTTTTTTATATTAAATAATGTGTATATGTTTCTGGATCTGTATCTTCGCCAAATCTTGTTTGCATAATCGATTATATTGATATTAAATCGCCACGTCGGGAAAACATAAAAAAGCATTATATAGCACAGAAATGCCTCACGACATGGAAGAAAGAGAGATAAGAACGAGAGCTGAATTGCAGAGAAAATTAAATCTGCACTGATTTCGATATAGAAATCGACGAAGAATGTATCCTCTCCATACGAGATACGAAGCACACTTGATGGTCGGTGAATTGACTTTGATTATCATTCATTGTTGTCTAATATTTGATGCCAAGTTCTGGCTCTGTCCTAAAGTGATAATGAACACATTTGATTGTTTCATCGATAGATCGAGATAAAGACTTAAAATGTACGAGGGCAGTGCGGCTAATCCGCGATGCTTCGACTGCTTATAAGCGTTGCGCCTGTGAATGTCTACATCGGTGATGCATTTTACTGATTTATTGTCACGTATACTCGGTTGATATATAGTTGTAGTATCTAGTGCTTTATATATTCTACAATACGACCAAACGTGTTGTTTTCGTGATGTCCGAGGCATTTTTAAATCACCCACATAAAAATGCACCGCTGATGTATACTGTATAGCTAGATTTATGGCCTGGATCAAAAAAACAAATATCGACAGATTTGAGCTTGTGCGCAAAAGCTGTCGCTCATAATTACATTGAAACGGCATTTACAGAAATTCGTTATTGTTGAATAAGTTTTTCTGTATCCACTAATCGTTTATCACCATACAAGCTGTTGTCGCGCTAGTACCTTTGTCTCATGATACATAAAGTGTACGATACGAGTGTCTTCGTTCGATGTCCTGAGAGATACATGTCGCTCTGTTTAGATGTAACTTTAGCCAAGTCCTGACATATCATGCGGCATTCGCGATGTGGACCGACGAGGCCGAGCTGCTACACTTGTAAGCATTATGTCCTTCACTGCAGAAAGTAGTATGGCGTCTATCCCTTATAGTGTTCTTACCGCAAAGTCCATATCAGTGAGAGCGATAAGGTGAAATACAAATAATTACGCCAACGACCCGCTTATATCCTGTCTAGCGGCAGTCAAATTACCGGTCAGGAATTACTAAATAACCATCCATATCAGCACCCACGTCACTAGCACCAGGACAGCCTCTTTTATGTCAATCCTTTAATGTCATCAGCATTGCGCGTTTTGTTAGCATTCGTCTACCTTGTCTTACCACTATCATCTACGTGAGCACCTGCAATAGCGCCAAAACAATCCCGTAAGCTCTCCACTATATTTTCTCCCCTTAATGTCGTTCGACCATTCCTCATCTCATGCTACCTGAATTCGTACCTCGAACATCATACACAACGTTGCGTGCGCGCCATGTATTGAGAGGCTATCTCATCTCATGTATACGTAAACACGAAACCGCCAAGACGACAGCCACGGACTGTTGCAATTACATTGTCGGAAGAACCTAGTAGAAAAGAGATGAAGTCACGTGGCCTTACAACAGACTGACAAACAACGTGTTCGACAACGCTTAAAGCATCGATCCACCTTTCTCTTCTTGCAAACCGTCCGTCGGTGTGTACATAAAAGGCGTCAAAACTGAATACTTAATCGACGAAATGATGGAGAAATGCGTGGACATATACAACTGGCACCAAACATGTGTTTTGGTCCGCTAAGTATACATCAGCAGTGGAGACCCGTTTTTGTGATCATATGATATCATGTTATATTGCTTGGTGCATGTTGACAAGGTACACCTTATCTACAGTATGTATTGATGGTTGCATACTTATTGGATACGGTATTGGTAATCAGGTGTGACTTACTTTCGTGGGAACATAAGGGATGCGTATATGCGGTTTAGCTGTCAGCTGGTAAACGGATTACAAGACGATCACCAGGTGGTGATTAGAACGTAGGGACGGCCAATGTTTCTTGTACGATGAAAACATAGCGTATGTATCAGGCTTCGATGTAGCATGAATATCATGAGAACGAAGTACCTCGATCGATTGATCACTTCGATATTTGCCTTCGACCCTACATGTCAACAGCCTCAACGCTCAATCGCGTTTGTTCCCAGCTCGGAAGGCAAGTATATCCGCCAAGCAATCCGAAGTCGTCCTGGGAAGTGACAATCACTTTCACTGAGAAATCTCCATGCGCATGACTCTGGCGTAGAAAGGAATACGGAAAAATGTTCAATATGTGAAGGAATCGTACGAGATAGCTGATCGACGGTTGCTCAGCAATATGAAGACTCTAGGGCTGATCGCCCAAGGGATTGCATCAGAGCACAACACTAAGATTCGGTCGTCCACCTCGTCTATCCATGCGTGGAATACGCTAAAGGACTTTTACAATCGGGCGGTGCTGCACAACCGTGTGTCGATGACCCATCGAGTCCATGATTAAAAGCGGAAGGCGGAATGACGATGTCTAAGCACCTCGACAGCTTTAATGAAATGGTCGTGGGTCTACAGACACTAAACAAACCTCTGAATGAAGCTAGACAGTTGGTGATTCTGCCGGGCAGTCTTCCGAAGAAGTATGAGCTGATCTCCTTTATCGTGGAAAATTCCAAAGACTTCACGCTTATTGAGGTCAAGGAGAAGCTGCTGAAAGAATTTGGACTATTGGAGATGAAGGAAAGTCAAGAGCGTGCATTGAAGGTGACCCATGGAAGCAATTTCAGAAACTCGAAGAGCGCAAAAGATGCAAAGTGACATGGTCAAAGGGGGCACGGTTTAATGAAGAATGAAAGGCTTCAAAGGCAAGTGCTTCAAATGCAATCGAGTCTGGCATTTCAAGCGTGATTGACCCACCCGGAACGGCAATGGTGATGGTGATACCGAATTGCCGTAGGTGATCGATCAGCCGGTTTGGTCAGTGACTGATAGTGATGCGATGGCACACATGTCTCCGTATCACGACGAGTTCATTGGGTACAAAATATTTGCCAGCGGCATTAAAATGACCATTGCAAATGGTAATAAAATTCGAGTTGCCGGAAAGGGTGAAACACTCATGAAGGACACCGAAGCCAAACGGATACATGCGGCGGGAGCTCTGCACATTCCAGGTTTGGATCGACGATTGCTGTCCGTCGGCAAATTAGCTGATCGGGGCATGAGTGTTGAATATCATCAAGATTTATGGGTCCTTTGGAACAAGTCCAAGGCAGTGGCATTCGAACAGAAAATCGGCAAGACATACGTGCTGGAATGTCATCAAGACATGGCACAGTATGTGGAGTACGCTCAGGTTGAAGGTGAGTGGGAGCTATGGCATGCTCGAATCAGGCGTTCGAGAGAAGAAGTGCAGTCGGAACCGCAGCCAGCAGCGATGGGGATACCGATGATCAAGAAAGAGAAAGTCAAGAATTTGTGCGGTTACTGCACGAAAGTCAAACTGAAGGTGGAGAGTTTACAATCGCAATCACTAACACGCACGTCAAGTGTGCTAGATCTTGTACACACGGACGTGATGGCCCAATGAAGACAAAGTCAAAAGGTGATACTAAGTACGTGCTCACTTTTTGTGGACGACCACTCTCGGTATGTGATGGCGTAAGTATTGGTGAAGTTCAAGGAATTCAAGACACTGTACGAATAACCGCGAAACGCCAGGGTCAAGTGCCTGCGTTCGGACAACGGATTGGAATTCGTGAACAAGGCGATGGACAAATACTGTACACCAATGCCATCGTACACCAGAAAACGGTACCATACACCTTACAGCAAAATGGCGTGGCGGAACGAGGCCGCCGACCAATCATGAAGAAGACAAGATTAATGATACACTTCACAGCTGTCTCGATGGATTGGTGGGCAGAAGCGGTCGACACAGCAGAGTATCTGATAAACCGGTCGACCGGCAGGGTACAAACAGGTACCTCACCTTATGCAATGGGATTTCGGAGAAGCCGTACATGGAACACCTGCATGATTTCGGGTCGATGAGTTATGCACAAGTGGGAAAGAGTGAGCGTACCAAGTTGGTCCCGAAAGGGTACAAGTGTTTGTTTCTCGGGTACGCGGGAAATACCAAAGGGTACCGGGCATACGACTTGGACGCACACAAGCTGAAAGTTGTACGATCAGTAAAGCTCGACCAACCAGAAGTCACTGGGATATATGACACATCGTCACCGAGAAACAAGACGATCACCCAGGTCATTGAAGATGAAGATGACACAATCTATCCCAAATACGTAAAGGGACCTGCATAAGATGAGCCAATGAAGTGTCCGGACGAGTCTGCTGAAGCCACCGAGGTGCGAGAAATGGACGACCAAGACCCGTCCAGATTGGAGCTGACAGAGTGTCCAAGATTGAATGGCGACATGTTATTTCGACCTTGACCCGCTCGAGTGACTCGTAGTCAAGAGCCATTTCTTATGCTTGAGAACGGACTAGAATCGGATGACGACGATGAAAATGACGCTCATTTATATCCACCATTCTTGAAGAGATTACGGTTTGACGATGACTGCCTGCTTGCTGAAGCAGTGCTAGCATATGCAGCAAACATTGCATACACTTCTGACGCTCCACGTACGTACCAAGAGTTCATTGTGAGTGATTGATCAAAGCGGATTAACGCTATGGAAGAAGAACTGAAAGCGCACAAGGTGAACGGGTCTTGGTTTTTGTACGAAGAACCGAAAACGTACGACCGATCGGATGCCTAGTACACATCATGACATGTACCCGCCCGGATGTGGCGTACATTGTGACGCAGTTGTCAACAACTCGTGGGCAATCCTGGACAACAGTACTGGAAAGTAGCTATACGGGTGCTGCGATGTCTTAAGACGACGCGAGACATCGGAATTATGTACGACCATACTGAGGGCAAGATCCTGGTGAACGCCTCCACGGGCGCTGACTGGGGTAGCAGCATCGATGATCGTAGATCTATCTCAGGCATCATGGTCATGATTGGAGGCGCACCAGCCGTGTACAAGTCAAGTTATCAACGAATAGAAACACTGAGTACTGCTAAAGCGGAATGCATGGCACTAAATTTATGTACGCAGGAAGTTCGCTGGGTACGCTCGATGCTAAAGGACCTGGGACACGAGCAAGTGGGAGCAACTGAAGTCTGGGAGGACAACCAAGGAAAATCTCATTGGCAAACAACGTCGGATACAACGCGCGCACAAGGCATGTCGACATTCGTCGTCACTTCATCCAAGAATATGTCGTGAATGATACGATATCAGTCAAGTACATCACGACTGAAGATCAAGTGATAATAACTGTATGCTGACGAAGTCTTTGGGGACCAAGAGACTCAATTTTATGCGTGAAGCAAGTGGAGTCAAGATTGCAAGCACATCACAGGAGGGGTGAGTGGGAGTGTTGACAAGGTACATCGTATCTACATTATGAATTGTATGGTTGCATACTTATCGGATACGGTGTTGGTAATCAGGTGTGACTTACTTTCGTGGGAACATAAGGGATGCGTATATGCGGTTTAGCTGTCAGCTGGTAAACGGATTACAAGACGATCACCAGGTGGTGATTAGAACGTAGGGACGGCCAATGTTTCTTGTACGATGAAAACATAGCGTATGTATCAGGTTTCGATGTAGCATGGTTATCATGAGAACGAAGTACCTCGATCGATCGATCACTTCGATATTTGCCCTTGACTCAGCAGAGTATACTGTAAACCTTATATTACTAAGGGTTTTTTAAATCTGGGTAAAAGTAGAATGGCCACTGATATAAATGATACGTACGATCCTACAATTGCTTAGGAAGATATTGCGACTTAATTGTTGTGTTATTAATCAGACGCATTGATCGTATCGTAACACGATCGATTGAGCATGTGCGGTTGATGGTCGCCTCGGATCGGATGTGATACCCGTCGGTAACATAATCTATCACGATCATGTTGGTAAGCAAGTGCATTTACCACACGTAAATTCAGACCGTCCACGACGCGATCAAAATGTTCTAGCTTATTGCACGAAGACCGATAACGTTACTAATAAACCTTACTCGCTCACTTTCAAGGTGAAATGCTGCATCTTTAATCATATCGCAGCACTAACTTGTATTTCAAGTCGATCATCACACTGTCAGAGCGTACTATGTCCATTGCCCGATATTTACGACGCATGTGGCCACGACCTCATCAATTTCCTACCCCGAAACCTCTTATCGGCATTAAATCACCATCCATGATCCCTCTCATCCATACCCCTATAAAATGCGATGATGAGCAACAACAAGCTAGCAGCACCGTTGACGACAGATGATTTGCGAATCAACGCAGAATCATTCCATCACGGATCGAGCTTTAACGAAAGTACGACTGTTCGTATTGTGTGGCTTCAACTGATAGAATGGCGTGATAACCAGTGTTAGGGCAACATGGCTATATTGTGCTATCTAGGTTGACAAGTTGGAGACATGGCTTTACGTTCGCGGGTCCGCACCGATGTAAATGTGCAATTTGGCCCCGAGGGCAAGTGGAAAACAAGTAAAACTCAGGAATCACCGACGTGTGGTACACGTTGAGATCACATGTTTACTCGTACATCTAGTAAACTCTTTCTCCAGAGCTTTGGTATCTGTTCGCATAGTAGATATCCTCGTTAGATTTCTTCATATCCATCTTAATTTAACTCGATAAATTCAATCATGGGGTTGATATGATATGTTGTAATCGTTTAAGTACATGTGTTTTTCCCGAAAATTAAATGCCACTCACTCTGTCTATCCGCAATAGTCATGCTATCTGTTTTCTTTCCCTGCAACGAGTCCATGATGTCACACAGCCATCGTTTATCCTCATCATCGCCACTGCGGTTGCCGTCACTTCAGTCGACGCCAAACGACTTGACATGGGTGTCTGCTCCTCGTCATGGGTCTACCTGGCCATCAATTGGAATGTGATGCAGTAGTTAAAAAGCTGAGAAATATATTTTGATTTGTGGACGACCTACTATATCCTGTAATCGGGCAGCAAAGTTACCGCGAAAACGACTACTTTATAAACTAGGTAGCACTAGTCCTCGGACAGTAGATCGTTTTCGCGTAGTATCTTGTCTCAATAACGTCAGGTTTCTTGTCTTCATTGCAGGTCCCTGTAAATCGTACTTTGCAGTGTGAGAAGCCTCCGGACAGTAGGTGACATCATTGGTGAGAAATTATGAATCCTCCGTGACAACACCTTGTTCGTAGGACGCTTGCACTCAAATATAAGCTGCTGTATCCATAGCGGTGTTTGCTAGTAGATCTGCCATTTTGTTGTAAGTGCGGTAATAGTGTCCTCAACTCGAGACGCCGATAACACTAGCCAAAGCGTATACTTCTCTAAACAAGCGCATTGAGTTTAGCTTGCGTGGAGGGTGTCGAGTTCAAAGATGAGAAAACATAGCGCACTGTCCCTAATGACATGAAGAGACGAGCATCCGTTTGTCTTCGCTTGTTGAAGGCCGTGCTCGATCCCCGAGTTTTCAGGTACATTGTTATTGATACCGGCAGAAAGATGAGCCACGATCGATACCCACATGACGCAAGTAGTGTGCGTCTATATGTGGAGTTGGACAATGACGGATCAAGCTCTGCCCGGACCCGGAGTCCCCCGGGACCCTCCGTCGAAAATAGGAGGTAAAGAACTCCAGGGCTCCGGTCTATAGGCAGCATGTGCATCGCAGGCGAATCATCGGAGCAGAGGTTAGTATCAGTCAATGCTGACCGTCTTTGCACAAAGCCTTGTCCGTCCCTGCCTATACCAGGCTGGTATATTGGTACACGTAACCGCATAACCGCCAGTCGAAGCACGGTCCAAGCCCAAGCTGTGTCCTCCTGAGTCAAAGAACTACCGTACATGCGGCGGAGGCGCTCGACTTAGATGGAATGTAGGGTCGTAGACACGTCCAAACGCAACAGATTTCGAGCTGCTGGAAAGATTGCAGCCTGAGCCTCAGACAAATCCGCGCTTAAATCGAGAGATTGTATGACAGCACCCCATGTAGACTGCGGAATACCTGGAAGTTCCAAGACAAACACATAAACAGTCAGGTCGGTGTCTGAAAGAGCGCCAAGTGACCTCCATCTGTCAAGGAGATATTAACAGTGGCGACATGCACTAACACAGGTTCAAAATATGTGGCTTGCCATCGCTGAACCAGCTGTCGCACACTCAGGGACGGACCACGACCTATCTTGGCAAGCTCAATTCCATAGTGGAAAGCTGTTACACTTCATTCGATACAGCTTCAGAGCGTTGGTCGGAAAGGGACACAAATCCGCTGGATATCTCGTCAATTAATAAATGGAGTACCAAACGTAAATGCGTAATTCCACGTTCGCTTCACGTTCATCAAAATGGCGAACGCCTTCTGCAAGGCGGCGGCTTGAGATCGTCTGTTTGAGTGTTTTGCGTCGCGGCTGCCATCGGCCCCTCCCGACCTAAATATGGACAATGCGTGAAGCGCCGAACGCGCGCCAAAGTGTATAAGTGTCTCAGCGACCGTAAAAATGTCGTATTTACACGACGACATTGACGTCACGAGTCGCACTCGGCATTCCATACCCGTATCATGATGATTCAGCAATGTGCCGTCACGATTGAGCAACCAGTTATACAATCGGCGAACCTTCGTCGAAAACGCAATCAGTGACCCCTTTTAAAATGCCCAAATATGAGTGCTGGAAAATTTTACAAGAGGGGGATGTATAACGACCCGAAAAGCCGCCGTTTTGCCATTGATTGGGTTGCCCTGTCACACGTGGGTCAAAAACAGAAAATATAACTTTGCATAGTCGCTCAAGACAGTATATCGCCAAGATATTGCTTTCCTCGTACATAATATACTCCTTTCAAATTATTGGTCTGGCCGCGGAGTTGCAACGACATATCCTTGCGCGTAGAGTGCACCATCCATCATTGTTCAAATCGCCCCGATGACGCTACGTCAGCCCGCATATCGTCACGCAGCTTGGTATCAATTATCTGGCAACATTACTTGTGACACTACCGTCGTCGTTATAGTCGACCTCGGCTCTCGATGAAAAAAGTTAGCTCGACGGTAGGTCTCCTAAATATCTCCTATGCGATCGTGTCGAGCCGCTGAGACCCCGACAATTTTAGATTTAGCCAACCAGGGAGACGCGCAAAATCCAGTATGCTTGTCCACCGTCCAACAGGGCGTGATGTAATCCGGTCCCGACTCACCAGAGCCCCATAAACATCACCAGTCTGCAAATCGCGCAAAGATATAGTGGCAGCCCACCGACCGACGGCTGTCGCCGCCATGGTCATCAATTCCGTTTGCATACATGACACCGCTAATCTACCTTGCTGGATCGATAGTGCAGCCATCTCGAAGGCGATTTATGGCCGGGACTTCTTTTTATCACGTACACCCCATACAAATTACTGAATCAAATTGTTTGACCATGTAACTATGGACGAAAAAGGCCAACAAAGCCGTGTTAATAAGGTTATCTTGGTCACCACAACGGCACTGGCTACCCCAGGGCTTTGTTCCACCTGATGAGTCTTCTTAAAGACTATCTCAAGCCGGCCTTACCCAGAACGGATGCATTTAATACAATTTTCGACCACCACAATCTGTTACCGACCGGAACACCAGAATACCTGCAAAATGCGCTGGAAGCTTGCAGACTGATGCCATAGGTGTCAAGCGGCTGATCGATCCCGCGAGAGTCGAGCTCATTGATCATCGATTTTGATTGATTAGTCCCGAGGCCATAATAGTTGGCAAAGCCGTCAAGAATAGGTACGACCGGTGTGATCGCAGACCGATCTTGAAGGTATACCGCAGTGTCGTCAGCTTATTTGATATTTTGAGCTCAGAAGTGCTTCATCCAGCCGTGAGTGGTAACCCGCGAATGTCTCTCCGTGCTTGGATCACCCTATCGACACTATCGAGATAGAGAGTAAAGAGCAGAGGCGCCAGGATACACGTTTCACGAGTGCCACAAAGAAAGAGTAAGCGACTGGAGCGGTACCCATTCAAAATCAATCAGCACGTCGTATCACGGAGTAATGACTCCATGACCGATACAAAAAAATTGAGGCGAAAAGCCAAACCATGAAAGCGCAGAAAGAAAATATGGACGTTGCATCGTGTTGTACGCCTAGGCAAAATTAAGATGCAGGACAATGAACCATGTACATCACTGTCCGAAGCTGTCGCTTGGCGTCTCGCCACAAAGATATCAAGAGACGTATATATTGATCGGCTCGGGGCAAAACCACTTTGAGCAGGAAGAACGCGATGCGACAGCATCGGCCGAACCCGAAACAATCGAATTTTTAAAAACAACTTGTAGTCGCCGTTGAGCAGCGCGATCGGGCGACGACCAAGCGGCAAAGCGGAGGCCGACAATTTTTTTCTGAACATTGAATGTTCGCTTCGCCAAATGACGCCGGGATGACACTCCAATTTATCCATCTGGTGTAAACTGCAGCGAGTACAGCCGCGAGTCCAGACGCTTAATCCCTGTAAAACGGGTTGATAAATTCATCCGGCCCCGCGAAGTTACCGCGTTGAAGCCGCATAAAAAGCCGCGCTCACATCTTCCGGATTAGTGTCAGACGTCACGGCAGAGTCATCAACCCGGTTCGGCGGCGATGCCCTAGATTAAGGGCTGATATTGCGTCGAAACAAAAAAACGAGTCACAATATGCTTCCAGCCGTCAGCAACCTCACCAGCCAATACCTGAGGCCGGTTTGATCCATATGTTTCTTAACCTTCCAAATTTACGATGGTGATGTCCTGAAATTTAGTCAAAATCCGGGCGTAGAAACGGCAGATTGTATCGCCTGGTGATCGAGTTTGCTATAAAAGAAAAGGCTCCTGTTAAAGTTTTCTGCCCGAAGCGTCGACAGTCAACGACATCACGACGAAGGTCTGCAGGATTATCGACGGAATTCGAGATATCGCAATTTTCGGAGGCACTTGCTGATGGGTCGGCTGTCGAACAAGCCATCACCATCGCTGTAATAAACCAAGCATATAACCGACTCAGCCCCTGCCAAAAACTTTTCTTTAGACCTAAGCGTGCGTTTTTGGTCGATGTGAAAAAGAAGCTTCAAGGTCAATTTGACAAGGATTTACAACCCTCGCCAAGAGTTAGACCGTGCGGTACGCTGACGTTATAGCCGATGTTGTATTGTCGACTTGAAGTTGTTCGAGCGCAAAGGCCGCAAAATTTTGCTAGTTGCAATTTCGCGCGCACATCCGGGAACAGGTTAAAATCACCCCAGCGTACGAACGTGCACAACAGTACGTGGCGCTCCGGTCTGGATTCTTATTCCATCTTGATTAGATGTTGTACCAGACACTTGCATGTCGACGTCTTGAATTCATTCATCATGTAAAGAACTCACATATTACCCATTTAGTAGAGAATTAGCCGATTCACCGCCAGGCAACGTGTGAATATAAGTGTGAGCCGCCTGTAAGCTGGTATAGCTCTTTCATCGTCTGCTAGCTCCATGGCATCTTCAAGAACATCGCTAATCTGAGGCCGACCGAGAAGCCGTATGAGCGCCAACGAGTCATGTCTGCTTGGAATCGAGTCAAAAGAACGGTCAAGTCGCGGAACTAACGTGCATTTGAAGTCTTATCCCATGAACACCGGTCCATCGTATTTAATAAAAGATTTAGTAGCCGACCGATAAGTCGATCTCGGGAATGCTCATTGCTTAGAGCGTAAACATTGACCACAAGAATGGGGTCGCCCATAATGGTTATTAAGATAGCCATTCAGTGTGGTGGTAAATGATTTTCGTGTCACGGATCCATTTCCGTAATGTAGGAGTACGATATTTTAAAAAAATACACGCCTCCACAAAGGTGCTCGAATTCTGTCCACAGCGTTCAGCCGGGCTTGTCCACTAGACTTCATGTACAGGCGTACAGCCTGTCCAGAGTTGCCGACTCACTAATTTGTATCCGAATTTCTTGTAAAAAGAACCAAGTCAATGTATCCCCGTGTTTCGCGCTGTTTAAAGTGACCAATCCACTCGGCGCAGCGTTTCAACTATTTGGTAAACCCCGTGACATTCTGAAATGGGAGACCGAAGTTGAGTTCGCGCGGACTCAGCGGTGTATTTAACATAAGTAGACGACGACGTTGGTGGAATTCAGCTGTTTTCAGGTGAATTGTTGATATTCCAGTTCTGTCGGTCGGACGAATAGTCATACGGGATCGAGAAAGGAAAGGCGACGATCTACACTCCTTGCCGATTTAGCCCATTTCGCATCCGAGATGCCCTCATTACCGAGGGTCCATCAGGTGACCACCGCGAGCGATAAGATCAATCGATGATTGCCATTTGGCAGGTTTGCAGATAATGCTGGAAATGGCCGTGCGCAACTCTTCTGGTATGTGATACAGCATTTCCTGAGACTGCTGCATCATCGCGTTTGGCTCGTCCTCAACGGGTTGCGAGCTTCGAAATTAACGAGCAAAAGACATTGAGGACTCCGCAATAAGCTAAGTCAGCTATCGGTTTGACGAAAGTCGGACGCAATAGCTCCGGCTGTATCTTACTTAATCTTCTCCATTATTGAATATTTTCTGTCGTATTCCATCGGGTTTAACCGACTTGTACATCAGCCTCCGCGGCCCTCCCCGTGCACAGCTTTGAAGTCCCGCATCTGAGTGAGTGGTGTGCAGACGTATCACATACATCTGAGAACCGCTGCTAACGACATGTATAAAATCTCGCAGATTTTCCCCAACATTTAAGCGAGATAAGCACCTAAGTACGGCAGACTACCGATACGTGCCACCAGATTCAGTGCACACAAGTTGATCCAGGAAGTTGTCTCTTAGGCCTAACCGTCATAGTAGCCGGTAGTGCAGTCACTACTTTGTGCTGGAGTACACGTGCCCGAATCGCTGTTGTGTTTGCAGCAATTTGTTTCGTACTCTCAAACATGGCGTCAGCTGATAATGCAGCAGAGGCGGTATTTGTGACCTAACACACCAAAGATGTCCGTAAGGACTGGACGTAAGCAACAATTGTGCGATAGTGAACCATGAGAGTTTGTAACGCCATCTGGTTTCCCTAGTCGCCTCGAAATTCGGTAGGACGTTACGGCGTAGCATTGCTACCTCGGTCTGGGTCGTCTATTATGCCTGAAGAGGTCTTGAGCTCGTCTTTAATCACCATAGCAAGGTCCGCTGGAATGGGAACACTAACGGTGCAGCGTGGCGAAGTAACCGCTCCTCCTTCCAGATCATCCATGAACATGGTGTTTTCAAACGTAATCGTACTATCCGCCACAGTAACATCAATATCATGAGCGAAGTTCCCGTCAGAACCGTAAGTACCCGTAAAACGCATGTCCGCCAACGCCTAATGTGAAGGTTCCGCCTCAGCCGGCCCCGATTCCGGAGATGGCGCGGTTGTGGCGTTGGGTGCGCTAGGTATTCGGCGAACAAAAGAAGATATCAAACGCTCAATGGTCTAGAGGCTTTCTCCCGTGCCTTTCCCGCCAACTCAGCAGGCACAGCTCTCGGTGGGGTCGCAACTTGCGGAACCTTGAGATCTACCGCAGGTTTTGATCTTGATGCAATCTTTGCCAAACGGCGTGTTAATTTTTCAGTGTGTCCTTTGTTTGGTTGCATAGGCCGCAGTGCGGTTCGCCGCGGAACTGGCGGTGCAATATTTTTACTCCAACTTAGGCAATTTATTTATACGTCGTCGAGTTCGTTTGATTTCCCACAACTAGTTTTTTCATGAGCAATAGCCTCTTCGATCGCATACCATGAGCCTCGAAGTATCAATTTCGCGAATAGTTTATAGCGCGCTTCGTCTCTGCGGGAGTTAAAGTGCGATCATCGACCGCTTGCTTGTTTTCCGCCACCTCCGAACTTGCTAGAGCCAGATCTTGCTCTTTTGATGATGCCGAGGGCATCGGCGACGTAGCATTATTGTCAGTTGAAGGAGCTGCCGCCGCGACCGAGTACCCACAGCCCAACAAGCTCTCTAGTTCACCAACAGTGTAACGGGGTTACACGTCGGCTGGTAGCCGACGATAGGTGTGGGGCACACACGAGAGGGGGGTACCCTATAAGGTAATATTAGAACACAGTGAGCGTATCAATTGTTGAAGACTGGTGTCTGTCATCAATTGATTGCAAGATCTTTTAAGAGGTTATTTAGGGCAGGTTAAATACGTTGTTCTAAGGTGTTCTTTTAGGTTAAATGAAGAAATGAAATTCAGTTCCCATTTTGATCAACAAAAGACACGTGCCCCTCTGAGGCGTCTTGCGATCGTAAGGAAGTAGCAACGCCTTGTTAAGGCAGCTACTCCTTGTGCACTTAGTGCGTTCGATTCTTTGAATCGTTTGGTCCCCCTGGAACAGGGACCGTAAGCTCTTTGAGCTGTTGACTCTCTGAGTCGGGTTCTCTGAACCACCTTTAAGCTCTCTGAGCTGTTGACTCTCTGAGTCGGGTTCTTTGAACCAAAGTTGCTCATTGAGCGTAAAGTCTTCCTCTGACTTAAGGAGCTGTGTAGCTCCGCTACACTTAATAGCACTCGTAGTCAATCTACACCTGAGTCGGTAACGACTGATCCTCTGCCAGGATGGAGCAATCCACACCCCTCTCTGAGGCTTAAAAGGTCGCGCTTGATAAGCTGACCGCGGCCGTAGGCCTAGAGTATGTGGAGTTTCTAGCTGCACAGGGTCCCGATGTGCTCAATGCACGAGTCGAGGCCTTTATGCAGTATGAAACGGCCCTGTTGGGCCAGGTTCAAAACCAAGTAGCGTCGGCTATGCCGACACGCTACGTGGCTATGCCACCAGAAGAGGCTAAGCCTCGTCCCCTTCGGGTAGATGTTAAACTTTACTCCGGGAAGGAGGGGGAGAACTTGACCCTCTGGATTCGTGAGATTGAGATGGCCATGGACTCTGGTCTCATCTCACTAGAGAACCAGCGGGTCTCTTTGGCCATCTCTAAGCTCGATGGTAGAGCTAGAGAGTGGGCTTTGACGTGTGGCACGTCGGTCAATTTGGCATTTCCCACGTGGGAATCGCTCAAGTTAGACCTGATGCGAGATTTCTCGCCGCCTAACCAGGCATATCGCGTGCGCTCACGCTTCTTGTCTACCCGTCAGGGTAAGAGCGAGTTAACGGACTATGTCCAAGAGTTGAGAACTCTAATGGCTGCTATGCAGTCTGACCCTCTCCCTGAGACTGTCTACGTGACAGTCTTCATGGAAGGTCTCCGCACGGGCGTGGCCAGAACCGAGGTTTTTCGGGTTCATTCCTCTACCTTCGAGGAAGCTGTGAGCGTCGCTCAAAATGCTGATCACAACTTCAAGTCGGCCAGACTTGGTTGGAATGGGTACAACCCAAGCTTTGCGAGGGCGGCCTCTGCGAGGGCTTCGGCTTACTGTAAGCCAGAACCGATGGATCTCAGCCATGCTGAAGATGAAGGCGAAGCGGAGCTTCATGTTGCGGAGCAACGACAGGACGTGAGGCGCTGTTACACGTGCGGAAGCACTAAACACTTGCGTCCCACTTGTCCCTTGCGTAAGCAACAACCGACTCCTATGAGTCGAAACCCCAGCCTCAACCAGAAACCTGGTATGGCACGGGGAAACGTCGACACCCAGTAGGCGCGGGGCGCCCTACTGGGGTAGAACTAAGTTCTGTCACATCTCTACGAGATAAAGTGAAACAGGGCTTAGCCCCACTTAGCGCTGTGCCAGCCAGCACAGAGCGTGGATACAAGCCTGGCTTGTTAGTCGCCGAGGCGACAGTAAAAGGCTTTGAGAAGCCGTGGTCGATTTTAATCGATTCAGGAGCATCATGTAACTATGCTCGACGTCGTTCCCTTGAGGGAAGTCAGCGATACGCTGAAGTGCTCAAAGCGCACGAAGGTGATTCGATCACCGTTCTTTTAGCGACTGGTAGTCGCGTCACGGTGCCTAAAGTTCCGTTGAACTTAGGTGTGAAGTTTTTGGACTTTGACAGCATTGAACGTTGTCTCGTCCTCGATTTGGATTCGAGATATGATCTCATCCTGGGTATGGCTTGGCTTGAACGCCATGAGCCATGGATTGATTGGAGG
This sequence comes from Hyaloperonospora brassicae, assembly GCA_947650285.1. NCBI lineage: Eukaryota > Oomycota > Peronosporomycetes > Peronosporales > Peronosporaceae > Hyaloperonospora > Hyaloperonospora brassicae. Next base: position 16,994 of record CANTFL010000108.1, read on the forward strand.
TCCAAGACCTTAGGCGCAACGCGCAATGTTCCTAGCGAAGCTTTGGAGAGTCATGAACCCACCTTTGCTAGGCAACAAAAGCGCTATTGGCGCGAGCCGTTGACGGAAGATGCCAATGTGCTGGATATTGGTATGTCAGAGTTATTTAACTCGAATGTCGATGACATAAATATTGAGCGGAGCTCTTCTAACGCGTTTGGAGAGAGTTATACTCCGTTGAGTGATACTCGTTGTGATACTGAGTCACTGCATGCGTCAAGCATGGTTGGCCTAGGGCCGAAACATCAAGAATGTAATTCCTCTGATGTAAGTGCGGTGGCACGTGAAATTACACAGAGTGAGGGCGGCCGAGGTGGCACCTCACTGAATGTCGGTAATGACATTGTTGGCGAGAAGCCAGAGTGTTTAGGGCTAGGCCCGAATAATGTACGTGAAGTGGTACGTGTAAATCCACTGGGTGAAGTGTTCGAGTTACGTAACACTTCACCAGATGTCGCTCAAGACATGAGCTCTCGTATAGAGCGTGCTAAGATGAAAAGCAACCATGGGGACTTTGCTGTCCCGGCCTCTAAGAGGCGTAAGGTTTCTTTGAGGAAACTATCGAAGCGTAGGGTGGTGACTGTTAAGCGCCCAACGTTTAAGAAGTCACAAAGTGATAATAGTAATAATACACTGTATACACTTGTCAATGGATTGACTGGCCAGATCGATGGCAATATTAGTCTTGAGACTCTTCCATCCGTGGATAAAATCTTTGAGCTAGACGAGATGTCTGACGGCGAATTTAGCCAAGCCTTGCAGGCAGGAGAATTCTCCGAGTTAGTGGTCATTCGGCCTGATATTGAGTTGAACTCATCCTCGTTATTGGACGAGTCTGTCCTTGAGGACACAAAGGCGGCATTGGATGCCCGTAGTGGATCCTCGATCCTTAAGGATCCTCTTGATCCGTTTTATCCTTTGGTAAAGGAATTTCAAGACGTGGTGTGTCACGACCCACCGTCTGTATTACCTCCTGATAGAGGTGTGCGTCATGAAATTGACTTGGTTCCTGGAACTAAATACTGCGTAACACGGCAGTGGCCTTTGTCCAAGGAACAGTGTGACGTCATAGACGACTTCTTTCGTGCAAAGCACGCGGCGGGGATGGTTCGTGAGAGAAAATCTCCCCATTCCACACCGACCTTCTGTGTCAAAAAGCCCAACGGGAAGTGGCGCATTGTTCATGCTTACAATAAGCTTAATGTGGCCACCATCCCGGCTCAGACACCAATTCCGAGGAAGGATGTTCTTCAGAACAATATGGTGGGATGTACAATGTACAGTGCGCTAGATTTAGTCGATGGTTATTACCAGCTTCTCATGCGAGAAAGCGATATTCCGCTGACAGCGGTCAGCACTCCAAGCGGTATGCTCTGGGAGTGGCTCGTTATGCCGCAAGGGCTATCAAATGCCCCGGCTACATTCAACCGTCTTGTGACACAATTGTTTAGACCTCACAGAGGTTATGCACAGACGTACTTTGATGACATCTTTGTCCATAGTCGTGCTATGAACGGTCGGTCAGATGTGGATAATCACATTGACCATTTACGAGCGGTGCTCGAGTGCATGCGCACGAATAAGTTGTATGCCAACGCGTCTAAGTGCATTTTTGGTGCAGAAAAGATTCCCTTTTTAGGGTGCTTTATTGGTAAGCAAGGCCTTAGAGCGGATCCCGCCAAGGTAAAAGCCATAGTTGATTGGCCGGTTCCAAAGAACAAAAAGGACTTACGTAAGTGGCTTGGCCTCGCCAATTACTTACACAAGTACAGTGCGAATTACGCAGACATGGCTCGGCCATTGACCAATCTCCTTAAAAAGGATGTAGAATGGTGCTGGATTAGCACTGAGCATGATGCTTTTCAAGCAGTCAAGGAGAGTCTCCTACATGCGCCCATATTGGCTTTGCCTGATCCTGAGCGATCTTTCAGTGTCGTCTGTGACGCATCTGACTTTGCCATAGGCAGCGCTCTGTTACAAACAGATGATGATGGGCGGGAACGCGTTATTGCGTTTGAGTCCCGACAGCTAAAAGCTGCGGAGAAGAACTATCCTGTTCATGACAAAGAGCTACTTGCAATGACGTATGCTCTCGTCAAATTCAGAGTTCATCTTCTTGGCTCTAAGCCGTTTGTGATCTATAAAGATCATGCGTCACTACGCACTGCGACCCAGTCGCCTCACCTCTCTCAGAGAATGGCTCGTTGGCTTTCCTTCTTTGCCGAGTACAACTTCGAGGTGAAGTATAAGCCGGGCAAGCAAAATGCTTTGGCGGATGCGTTGTCACGCAGGCCTGACTATGAGCTTGCTCATGTTACGACTCTGTCGTCACCGGTCACTGACCTAATCCGCACGGCGTATGTCAAGGATGAACATTGTGTAGCCCTGCTACGTGCTCTAGGGAGCGAGGAGTTTAAGGACTCGGACATAAAATTGTCGGCACGGTTACTTGCGAGGTTACATCGATATTCCATCGACCAAGGCCTGTTGTGCTATAGCACGGATGTGGAGGATATTCCTCGCATCATTGTCCCTCATGATGAGGAGTTGATGTATCGGATCCTCTATGAGGCACATGATACTGCGTTGAGTGGTCATCTCGGTCGTGAAAAGACCTACGGCTCTGTGAGCCAATGCTATTGGTGGCCCAAACTATACAAATGGGTGAGCACCTATGTACGTACGTGTGAAACGTGTCAACGGGTGAAACCCTCACCACATGCGGCAGCGCCGCTGGCTAGTTTGCCTATACCCAAAGGGTGTTGGGAGTCTATCAGTATGGACTTCCTGTTCGGTTTACCGAAGGATTCGTATGGAAATACGGGTATTGTGGTCTTTGTTGATCGTTTGAGCAAGATGGCTCATTTAGCGGCGGTGCCAGACACCATTGATGGTGAAGGTACAGCGACGCTGTTTATCGATCGCGTGTTTCGACAACACGGTCTGCCGTTGGCAATTGTCTCTGATCGAGATCTCCGCTTCACTGGGAAGTTTTGGAATTCCATCTTCAAGGTGCTCGGCACACGTTTGGACATGTCCACAGCGTATCATCCGCAGACCGATGGTCAAACGGAGCGCGTTAATCGTGTCATTGGTGACATCTTGCGTAGTGTTTGCGCTGAAACACCTAAGCGTTGGAGCTCGATGCTCCCTGTCGTTGAGTTTGCGTTGAATAACGCTGTGCATGCCTCCACCGGCTACACCCCGTTCTACGTGAACGGTCTCACACACCCTCGCGTTCCGTTAACGCTACCACTACGTGGTTCAGGGCTTGGTGGGGGAGGAGTTGCCGATCGGCTTGCTGATATCAGCCCTGCTACTGTTCAAAACCAGGTAAGCGAGTTTCTCGCAACGCGATTGAACGTCTTACGACATGTGCGTGACGCACTGGCTGATAGCCAAGATAAGCAGAAGGAACAAGCAGATGACAAAGGCAGAGGTTGTATTGAACGTTATAAGGTCGGAGACCAAGTTCTACTCAATGCTAAAAACCTACCTACAAATGTAGTATCCGCCGTCTTCAAGACGAAGTTGCGCCCGCGCTTCATTGGACCCTTTACGGTCGTCGCAAAGAAGGGACTTGCGTATACGCTCAACCTTCCGCGCAAACTGCGCACACACCCCGTGTTCTACGTTGGCATGCTTAAGCCGTATCGGGATCCGTCCCACGTGAACTTGGAGGCGCTTGCGCCGGGTAGGTTGGATTTGCCATCGGTTGCTGAATCCGTGTCAGGAGGTCAAGCTGAGCCTCCATCCGGGCTTGGCCCAACTCCAACGCCCGAACACGGGCTCGCATTGCGTCAAACGCACTCTGGGTCTGACCCAACGTCTCACGGAGACCACTCATCTCGAGAAGCACCTTCTCGTGCTCCTCCTTCGGTAAACCGACCACCTCCGACGCTGCTCGATGAGCAAGGGAACCGCCAATTCCATGTGGAACGACTCCTGAAACGACGTCGTCATCAGGGTCAATACCAGTATCTGGTGAAGTGGCGAGGGTACCCGGAGTCGGAGAACTCGTGGGAATTTGAGGTACCCCTTCGGCAGGATTGCCCATACGCCGTTGATGTTTTTGAACATCGTGGCAGGGGTCATCCTTCGACCGATATCGCTTCCCACCAATAGTGGTGGAGGCAGGTGGGTAGTTTGGTTCCGCTTGACCAACTCCCACTTCCCTCGGCACAGCCGGAGCATAGCGGGTGCGAAATCGCAATTGGCCTCCGGCCTTAAGCTTGGCATAGTCATACCGAAGCTTTCGCTCTAGACGAACATCTGCCACATTGGCACTTGCTCTGAGAGCTAGCATGCTGCTGAGGTGACGTTTCCGGTGCACCCAGCGCACAAAAGTGTTGTCCTTCTCCTCCGGAGATTCGCCTGCGAATAAGAGGATGGGTATACCCCTCATCGGTGGCACCGGTGCACCCCGTGCTTGCGTGTCAAGTCGCAACTTGTATTGACTTAGAGTCGTCAAGTGGGGTTGCAGGTACCTCTCACGAAGTGCCTGTCGGCTCGCCACTTCATCAGAAGATGTCGGCTCAGCGCCAATGGCCCACGTTGCCAGGGAATGACCTGTCGTTTGGCGTATACGCTCTTCCACATTGAGTGGCGTGAACTGATAGCCACGACGACCCTCAAGGTCTGCAGCAAGCTGCATACGGCGCTGAGCGCTCTCCTCTTGTTGGATTACCAACTCTTGTTGCTCATCGAGCGGGTTGGTGATGATGTGTTCACCTGCATCTGTTGCATGATGCTGGGTTTCTAACGCGGCGGTCTCACTACGCTCGGCAAATGGGTTTGGTGCAGTTGGAGGCGATGCCTCTTGCACTGGTGAGTTGGACATTGTCCGTTCTTCACCACGGACATAGGTATCACTACCATAGTCCTCCTCCACATTAATGCCGAGCTAAGAAGAGAGAGTCGGGGACTCGTAAGGTGGCGATGCCATGGTGTTTCGTGTTTTGCAAACCGTGAGGTTAGAGTGCACACACACCGTCCTCTTCGAGGGAAAAGTTCGATTGACGTTTTGTGGTAACGTCAGTCTGGTGGGGGAGGGTGTAACGGGGTTACACGTCGGCTGGTAGCCGACGATAGGTGTGGGGCACACACGAGAGGGGGGGTACCCTATAAGGTAATATTAGAACACAGTGAGCGTATCAATTGTTGAAGACTGGTGTCTGTCATCAATTGATTGCAAGATCTTTTAAGAGGTTATTTAGGGCAGGTTAAATACGTTGTTCTAAGGTGTTCTTTTAGGTTAAATGAAGAAATGAAATTCAGTTCCCATTTTGATCAACAAAAGACACGTGCCCCTCTGAGGCGTCTTGCGATCGTAAGGAAGTAGCAACGCCTTGTTAAGGCAGCTACTCCTTGTGCACTTAGTGCGTTCGATTCTTTGAATCGTTTGGTCCACCTGGAACAGGGACCGTAAGCTCTTTGAGCTGTTGACTCTCTGAGTCGGGTTCTCTGAACCACCTTTAAGCTCTCTGAGCTGTTGACTCTCTGAGTCGGGTTCTTTGAACCAAAGTTGCTCATTGAGCGTAAAGTCTTCCTATGACTTAAGGAGCTGTGTAGCTCCGCTACAAACAGGTCGCGGGCCCTTTTAGTTGGACTTGGAAGAAATGGAAGGTGCTGGCTTGGATTGCCTCGTAGCCACTTTGCCCTTTACAGGAAAAGTGTCCTTATGTGGAAGGAGTGAATTCTTGTTGGACTTTGCCGAGTTCGCCTATCTATGCCTGTCTTGCGGTGCCGCAACCGGATAAGGCAATTTGCTAGCCCCAGCGGCAGTGGACAATTGCGGGTGCGGGGCGACTTCAAAGTTAGCCTCGACGAAGGCTTCGATTAATATACCGGTGGGTGTGAATTCCGGTATTTCTTGCGTTCTCCACGATAAAACCATACAGCGGTAGACGGTCCAGCAACCGTAGACAAGGCCGGAGTCGTTTACATTCCACTAGCAGGTGTGGAGGCCGTGGTACCTCCCGCTTGCCGAGGCTAGGGATGCGCCTGTGAAACCTTTGTCAACAGGCTTTTTGTCTCCATCCTCTTTTAACTGCACCGTCGCTTCCGCCAGAATCTCCGATATCCTGTGTACGTGCCGCAGGCGGTATTGAATGATAAGGTGGGTCATATTTAACCCACTGACGGGTTGGGGCGCCAGTGACATATCGAAACCCGGACGGTGATGATCCACCTGTAAGTTACCCATGCGCCTAGTGAACTTGGCACTAGAAAGATAAGGGAATTAGCAGGTAGAACAGGGAACGCGTTGATTATATCCGTGAAAGGTGGAGGAAGAGCTCCATACCGGAAGTCGGGATATGCATAACCAGCTGGAATTGTTCGCGACAGTCCACCGTGTCAAATGTCGTCACGAAAAATTAGAATCATACGTTTCCGATTTGTGTCAGCACCCACGATGCACCGATGTCACTGCACAGGACACACTGGACGTCAAAATTGCTTGAATCGTGCTCGCCGCAACTTCATTGACGAAAATCTGCACTTCATTGTGCAGGAGATTGCGACCAGCTGACGTTGCTGGTATCGAAGGGATTTTTATGTTTCGCGCTCCATAGTAACAGGACACAAAAGCTGAAGACGTCCCCCTCGAAACAAAATTGACTTGGCATGCCAACTCGCGGCAGCCGTTCAATTCGGCATACTGAAGTTTAGTCATCTCGTGCTGGCGTAGTAACTGACCTCCTTGGCATCCTTGACAAATTCCCGACTCAGAACGTCGAGGTCCGTCTCTCCCTCACGGCTTTCCAAGAGATGTAGGAACAGCTTTTCTCATCGATATACTGAGGCATGCGCACATACCGAGGTACAATCGCAATGACCTTCCCTATCAGGCAGGCCTCGAATAAATCAAGCATCGCTACCCGCATGGCACGCGGGTGCGACAGACCGAAATCTTGGCGGACACGAGAGCTTGATGCCTCCCATCATCCAGGCCGCAAGCGCCTCATCCTCAAGCGAAAACACCAGACGGCGATCATCTTCATCCTTCTCTATTCAAGCCCTAGTGGTGGTACAGACCAGAACCGCCAGTCGGGCAGGAGTTGCACCTTACGCCGAAGCACCTTAGTCGTGTTGTCCACATTAGCAAAGCCCAATCACCCGGGCCCTCGTCGGGACCTCGCTGCTTTAAGCCGGTCGCGTAGGAGCCGGTCGATCCGATGGGGTCTGCGCCGCGACCGTCGTTGCGGTACGGGATGGCCACGGTAACATGATCAGAGCAGCGATCGTCGGCCACAGTGGGTCGGCGACCTTCGTCTAAAATTAGGTCGTCAACCTCGTCGAGAATAGGCCGTCGGCAGGTCGTCGACCGTCGTCTATCACAAAACGGCGAAGTACGCCAGGGTTAAGGTTGTCGTCAGAGTCGGTGTGGGCGACTGGGTCGTTGACTACAGCCGCGTACGAAATTCCATCACCTACCGCCTTGGGTACGAAATTCCAAATGCCTGACCCGCGGTCGGCCCCAACATCGGGGCACATGGGTGGACCGTCACCGCCCACGCCATCAGACTCCCGATCCTCGAGTCTACCCGACATGGGATCACCCGGCACGGCCATGCTGTCCCCCCTGGAGGAGGGATCAGCAGCGCTGTGCATTAAGCTGTCGTCGACAGTGCAGGTAAGTCGGAGGCACCCTTCCTCGTGTTACGATGTACGGTCTGCGCATTAAGTCGCAAATCTGGAAGTGATTAAAATTTGATGCACGCAATCATGCGGCTTGTGGCCAAGTACTTCTCGAACATTCGCACGTACGAGGCACGAATGAACGGGATGAACGCAGTCGACATGGCCGCTGCGGCCGGTATCCGTGTCGCGGTTGGCGTGCAGCTCAACAATCCCGCGTTGATTGATGGCGAGATTCAGGCAGTGTGCGACGGCTACGCCCGGAACCACTGGGCTATTGAGACAGTCTACGTTGGCAGCGAGAACCTCCGGAACAACGGATTTGGCCAGTACTCGGCGGACGAGCTCGTGGGCTTTATCAACCGCGTCAAGCAGTATGTGGGCACCCTCTTGTAGGATCCGTGCAGCGCATCAACGAGTGGCTGAGCGCCGACGGTGCGTCGAAACTCGCGAACGCAGTGGACAACATCGGCGTCACCATCTACCCGTTCTTCACGCCCGGCGGGCAGCCGTCGGTACAGAAGCTGCAGGCGCAATGGGACCAGATGATGGGCAAGTTTGGTCCGGACAAACTGTACCTGACCGAGACGGGCTGGCCGTACGCGGGCGAGAGCTTCGCCGGCAATCAGCCGTCGCGCGAAGGCACGCAGCAGTACCTGAACGACTACGTCGCGTGGTCGCGCGACAAGGGCCGGTCGTACTGGTTCATGATGTACGACACGACGGCGAGTTACACGGGGGCGCAGCGCGAGAAGCACTTTGGGCTCTTTGACAATGACATGTCGCCCAACGTGAACATCCCGACACTTTAGCTGAAGCGACCCATCGACCGATCATACAGTGCCTGCGTCGTTCCATAACGGTAGACAGTAGTAGTGAGATAAGGCGTGCGTTGTCCTGCGCACGTGTATTTCTCATATACCACTGACTGATCGATCCGAGAATGTCAGCGTCTGCTCTATGAGACTGAGCCGTGAAACATGTTTGTTTCAGACAGACGCAGAGAGTGTTTGAGTGGTATGCATCATCTGCACACTGTATCGCAAGCAGAAATTGTAGGCACTTGTGAGAGGACCTAGAACGGAAGAGAACCAAGAACGTCCATGTGATCCCAAGCTGCTGTAGTTGTAGTATTTGATTGTCTAGACTACTTCTTCTGGTAGTTACAGAAGCGCATCGCTACAAGCGCCAGCAGTCCAATGACAAGCACGAAAAGTGCCAACGCGCCGATGCTTTGCCACACTTCGCTGTGCTTGATCAAGAAGTTGGTTTCCAAGTATCCTTGCACGGTGAGATTCGCAGCTATTGATGGAGGGGTGTTGGTCATTTGCGTGCATCCGAGATCGCTCTCACTACTGCACGCACCAAACACGGCGCTTGAGAAGGCTGCAATACTGAACCGCATCGGTGTGATACGGTACACCCACACAATAGCCGACGGCAAACTGGAGGCGGGAGGGCTGAAGCCCGAAAACAAGTAGCCCAACATGTTCCAGACCACACCAGCAATCTCTGCAATTTCCAAGTTTGGCAGCAAGAAAGCGAGCAAGATGGCAACGTAAGCTTGATGCAGGACTTGCAGCAGCAAAACGAGCCAACAGATAAAGAAGAGGCCGAGTCCAGAAAACCCTACCATGGGAAAAAGCGGGGCCAAGAACAGCAGCACAGAGACGGCGGCATACGGGATCTCCATAACACCGAAGCCGACAAAGTACCAAAACGTACTGTACGTTTGCGACGCTCTCTCACGGTAATAGACGGCGCGCCCTTCTGCTGCAACTGGAATCAAGGCATTGAATGAGATTGTTCCAATGAAAATGACAACCATGTACACCATTCCGAGTCCAGAGTTCACGCTGGAGTACGATTGGTACTCACTTCCAGCGTATGTGATCCCGTAGCCTAGACCCAGCACCAGTGATACAGCAAAGCGTGTCAAATTGAATGAAGGCGTGCGCCAGTAGAGGTTGCTAAAGCGCTGGAACAGGAACTTCAGCTGCGTCAGGTTGGACGCAGCGCGCTTCGTCTCGAAGTGAAGTACAGCCACAGACGCGGACGGACGACAGATACCTTCGGATTCCAAAGTTGACTGCAGAAGCTCGTAGTGCCGACTGGCTCGGAAGCTCCCCGCAAAGTCAGTCTTGCTCCCGTTGTTGTTGCCGACACCAGCACCGATCACTTCAAGCATCCATGACGCCGGATTCGACTTTTCCTCCAACTTCGCTACGCCATCGGTCGACTCGAAATACGCGACCATTTCATGAGCGTTCTCGCCCAAGTCGCCCGCAAATACAGTCTCGCCACCACGTTTCAGTAGTAGCAAACTGTCGAAAAGACCGAAGACCTCTGCCGACGGCTGATGAATTGTACACACAACAGTCCGCCCAGTATCGGCGACTTTGCGCACACCGTCCACGATCAGCTTTGCCGAGCGAGCATCCAAACCACTTGTAGGCTCATCCAGGAACAGCACACTTGGCTGTGCTGCCAACTCCACGCCGATCGTAAGTCGCTTCATCTGCTCCACAGAGCTGCCGCGTATGATTTTGTCTGCAATCGAGTTGAGATCCAAAAGGCTGAGACACTCAGTCACCGAGTCGTACTTGCGATCGTCGGGGACGTCGGCACTCTGGCGCAGAAACGCACTGAACGTCAACGCCTCGCGGAATGTTGCGGACTCCGCGTGGATATCCATCTGCTCACAGAAGCCCGTACATCGACGGATTGTCAGATCCGTAGCAGGATGCCCATTCACAAATACCTGTCCGCGGATCTTGCCACCAGTCATACGTCCTGCGATCACGTTCATGAGTGTCGTCTTGCCAGCCCCCGAAGACCCCATAAGTGCTGTGATGGTGCCAGGTAAGGCATATCCGCTGATGCCTTTGAGCAGGTCGAGGGTTTTCTTGGAATCCGTCGGATCCGGAACGCTGTACCACAGGTCTTTGAACGCCACGGCAACCGGGACAAAGTAGTTGTCCCTTTCGTGGCTCACCGAAAACTTCAACTCGTTGCATCGATTGGACCCGCGTGGTGTCTCAATAGCCACGTAGTTATACGTAGTCTTTGGTTTCGTCTCAGTGGTCAGTATTGCAACCTCAGGCCGCTCGAAGCGATGGTACTCAAGTGCGAAACAAGACAGGACCAAGAAGAAGACGTAGGTACCGATCATAAAGGCCATTCCGCCCCACAACCAGAACGCTCCCGACGGAACTCCATAAGTGCCTAACAAGAACTTCCCCATTTTCATACCGTAGTCTGCACAGTAGTCGATGCCATCGTACGTGCACGTGTCGAAGCGGGAGTCGTTGTATTGACTGACTGCCAGCGCGCGTATTCCCCATGAAATGGGGTTTGCCCAGTACAGCCAGATGAGGTAGCTCGGAATCTGGTCTTTCGTGATCGTGTAGCCCGCAAACACACACACGTACACGACCGCTACACTGGACAAGGGGCCTGCTATGTTGAGATTCGGTGACGCAGACGCCAAGAAGAAGAAGAAAGCAGCGAGTGCGAGGTTCGTCAAGCACAGCACCACCAGAAATGCCGCGAAGCCATTGAAACTGCTCACGAAACCACACATCCAGTAGATGATTGTTCCATAGATGACCGTCTCGAGGACAACGGGAAACGCCTGGTCCACAGCACTGGCAACTACGTACGATGCAGTCCGGTAAAAGTTGGCTCGTCGTTGCTTGTAAAACACTTCTCTTGCTGCCATATATGTTGGAACTTGGGCAGTCTGACCGACAGACAAATTCATCACCGACTCAAACATGATACCCATTGCCACTTGTACATCAGCTAGGTCGGATTGGAAGTAGACAATCGAGCACAACAGGGCGATCATGGTGTTCACGAGCAGACGTCCAAAGAGAGATGAAGCGTCTCGTCGCGTGTTGATGAGCTGTCGGTTTACAAGCAGCGACGTACTCTCCCAGAAGCTTTGAGAGAACTCTGGCTGATTCTCGATGGTGTCTTCCATGTCTTCGACGAGATTCGTACGTACAGGCTTGTCCACCTCTTGAAGAGTCTGCGCATATATTGATGACTGCTCGAACGCTCGAGCGAACTCACTCGGGGCGCGGATCGGTGCACGTTCTCGATCGAGCTTTGCCTCGTACTGGTACTGTTCACTCGTGCCAAGGTTCAGCAAAAAGTCCGCGATATCACGAGTGGGAGGACACCTGAAACCGAGACTGTTGAAGTAGCCCTGAACCTCCGTACATGGTCCATGATACATGAGGTGTCCTGCATTCAAAAGCATCACGTTGTCGAACAGTGCAAACACTTCGGGCGGCGGCTGCTGAAGCGAGATCACCATTGTCTTGCAGAAACTTTTCGTGAGGCTGCGGTACATCGTGATGATGTCGAACGTCGCGGCACTGTCTAGACCCGTGCTGATCTCGTCCATCATCATCACGTGCTTGTTTCCAAACGCCATCTCACCCGTTGTCACGCGCTTGCGCTCACCTCCCGACACACCTCGAATCATCGCGTCACCGACGATGGTGTGCTGGCAATTTTCCAAACCAAGTTGCTGGATTACGACGTTCGGGTAATGCTTTGCCATCGCCCGAGCAGCTTCCAAAGCCCCTGCATTCTCCGCAGCAGTGCCGTTTACTAACTGACTCGCGTCGCGTTCGGACAACTTGCCACCACACGCAGCGTGTGCAAACTCGAGTGTCTCCTTCACTGTCAGCTCAGGGTAGTGTTTGTCACGTTGCGGGACGTACGACACGAGCTGTGGCAACAGGCGGCGCAGCTCTTTTGCAGGTGTGCCGTTGTATGTGATGTCGCCCTCGATCGTGATGTCCTTGTCGGGTGGAAACCGGCCGCTCAGCAGCTTCATCAAGGACGACTTGCCCGATTCAGGCTGACCGAGCACGAGGGTCATGGTGCCTGGCTTGAAGACTCCGGTAACCCCCTTCAAAATGCGCTTCGTCGCCGTGTGTTTCCTGGCGACCAAGCTGTTGACGGTCTTCCTCAACTCGTTCGACAGCGTTGGTAGCTGCGTCTCCTTATTCGTCGCGTCTTGGACCGCGATATCTGCGGAAACGGACACGTCTTTGAAGCGCACCTCAATCTGGGGAAGTGCTTTGCCACGGGACGCCTTCAATCGGGAAGCCACGTGCTCATGGAGTGCCGATGATCCTTGCGCGAGCAGTGTCTTGGCATCATCGTATTCGATGGATGGGACGCCTGCGCCTTTGTGATCTTTGGCACCCATGACAAGTTACTTGCGCGAGTGAAAGCGAATTGGAAAGTGACCGGAGCAATTGCACTAGTTTTTATTGACTGGTCCGAAAATGTCATTGATTTGGAGTGTGGAAGCCAGCACTGGAATTATCATGCGGTAGACAGTTGATGGGCTGAGCATTCCCAAATTTTCACGGTTCAGCTCAAGCCAGGCTTTTTCCCTTCGGGGCAGTCACGTCGGAGGGAATCCTCCCCTAGGGGAGCCGACGGGGTCGAAGATCTGACGCGGGCGCGCTGCACTCGCAGTCGCGGGTGTGGGTGGGCGTAGGGGACCGACGGGTCGCGTAAGCGGCCAAGCAGGGGTGTTTTATGGACTGGAGGCGTACCCCGCGCCACGTGTCGCCGCTGCGGCGAGCGCACACTCCACGTCCGGGGGCCGCGTAAGCGGCTGCAGGGGGCCACCATCGCAGATGGGTGAGCTCCTCGGGGAGAGATACGGCGGGTTGGCGTTCTCCACGCCACGCAGTCACTTCGGTGATCGCACTCCACGTCGGGGGGCCGCGCAAGCGGCTGAAGGGGGCCACCATCGCAGATGGGTGAGCTCCTCGGAGAGAGATACGGCGGGTTGGCGTTCTCCACGCCACGCAGTCACTTCGGTGATCGCACTCCACGTCGGGGGGCCGCGCAAGCGGCTGAAGGGGGCCACCATCGCAGATGGGTGAGCTCCTCGGAGAGAGATACGGCGGGTTGGCGTTCTCCACGCCACGCAGTCACTTCGGTGATCGCACTCCACGTCGGGGGGCCGCGCAAGCGGCTGAAGGGGGCCACCATCGCAGATGGGTGAGCTCCTCGGAGAGAGATACGGCGGGTTGGCGTTCTCCACGCCACGCAGTCACTTCGGTGATCGCACTCCACGTCGGGGGGCCGCGCAAGCGGCTGAAGGGGGCCACCATCGCAGATGGGTGAGCTCCTCGGAGAGAGATACGGCGGGTTGGCGTTCTCCACGCCACGCAGTCACTTCGGTGATCGCACTCCACGTCGGGGGGCCGCGCAAGCGGCTGAAGGGGGCCACCATCGCAGATGGGTGAGCTCCTCGGAGAGAGATACGGCGGGTTGGCGTTCTCCACGCCACGCAGTCACTTCGGTGATCGCACTCCACGTCGGGGGGCCGCGCAAGCGGCTGAAGGGGGCCACCATCGCAGATGGGTGAGCTCCTCGGAGAGAGATACGGCGGGTTGGCGTTCTCCACGCCACGCAGTCACTTCGGTGATCGCACTCCACGTCGGGTGGCCGCGCAAGCGGCTGAAGGGGGTCACCATCGCAGATGGGTGAGCTCCTCGGAGAGAGATACGGCGGGTTGGCGTTCTCCACGCCACGCAGTCACTTCGGTGATCGCACTCCACGTCGGGTGGCCGCGCAAGCGGCTGAAGGGGGTCACCATCGCAGATGGGTGAGCTCCTCGGAGAGTCTCTCTTATAGGGACCAGCCACGATTAGCCTCCGGGTCTCCCGGCGCTCACTTCTGGCTTAGCAAACTGCAGAGGTTAAGGCGCATAGTTAACACCGTGCAAATAGACCATCTGAACAACAACAACAACAACAACTGATGGGCTGAGCGTTCGCCTGCTAGATGGCTCATCTCAAAGATTTAACGAATGGAAAGGTAATCCATTTACAAAATCGAGCGGATGGCATCTCGTACCTTTACAGCTTGCGCATAGGCCCCACAGCATTGGGCGAACCGCGACCCGGTATCCTCACACAAATGTACCAGCTATGGATAGAGGGAGTGGTGCCCGCTGCACCGACGATTCCACTGCACGAGGCTGTAATGATGTGGTGTGACATTCTTGATCTTGGTAGTCGTGCGCATGAAGTGATGGTATAGTAGGTAAAGTGAAAGCGATATTAATAATTCGCTTACGGCACTGTCAGCATACCTTTTTCGGGCTTGACTTCCTTCGGGTCGAGCGCACACGCATACCGCACTCCCCATCCGGCGGCACTACCAGGTTGAACTTGAGAGAGATCGTCCGATCCCACTGTCTGGAGATGTCCCACGCCTTCCTATCCAAACAACATCAGAACTAATCAGCCTCCTCGGCCGTCGCACTCTTCTTCGCTGCTTCCCCGGCGACAATATACTTACCTCAATTGAACAAGCCTTCTCAACTTCGCCATTCTTGGGAAGGCAACGACTTCGCCAACAGGTCAGCTGTTACGATGGTACACTTTCGTGATAGAGTCCCCCCTCTAATGACTTATAGTCCTGGTGAGCACACTTTCCTACAAGGTGTCAGAGGTTAATAGTTATCAGCGTAACTTAATAGGAAACATTGACTGTTGTAAAAATCGATAAATTGAAAGGGCTTAGATAATATGTATATCAAGAAAATCAACAACAAAAAAGTATACCAGAAGATCGAATGTACAAAAAATTAACTAAGCCTGTTATTATAAGCAAAATTATACATTATCGTTACTTCATACTAGAAGGTAGTATCGAAGTTCTATTCATTTATGGCATGTAGTTACCTACGTCACGATAGCGCACCTCCGTATGCCCATCAAATATACATGTCATTTCTGTGTATTTTTAGCGAGGAAAACCCCGTCTTGGATAAAAGAACCTCTGATCAGTATGCATAAATATTATAGTGATGATGTAGATCCAATTAGGCGGCTATGATTGGACTGGTCCTACGATTGTGACCGAATTGATTGCATGTTTCACATCTCCTGACTTGGCGCTTATCCATTTCCTCAGTTGCTAGTTGAGATGGGATCCGCTTCTTCGTTGGGCGCCGTCTCTTTTTCGCAGTGGATAGGGCGGTGTACCAGCATCTTGTCAGGGCATCTTCCAACACGAGCTGCAATATCTTATCTTTTAATCTCGCAGAATAGTCTGCTTCAAACGTCTATAATTTCCATATTTCATGGAAATACGCTATCATTTTGGGCAGATTATCATTGTGCCGGAGCGCAAGTATAGCATAAACGCAAGGAGAGCAAACATTCTCGAAGTATCCACACGAGCATCGAAGAACCTTGTCACACAATT
This sequence comes from Hyaloperonospora brassicae, assembly GCA_947650285.1. Lineage (NCBI taxonomy): Eukaryota > Oomycota > Peronosporomycetes > Peronosporales > Peronosporaceae > Hyaloperonospora > Hyaloperonospora brassicae. The sequence continues at coordinate 32,933 of CANTFL010000108.1, forward strand.
GAAGTGCAAACTTCACCGAATAAGTCCCACTCCCGACCGGATCGCGACAACAAAGAATGAGATAGGGCATAAAATCAAGTATACCCCACGCCGCAGCGGCCAGTGTTTTGTACACCTTGCGAGATGCGTATGGAGTTAGTGACCCCCATCGTTTCAATTTGCTTACGTTTTCCGCCCACTTAATCGCCACATAACGCTCAATCTCCATGAAGCAGTCGATATTTGGAATAGTACGAATGCTCTTGAACGCGCCGTTTACAGCTTCCACGTTGTTTAATGTCAAGGGGTTGTATCTTGGGACATGAGAAGTGAGCTGTTCACCATTTTTGGGCCAACATCTTAAATCCACGTCAAGTTACTTTATCCAAGCTGGAGGTGTCCGCATCCGCCTTCTTCACGCAACCTTTGTCCTTGAGCGAGCCAATATTCACAACGAAATTCATTAACTTGTTCGACTTGTGTTTCTTGTTAAAATCCGCCATCATATGCCGAAAGAATTCAAAACTGAAGGCCTTCTGGTACAGTTGTCTGCAAGGCATTCATAAGTCCCGTGTCTCTATCCTATATGAACAATGCTGAAGTTATTTGGAGGTGGAAGGGTAGGATAATCAGACCAAGTCCAATTATCTTCATTCTCCACCGAGACAATACTGACTCCAACGATTTGGATCTAGTTGTTACCATTGCGAAAGCAAGCCACCAGGAGGGACCCACCGATAGGATTCTATAGGAAGTTGCCATCCGCGGCAACCCCACACTCGCCGTATGTCTTACAATCTTGCAGCTATTCTCGTAAAATGACACGCAATCGCACGAACGCATCATTCACGATTTCGAGCTTCGTCACGTGACCTCGCTCATCCAGTTCAATTATGTAAGATTGAATGAATTTTTATTGCGTAATATCACTGCCAAATAGCGCGAGCTCAATCCTATGAGCGCATAAATACAATTCATATAGGAGGCAGAAAGTTCTTCGTATATCAACTTCATTTGTATCATCAGGGGCATCATTTTTTGCCAAAGGCCATGACCATTTCGGACTGCAGGATATACATCAATTTGATTCGCACTTTCTTATCTACATGACGCTTTGAATGATCCCGAAACTTGACATGAGTGCAAAACAAAATTGGTTGGAGGGCGAAATTTTTATGTAAAGGCACGTTTTTACCACAAACGAAGAGTAAGCTTGTGTGCAAACAGCTTTGTAAAGTCGCTTATCACTTGAGACAACACGATATGGCTGGTTCCACTGTCGGTTTTACTCAATCACAGCTTGACTGATGTTGATTTTGACACTGTGACAGTTTTTTTCGAAGAAACTGCTAGTTTGCTGCTTCTCGTTCTCGCTTTTCATTTGATGGGCGCAAATTTACAAGTGCTGATGTGTGGCCAACAAAAGATAAAGAGTTGTTTCATCAATAGTTTGTTACTTGTCAGTATAGTCCATATTGGCAAAAATGACTGTTATTATTTGATCCAAAGAGGTAATTATTTTGGGTAACGCAAATAGGCTTAAAAAATTTATATCTTCGATCTTGTGGTATAATTTTAGTATTTGCTGATTATCTTGGTATAATTTACACAAAATCGCCTAATGAAGGGAGCCGCTATTCACCACTTGCTTTTCGCTAGCCACCACTCACTTTCATTTTATTAATAATCTGCATACTTCGCTCGCGCTGTAATTAGATAAATGGTAATTGACAAAAGATATGAACTTGACGCAATTTTACGCGAACCTAAATCCGCGTTGAAAAGATGCACGTGCTCTCCAAGCTCAGCTGGTCAAGTCATAACCAGAGCTTTTTATCTACGTTTGAACATAAAGTACCTCTGCCTCCACCTCCTACACCATGACACTCCAAACCGGGGTTCCCGGGGTCCTAGGACGACGATAAGAATAAGCTCCACGATTTCTAGAAGAAATTAGACGAGATCCCAGGTTCCAGTATCGACAAGACGATCATCTCGTACAGGCAGACATAAAGGTACGCCACCGTGATGTTCCGCCACGAGTGTGAGCTTCTGTGTCTAAATTCGATATCAGGCGCACACCTGACCCCGCCAATCCATGCGATTGTCCATGGCCTCATGGGTCTCGAGGTCGATGGATTTAGCAACTATGATGAGTGCTCGAAAGTGTACAATAACGTGTTCGGCGACGAAGCCTTTGGTACGTATTATTCGATTACTGGCAGAATCCTGACAAGCAGTGGAGACAACATGTACCTACACTTGACCTAATTTATGACAGCGCGTTTGTGGCGACTAGCGGCGGTGCAGATACTGGGAATCCGCGAGTGGTGAAGCCAATTGCTGTGACGAACGATTTGGGCAAATCGTTGTTGGGTCCTTAACTTTTTATCGAAAAGCTCTTTTCCAGGATGAATGATTCAAACTGTTTGTGATTGGTTGTGGTGAGCATCAACGAACTAGTCTGTTGGTTCGTGTTACTTTAAATAAATTGTTGCGGTTTCGTTGTTGTTTTGCTCGGTCGAATGTATGAAAACAACTAAGGCTGTGCTTGAAAAAGGACTTTTACGATACGTTTATGGCTTAGGGTACTGAATATCCCTCAACAGCTATATCAAAAGTTTTACAGGCGGCACGTGTGTCGCCATGTCGACAACTAATTGCTCTTGAAGTCAATGACGCGTTTCAACATGGGTTCTACCCAGTCAATGAGCCCATGCGTCGGGATCTATCTTCACTCCAAAAGACGCCCGTGCCACGATCTGATCGTGATCAACGTCATATGTATGGCACTTTGCTTTGTCTAGCTTAAGGCCTCTACGCTCACGTCCATTCTCAAGTTTGTCACCCGCTCGAAAAAGAGTAGCATTTAATGACGCTTCGTGCACGACCGCGCGACAAGACCCGCAACCACCGAGGTATATATTGCTACTATACCTTTGGATGGGTTTGCTAATATAGCTTTTCTTACGTCCAAATTACCAATTACGGAGATCTAAGTGACGTTGTTACTCAAACGCCGCAATCACGGAAGTAGACGCTTTGCAATTTATGCACGTGATGGGATCAATCGACGTGATATTTGATAAATACGTTCGTATCCTCACTTTGTCTTGCGTTGTGGCACAGAAATATCTTACCGTCTTCATTCTGGCACCGCTCGAATACTTCGCAGTCCGCATCGTCAATGACGGACCAGTCACTAACGGGATAAGCACACCGTATGTATGGAAACATAGCTTCATACGTGAGTCACTGTGTAACGCAACCCTTCATTAAAGCACATCGGTGAGGAATAATGTCGTTGTTCCACCAAATATAATTGTCATGTTACAAGCTAAAATATACAATTGTTGTATAGATTGGTGTGAAATAAGCATCATGCGTTGTGGATCGTTAAATTTATGGTTTTCTCTACGACTTCGTAATCCCTTCAAGTCGAGACCGTTACTTTACTTGATCTCGTTGACTCTTTCAGACGTCACTTTTCCTTCTTACAAAGTAATTGTTTAGAGCCGTATGTGGTCATGCACGAATCCGCTTTTATTTTCATCTATATTAGAATTGACTAATATACCCATGTATAGCTACTACTCATTTACTTTTGGTGGAAATCTTAAGTGATTCCATTTGTCCTCAGCATTTATATCATTTAAAAAGTACCAATGCAGTCTATAATATAATTGGTAGAGGTTGCTGACATCCTATCGGATATGTCCTCTATCTCCACAGTTGTCGTATCAATGTACCGGCCGCAAATAATTCTCTAAAATCTTAAACCTGCGATGGATCCCGCTGAGTCGATCTTACCGATTGATGTCCAATTGATTGATGACCAAGACCATTAATAGAACGCCCGCGGACATGCTGGATGATTTGAAGACCTCTGCAACAGGTACGACATCTAGATGGTCAATTATAACTCGCTGCCTGTACGAAGTTCCTCTCTCCAATCTTTTTCGATGCGTTAAAATGTTTCACTATTGAGGCAGGTGCTTCGTCCTTTGCTTCTTGTCGAGGAGACTGTACCAACCACCATTGTAAATTGAAAAAATTGAGGCAAAGCACCCTTGTCGATCTTGATGGTATCGCTACTGCTGCATCTGATGCTTCTTGTCGACACTTGTGCCTACACCCCACACCAGGATTTGAAGTAAAAACACCGTGGCTTTTCACGTCCGTATTATCCTTGTTTTCCATAGATGTAGCGAGTCGCGGGTTATACTCTTCGAACTCAATCATTAACGCTGCAGCACAGACCTTACCGGTCACAGAGAAAGGAACCGATTTAAATCGAAGCCTTGTCAACGCCCGTTCCAGACCTCTTTGAAATCTAATATTTGCAAGCTGATTATCACAAACAAGCTGGCAAACACTTTCCACCGTCAACAATTCCTCGTTAACACAATTTTTCATGACTTGGGTGCTGCATGCACGCTTTCAACGCGCGGAGGTGTCGTTTGACCACAATGCAGCTTATCACATATAAATGCTGCTACAACCGTTCCTTCTACAGCAGCCAAGTCTCCTATTGATAAACAATGACATGGCGAGAAGGTATCCCTTTCATCCTGGTCAAATGTCAATATTATTCACCTGCCAATTTCGTTCGCATTAAGCTGCTATAGTGCTCTTCAAGGGTTACAAGGCTGCAAATCTTGCAAAGGTCTTACGTTGTCGCGCATCGATATTTTCGCTGATACGCCATTGGCCCAAAATAAATTTGAGTTTGCCATCGTCAAAAAATACAGTGGACACTACATTCAACAAGGCCGTTTCACGATGAGTGACAAAATTTCTTCGGTACCACCAAAAAAGCTGAAATTGATTTATTTGCCCTAACGCTCAAAGGTTATCTTCCGAATGTTCCCCAGTCATGAAATAGTACGAAAAGGTGAACGTTTAGTGCGTCTCCGTGACACCCACAACTTGCATCAAAAGCAATTTAAAACGGTTTGCCTTGTACGTTTAGTCGACTAATCAAACCTTCCCAGCGCTCAATCGGCGGCAAATGCCATTGGCGTAGCGATAAGTAATTATTAGGTGCATCAATTTTCGTTTTGCACCCAATTTATCAAAATATGGTGCATTAGGTCGTTATTTGAGGCTATCAAGTAGGTCAAGAAGCGGAGAATGACGAGCTAGCATGTGCAGCCGTTCTACTAGCTTGATATCGTATACATTTCAAGGTTTATTGTTATTTGACGCCGGCGCATTGCAGCCACTATTGGGTCATGTTTCCGGCGATCAACTCCAGCTTAAAACATCTTTGTGCTGCTCTTCAGTCAGCGCGGGTCCTTGAAAATGAACAACTTGGTCGTCAAAGGGTCCGTGATTGTAATTGGGGATTCCAACTTGAACTTTACTGTGAGCTTCTGGTTCAACTAGTCGAACAGAGCATTTGAATATACATCCTGTCCTATGTCGGAATCGAATAGGCTTAAATTTGTTAAATGCGGAGCTTGCTGCCAATTTTGGTGCGCATGGACGCTGCAAAGTATCAGCTTTGTTATAACTTCTTTTATTACTCCCGACTTGTCTAGTATGCAAACACTTTAAAATAAAGTCTTCATCAGCAATACTTCAGTTAAGAGCAGCACGCGCAAATTCAAGACTAGCATTGCTGGTGTTAATATATACATAATAATGAATCATGCAGGTGGAGTTAGCGGTGTTCAGATGGTTGATGGCTGTGCAACAAAAGAGTAATTGTTGGTACGAAGCAAGAGCAGTATTAGTGTGTGTAATCCACATTAAATTGACCTATCACAATTTGTTTTGATATGGGGTGAGTGGTGGTTAGCGAAAAGTAAGTGATGAATAGCGGCTCACTTAGTTCGAGAATCAGAATAGTTAAAATCCTTATTAGAACAATCCACTCTGTTACTAAACACAGACCAACCTTACCCACAGACCAACGCCCCCTAATCAGCAAAACAATCCCCAGAGAACACAGAGATTACATATGCAAGTCCGCAACTTTTTTTAAATCTGGTTTAGGTTGTGCCGCAAGGTAAAAGACACGTAGCCATTTTGGTATCCGGCTAGGATTGGTGCTCTATTTGAGGAGCAAGGTGTGGCAATTCATCGATAAATTTTTATCATACTCTTAATAACACACATAGATGTCACAAGCTGCCCTACCACTACTCAACGACCAGAAATTTGCCAGCACAAGAATGCCAATCGCAGCATGGGCCACAAGTCTTTGGCACTTCGCAGACAAAGGTGTTTAACCTCACTTATGGTGTACGTCAGTCTCCTATAATCAACATCACGAAAAACAGTGCTGATTTGGAGGCAACAGACCCGAGCAGACTCAAAATTTATCGTCTTTGCCTTTTCGATCAATTAGTGGTGGATGAGGACGTGTCCTCCTGGGTGCTGATATGCCAGAATCATGGGTCTATCCTCACCGGGGTCGATTATACGCTAAACGTATAAACATTAACAATATCAGCATATATTCCGGATGACGCCATCAAGCTCTAGCACAGATGACTCCATCAATTCTAGCAACTCTACAAACTCCTTTTTGTTCAACTTTACAGCGAAAAGGAATCGGTTGATTTGGAGGCTTTGCACGAGGCTCTACCTGGGTTGGAATATGTTTTTGCCTAATATTCTCCTCGCCATATTAACAACGATGATGAGACGGGTGAGCTTGTTTATGCTTTTGTAAAAGACGCATTACTCTTTTTGGCCCGGCTTAATAGGACTTATTTTTCAGTGTCTACCTGGTAATACGATTTCTCAGGTCAAGCGGTACAAAAAAGATACTTGAAATAGATATTTATTCGGCTATCCACTTCGTTAAAAATCACCCTCTGACACTTGTTATACAGACCCGCATACCCAAAACTTGAACAGAAAATGATGATGGGTCCCATACGCCCCATCCAGCCTTCATCGGACAAGTCAATCGAAGTCTTTCAACTAGAAGACCAAAGAGAAGTTGGAATATTTTACATGCACAGCGTGAAAGCATTAATGACAGGGAACTTAATACGGGAATGGTATCTCATTGTTGGCACGGCTGTGATGGTGGCTGTACAACCTTGAGGATCGAAATTCGACAATTCATCTCGCAAAATTATCTGACTAGTTCAATCTAATTAGAGAAAATGGGCCCTACTTTTGACCGACTATGCGCTATTCTCTACTTTTGATGGCCTGCAGCTGACAAACATCAAGGTTCAGCCTCTTCTGCCCAAAGGGACCTCAAACCTTTACGAAATGGATACCAGCATAAATGCCGGTTTTAAAAAAGCGTTACCGGCGTTACCATCTTCAGCGGTTAGAAATTGAGACAAACGATACGATATTGGCACCTTTTGCAAAGTGACCATCGTACAGCTTTTCGAGGGTCTTTTCGACTTATACAGAAGTTTATACCAGCACTGTCAAGAACTACTTCAATTATACTGGGCTTTTTGCAAATCGAGCCACATTTTTTGTGTTAGTCGAGCACGAGGAGAAAATGCAGGGAGAAATATAACTGAGAAGGAGAAGAAATATCTGGATCAGCCTGGTATCCAAGCTCAAACATATGCCGCTAGGCAATACAATGGCCGTCAGTAAGATTCTTAATCCTGTCAAAATGAATATATGTTTGCTTAGCCGGAGCTCAATTGTCAATAGGTTCTAATTCAGTGTATGAGAAGATGGATGGGAACAAAGGAGATACAGTAGATCAATTTGCAGTTACATACAATTTCACCCAGTCCGAAAAAATTAGCATCTTCGGTGGTGCATGCACCTTGTTTATACTGTCCCAACAAATCACTGTTCTATCTACGAGCTACCTTGCAGCCTTCGAAAAGACATTGACGGCGCCATTACCACCTAATTCACCCTCGATGCTTGGCTTGAATTGAATTATCCCCCACATCTGGCAAATATATCCATTTTTAAACTCAGGTCAATACTCTCGGCTGTTAGTCGTAATTTATAATGGAGAAACCGTTGAACGACCACGGTAGACGTCAAATCCTATAAGTTGGCCAAAATTATAAGTTATCAAAAAGATAAAATTATTACAAGAATAACGGTACAACCACGGCATGGGGTCGTGTTCCGGTGGGGAATCACCAAGATGAATCAGTGTTGAATTAAATACGATTGCGGAGGCTGAGGCATTTCAGCTACTCAAAATATACACTTTAGTATTGCTCTCTACAGGAGTGAAACCTTAATTAAGTAGTTAGACAGGATGTTATCCGACCGGTACAAGTCTAGTCAAACATTATTCGCACTTTGGCTGAAAGAGAAACACGTGTCCTTCTAAGTCGTCTTTTGACACAATAATTTGAGGTCTTGCGAAGGAGTATACCCTTTAGCACAACGTGATGCCGGTTCGCTGAGTCGTGAAGTCCAATAATCCAGGTATAGAATCTCCGTGATATCGCGGACTCGATAAGTCGTTGTTCTGATACATCGTTGACTCTTTGCATCGTAAAACTGTTTAAACTCATTATATCTCGTAGCTGTCGTTCATTTAATCGGTGAAATTGTCAAACTTTCGAGTCTTAGTTCATTAGATTCGTCAAGTCTTGATCTTTTGTTAGTTTTAAACATTTGGTGGATATATGATTCTACGATTCTCAATGTTAAGGAGCAGGAGTAGATCCACTACACATGGTAGCACTTGTAGTCAACATTCGCCTGATATATATGGACTGATCAATCGTGTCATGTAGAATTAATGAAGGGAAGTGGACAGCTCTATTCATTATTGAAAGAAGCAAGTCACTCCCTTGTATGATGACTTAAAAAGGTCACATTTACTAAGCTGACCAATAGCCGAACCCAGAGCACGTGGAGCTCATTTTGTTGCGAATCCCGGACGTGTTGGGCACACTTCTCGTTATTTACACGCAGTATGAGTTATCTCTGATAGATATGGTCCAATAACAAATTAAATTTGCTATATTAACACGAATTGAGGTTGTACTAGACGAAGAGGTTAATCATCGTCTGCATTGATGACACCCTTTTGATCAAAGGCTAAAACTAACATAAATTCTGGCATGATCTCTATCGAGTATCAGCTTGTACATCCTGGCTATAATTGGCTTGATTAAAGAGCGAGAGGATGAGTACTTCCGTGCAACACGTCAGTTAAGCTTTAATTTGACATGGAATATGCGTAAGGTAAACAATTCGCGCGTATATTGCCGTATAACCAAGCGAATCGCGTGCGGGTACGCTCCTTATCTACCATTAGGGTAAAAATGATATATTGACCTATGCCCAAGAGGTGAGAAGAACCATAGCTGATTTGACGTTTGATCCTCTTTCCGCAAGGGTCCAAGTAATTGGGCTCATAGATGCTTTATAAACTATCTTTGCTAAAAAGAAAAGTTCAGAATCATCCATTCATCTAATTTAGAATTTGTAAGAATAGCGCTGAACGCTGAGCTCAATTTCAAGTTTGCTATATTTTTATGAAATGGATATAATTTGAGCCATATGTCAGCATGCTTTGTGATCACATAAACGTCAAATCTGATTAAAATTATGTACCTTAGATATGCTGAACGTTCATCTGGATCTGATCTATAAGCTTATAAGAAACTAAATGACGTTCACTGAAGGGAATGGGTGGAAGAACCAAGAACATGCTTCCAAGTTGTCCGTAGCGCATACAGCGCCCGGCTCCCATGAGCCATACCCGCGCTTAATACCATAAGTATGCTACGACACGTGAAATGCCGGCTCTTAGTAGACGCAAGGATCCATGCTACTTAAAATTAGGTTATGTTATAACGTTAGTTGGTATTGGCAAACAGGGTTTTGTTCCTCAGATCTCGGTTTTAAGTGACTGTAACCGGGCGTACAATTCAGGATTTTTTGTCGACGCGAATATAAATATTTTCACTGACAATTCGAAAATTTTAATCGATTCGGGAGCATCGTGTAACGATTATCGATGTTTTCTTTGGCGTCAGCAAAATGCTGAGGCGCTAAATGCGCTAGTTAGATAGTGTATAAACGTTTTTGTGAAAGGTATCACTGTGTTTAAGATCCAACAACAGACCCCAGAGGCCGAGTGGAAAGATGCGGACGCCGGTACCGGGAGGTTCGTGGATCAAAACGCGCGCAGTGGCGGTACGGTTGCACATCCCCGGAGAGTGGCTACAAAATCGGGATATAGCGGTTACGCTTACTAGACTACACCTCAAATCTTTTCTCTCTGTGTTAAGTTTCGATAAACTCAGGCAGATAGTTCTTGGACTTTAATAACGTATATAGCTGTCGTGACTTGGACACAAGATTTGATATTATTTCTGGCACGGAATGGATGGAACTGCACAGTTTACATGGATCGATCGGATGTCTGTAATATTTTAGACGTAACGCGTACTGCTTTACCGTAGTTACGGTGAGTCATGAACTAACTCCTTTTAAATCCAAAAGTTTTATCGTCTAATTCATGAACAATTTGGTAGTGTGCTAACCATTGTATTGTTATCGTTAGTTAAAGTCAAAAATATAATACATAAAAGAGAGGGGTGACTCAAGAATGAAAGAAACACGGCACGGAACTTGTGGAGTGATAATCATTACGATAATAAATAGCGTCATCCTGACAGCATTGTTGGCCGAAGGCCGATACATCACAAGTCAAATTTGGAAGGTGGGCGTGGAGTGGTATATTAAAGTCGACTAAATGAATAAGGATGTGAAACCAACACATTGAATGTCAGAGGAGACATTTTAACAATAGGGCAAATTGTTACAGACTATATTTACGTAGTTAGCGTAAATAGCTACGCAATTTAGTTGCGTACTATTTAGCGGCTGTTTAAGGGGGCTTCTTTCTTACTACAGAGCAAGCAAAGATGGTTAAAATACTTGCTGCCTGTTGTTTGTAAGATTTAAGCGGTGTTTGGACTCATTAACAAGATGGAATAGGTGCAAGATTTTTCTGCGAGGTGTAAAGCGTCTTTACCCTTCACAAATTGATATTGATTATACACTCCATACACTGGTCAATAATTCGATCAAAAAATCTATTACTGTATCGGTATACAAGCTGCTACATGCGTGGTAGCTCTAAGACAGCTATGCCAGATATCTGCTATGCGATTTGGTAAGGCTTTGAGGACTGATGGTATATCTTAATTTGTGATCATTTGACCTGATACTGCGTAAAACGCTTCCTCATTTATAATTACTCGGTACTTGAGGACATAAATTATTAATTTAGTGCATGTGGTGCATCGTCGATCCTAAAAGACTCATGATGCCCACAGTATGATTTAATTATATATAGGACGTAGTGTGTTACAACCTACCATCCGTCTTACCTCCAAGTAGAGGCGCACGTCATGAGATTGACTTCTTTCCTGGAACTAAGTACTGCGTCACACGGCAGTGGCCTATATTAAACGAACAGTATGTAATCATTGATGAGTTCATTAGTACAAAGCACGTGGAGGTAATGGTGCTAGAGAGCAAGTCCCCCATTTCACGACTTTTTTCTGTGGCAGAATTCCGTATAGTATATGGGCGATTGTCCATTATTACAAATTGCAAAAAGAAGCCACCATTCAGCCCAAACTTCAACGTCGTGATAGAATGTTCTTCAGAACGCAATGATCGCATGTACCATGTTTTTTGCAGTAGACATGGGTGATCATTGTTATAAATCGCTCATGCAATCCATTGGTATTCCGCTAACAGCGGTTAGCGACCCAAATGGCATGCTCGGGGGTGGCTTGTGCTGCCATTAAGATTTCCTACGAATTCGCTGCAGTTTTTATGTGAAATAATAGTTCAGACCTCCTCGAGTCTATGCACACTGGAACTATTAAGCATAGCTGTGCAGAGATACTTCAAGTCGATGTAGACAATCGGATTGATAATCACGAGTATGTGCTTAAAAGTATGTACACCAATTAGATTTATTATATTTATCGAAAAGCATCTTTGTTGATGGATTAACAATATTTCGGTTATCGAGGCTCGAAAAAGGATCCCACTAATGGTAAAGCCATTTTTGGTAGGATAATTTTAAACAACTATAGAGACTTATGTAAGTGGATTGGTCTTATCAACTACTTACACAAGTATGGCGCAAATTACGCAGGTATGACTAGGTCGGAATCCAATCTCCTTACAAAGGAATTGGATTGGTTCTGGATGTACACGTACAGGAGATACTCTTCCTATCCTCAATTTAGGCTTTCGGCAAAGATATCAAGTGATATCCACGGGAAAATTAATTGCGCGTTCGTTTAGAGCCAAAATTACATCGATCGGTGTAAAGTCATGTCATACCATCCCGTTGCACCCCTTTTATTTTTGTGCGTCTGTTGGTAGAACGGAATGGTGAACCCCGAAGCGAGGCGTAATTGCGATGGGCTGGTATAGGGAGATATGTCATTTGAGAGCGCGATCGCGATGTTTAATTCACGACCTCTAATCTACGTCTACGTTCAATTGCCAATACATGTGGATTAGTTAAAATATAAAAGGAATCGTTTACTAATGGGGATATTTCACGATAGTACAAGAGTGAACAACATGATATGGAAGACGTTTTCCAGCTGGTGCATGTTTGCAAAAGGAGTGTAATGGCTTTCGCTATAGCGATCGTAGCCCCTCTCAGATCGATATTCTAAACCGAGATTCGAGGGCAAAACATGGTTTTGGAGACCCAACATGGCGAACAAAGACTTAGGTGTAACCTATCGTGGTAAGTTTAGATTTCCTCGATTTAAGTTCCGCAATTCACGATCACGATTCAATGTTGATGACAAGGCCGCTTCAAGGGAAATATCGCGTTAAACACACGATCTTATAGAGAAAAGATGGCGTCAAATAGTTGATTTGAACCACAGATAACGACCCTAAATTCGGGCATTGTAACTCGCTATCCATGATCGATTAGTATATAGGGTGTACCACATAGTACAAGGCTTAGAGAATCGGCGATAGAAAACACGTGGTAGCAGGATCGGAGACAAGGATAGTCATGTGATATGGCTATTTTTAATTTACTTCGTTCATCATGATATAGTCATATAAGCTATCAATTGCATGTGTCGACGTTTCTTCCGGATGAAAATTCTGGGCTCCTGACGATAAGATAGTTTCCATTATTTTTATTCTAGTGACATACCTGTACCAGTTGATCTGAAATATAGCAATCGCAGAAATTCATTTGAACAGTATTCCGAAGCAATGGTTAATGTAAAGAAAAATGTGCGAAATTGCGAGACGGCTTAGACGGTCAAAAAGTCAAGAGTATGAAATATCTGAAATCAGACAAGGCGATCTCGTCGAGACCAGGGTGACTCATACCGATAATTATACAAGTTAACTGTGTTCTGTGACAGATTTTCACATATTTGACACGACTCTATCACATAGACGGTCAAGACTTCTGTCACCACGGGTTTACCTGAAAAAGAGCAGACTGCACTGCCGATGGGTACACAAGGTATGGAAATATATGAGCACAAATAAGGAGTACAATATCCGGCAGACGGTTGTCTGGGAGTCAGTGGATAGTCGGGGTCGCACGAAATATAACTGCTCCAATTTAATTATGCGCGTGTTCGAATCTTATGGTAACTCGGGATTTACCGTGCGTACCTGAGTAAGGATGTGGAAATTGAACCCTGGAATGCAACCATAAGAGTCACAAGGATTGCCATAGGTGCGTGACACCAAAATATCTTTGCAATATCGAAGTTTAAAGAGGAACCCTGATGACTAGAAAATCAAAGTGGAAGATCGTTCGCACAATCTAGAACAGACACTTCAACTCCCTTCTAATAATCCTTTTAGGACCCTCGCGGATCGTGCGTCAAGGCATGATTCGTAGAGAAAAAACCCTTACATTTACACCGAGCAAGATTCATCCGAAAAAAGCATTTCTGAGCTCTAATAAAAAGAAGTCGAAGACAGCAAAAGCGAATGAATTAGCACCCGGGTCGGATTAATACGATCGCGCTACACGTTAAATTGATTGACCGATCAGTTTTTGGAAGATGACGTAAATAGTTAGGGTTGGTGAACCGGCGATTTTAATAGTAAAGCAAAATGTGATCTGAAGATTTAAGGTTCCTATTTTAACATCAAAATTATTGTTGAACACACTATATGGGGTACAAACCAATCGTCCTGCTGATACGAGATGCGGGTATTTGCCTTGGAAGTGTTCGACGTAAAAAACCTGTTGTATATATTAGCAAGATCAGGTGATCAACAAACGCTCATGGCAGTACGAGGATTCATTTCCCCTGATGGGCACCTGTGACGCCACGAAAGAATCAGACACTGCAATCATGCAGTTATATAGGAATAAGCACACCGGGTTATAGCAATTCGCCTCAGTAGGATCCGAATTAGAGCCAGAAAGATATATGGACATTTAGCGGATGTCGCTAGCTATAAATGGTAAGGTGCATTTGAACGGTTGCGAAGAAAAAGATAAAAAGACCTAATTGAGACCCGCGGTAGTACGCATCGATGGAGATGTGGAACTGGTCACCCATGAACACGTCTAAAAAATTTCATGCCGTCATTATAAATTCTTTGCTGGAACAGCAATCGATTCCGTTGAGAGTTAATGAGAAGCCGTGTGCTTAAGAACGAACGGATTGAACAAACGTACACCTCAGATATCAAGACTTAATCGTTTCGGCTACATCTTTGTCGATCCGATATTAATGTTTCTGACGCTCCCTATCCTGATGATTTAGGAAAGAGGGAAACTGATAAATCCGTTGGTATTCTTTACAAAAGATTTACCGAGTAGTGGATTGCTATTTCATCGTATTCGCGGCTCGGCAATCGCTGAATTGAAGGGGCTCAATGGCATAGATAGAGCCAAAGATGGAGACAGTAATCATATATAAAAAAAGGTCAAGTCGCGTTCCCCCACGATCTAAAGCTTTAAGTAAAGAAATGTTTGGTATTCATAAATTTGTTGACGAAACGGCCACGAAATTGGTACAAAAAAGTTAATTACTCAACGCTATAGAAACCCTTGCTGGAATGTTTGATGGTACAGTACGTAGGATGTGGCGCGTCAATAACAAGACAAAAAAACCACCCTTCGAAGCGATCGTAATTTGAAATTTGGAGCATCTATACCGACTTCGTGTCGAAGCATTACAAATTAAGATTGCAATCTGAGAAGGAAGTTAACCTAGTGTCGCGAAAATGAAGAGCCGTATATGGCGACGCTGTATAATTGCAACCTGAACAAATTAGTAACGCAACTGCTTTTGACGGTCATCAAAGATACATAAAAGAGTTACGTGCGTATCAGCGGATGAAGACCCTTCACATAATAGCGTCGATAAGATCATAGCTGAGCGATTCGCAGGGGTAAGAAGTCGAAGTCAGGTGGGTCGGATGGAATGGGGTCGTCATCGGCTTTGGGTGACTAGAAATCCAACAACCGAAGTCGGAGAAAGACTGGTGCAATCGGCAGAGTGATGTCGATCGAGGGGACGTGCACAAAAAGCGGTTAGAGCTCTCGATTTTGTACCCGTTGTTGATCGAAGATGCACGTCTATCGAGGGTGCCATAGGCGGCTGATCTATCAGAAATGAGGTCACAAAGAACAAACATTGGATGAATGCATTACGTATGATCCGCTAGTGGGTAATTGCATGATAGTGGCAAACTCCCCATTGCACTTTTTAATGTACCCGTAAGTGGCACGTGTCCTCTAAGCACGCTGGGGCGTTTACGCGCAAGTTAGGAAAGATGTTTCACTAGGGTTGAGGATAAATACCAATGATGGACATTACGGTTGACGGTGTTCAATTGGACACCCCTTATGTACCACTGACGAAGCAGTAGAAGAAGTAAAGACAATCAATTATGAGAACCGCATTTTCCTTTTAGAAAATTCAATCTTATTCTCCTATTGTTCATGACAGCTTTTTTAGAAAAATGTGGGAGGCGTTAACACAATGTCGCAAGAGGTCCGGCCGGTAGCACACAGTTCTAAAGATAAACTTGTTAATGTGGCCAACTAATTGTTTTCAGCCAAGATTATCCGATCGTCCACATCTCATTAGTCTTCAAACTTTGTAATCATTATATGGACTAACGGCGAAGACATTAGGCTGAGTATCGATGGCACCCTATTAAATCAGTTTAAATAACTGATGATGAATCGTATCTCTATATTCGGTTATGCGTTGCGAGAAATAATCACAGCGAAATTCTTTTCCACTTTAAATGATGATTATGCTCAACGATTAACTTGACGAACATGTCAAGGGTCATTTCTACGATCTCTCATCCATCAAATTTGATAGAATGATTAAAATTATCCAAGATAAACTTCACAAATTGACAATGCTCTTCGTATTTAATAGCTCCAGATCGACAATAAACCATCCGGGTATCTTAGGATCAGTACATACTGTGATTTGATCGCTACCGGTTCGTCAAAATTGATCCATATATTTAACACAGATAAAAAAACGATTTGCATCTTCGTTGCGAAAACATCATTGTTGGGTCAAAGATAATACATTACGATTTATCGATGCCAGCCGCATCACAGGTATCGCTATTCTGAAAGGTTAAATTATTTTTAAAGGCTGAAGTGAGTTGAATTTGTCTATCACCTTTGGTGAACGTTTCTGAAGACGCTATAACGTGACCTTATTGAGACACCAGGTCCGCTTTGCAAGCGTGGAAGTCCTTTTAAAAGATATCGGATTACTAGTGAACATTCGATTCACATAACGTTGTTATACATGTAATAATTTTAATATGCATCACGATGAGATCGATGCAATCTTTTTTGGAATGTGTTAATTATAACTGTAGATTTTTAAACAACTTCGGCATTTACGCTTCGGTCACAATGAGCTGTGGAAGGCTGATTTTATGGATGATCTGAATCATCCAAGCAGGAAAAGATCAGATGGCAGTACCTGATGCTGGACTGGATCTTAATTGCCGTTTTGAGAGGTAAAAAGTAAGTAAACTCGTAAGCGAATGACGATCAGGAGTCCTTAAAAAGAGATTTCGGGAGGGTGAGCCATGATCGCATATTCGGTTTCTGAATTCAAAAAGCGGCAACACTGATATTTCTAACATTTTGTTCCGGATCGATTGCCTATGGTTGCGATACATGCCATTACGTGAACAGCACCAGCTGCATTTTTTATTAACCTGATGAAGTATACTGGCTTTGTAAGTATATCTGTTTTCACGACAAAGATAAAGAAGTAAACTAAAGGATGGTGGAGACTTGAGTGTTGTTGCTGCTTTGGATGCTAGATATTTGTTATACTATGCTGGTCACAAGCAAGTTCCCAGTATTCACGCGATAATAGACGCCGGATTGGTTATCACAATTGTCCGGATCTATGATGGAATGAGAGGATAGGCCGCACTACTATCACGCTAAACACTAAAGCTTCGCTCCCGGTAAAAGGACGAGGCCAAGATACTTAATGCGCTGTCTTTGAGCGTAACTTCCAGAAAGATGTAGACGTACATAATATTTTACGCATAAATAGGGAGTGACATCAGAGGGCCGGTCGACTAGCAGGTGACGACCCACAGGAAGGAAAGAGCTTAATCGTGATTTCGAACAGTATTGCCAAGACATGATGTTATTAAACAGAATTAATTAATTGATGGTGCCAGGACGGTTTGATCATGCATTCCAAATGAATGCAATCACTATAACAGCCGTGAAAAGTTGGTATCAGCCACGAGTCCTGCAAAAACTATGTGCATCAAGTTCGAAAAAATCGTATTGAGCAAGCCCAAGAAGAAGAAAGTTTGAACTACGACGTTGAGACATGTCTAATTGGTTAATCAGCTAGGATAAAAGCAAGATCCATGGAGCCTTAAGACTTGATAACACTTGGTTTTGAATTAGATTGACATAGTCGCTTACTGTTTCGCCTTTGCCCAAGGCCGGCCTCTCGATTCAAGGAACGTATCAAGTCGGCTCCTATCGTAATTATAGAGCTAATTCGGCAAAACCTCTTACATCACTACAATGTTATCTTAAGAGGTGCTCACCAAGGGATAAGTGGGAACTATCGGTGGATCAGGGAGAAATTCGATTGGCGAGGGGAATATTGGAGGGTACGGCAATACATAGGAGAATAAATGTCGTTTTGAGACAGACAAAATGTGCCCATTCGATAGCGGCGGACCCATGGCGATTTAAAAGCGACCAACCTAATTCAAACTTTGCCCTAGATCACATTACCATATTGCGCAAGTTTCATTGTGAACACCGAGCTATGATGTGGATCGTAATCTTCTCTGGCTACGTGATCGCAAAAAAAAGAATGTCTCAAGCCACAGAAGATCGCACCAAACTGTTAAGACGTTTTTATTCCGGCGAAATTTTGATAGCAAAGCTATACGCCATGATAAAGAGCCAAGATTCATGTCCAACATCACTTTGTTCTGCAGGACAAATACGGTGGGCTAATAAGGAGCATAGGCCGCAAGAAAATGGGACGGGCGAACGTATTTGTTCGAACTATTACAAAAGTAAAAAAGGATTTACGTCACGAATATAACCTTGAAATATTGGGGTGGAACTACTTCCTTTTAAATCTAACCCCTTATAATATCTTTTGTTCGAATACAAACCATTATAATCACTTCACGGCTGGTGGAAACCAAGATATACACTAGAAGTGGCCATACCGCCAAAGCTTAACAAGCCTAATGATTAGTGACATCCAGATGACAAAATGGCAACCAACGTTAGAATTTATGCCCAAAGTAAGCTTTAATGACCAATTTTAAATGGAAGACCCGATCTTGGTCGTCCATCTATACTTGGTCATTATAGCGTACTTTGTACATAAGTTGAAACGTTAATTGGCATGCCTTTTTTGACATAAATGAAATACCAATTCGGGTCGATAGCCATAATTTAGACCACATGTAATTTAGATGTACGCAAATCGCAGGTATGCCTCCATTCTATAAGTTTAAATCCAAATATATATATATAAGAACGTATTTGATATATATGGCCCATATGTGGCCCAAATTATTTATTGTGTGGCTGACAGAAGCGGTGATTCCGCTCGAAAACAGTAGATCTTAGGCACACCATAAAGTTTATTTATGGTGTTCCTTGTTTTTAATCTGACACTAGCCAGGATGTTTTCAGATTGTTATAGGACCAGTTGAGTGCGGAAGAAGCCGATATAGATGACATCGATGGAGCATGTTTACTAGACGACAGTTGGAAGGGTTATATAAAGATGATTAAGCTCGAGTGGAGGTAAGTATCGATATGATATCAGGCCGAACTACACGGTACGGTCGAGTGCATCCTTATATTTGGTACACAAGGAAGTTTAAAGTGTCCCTTTATAGGTGTAAGATGCCGATTTTAAGTACAAGCACTAAATAACAAGAGCTGTATCGGGACGAACAGATCAGAATCGATCCGAAATGACGTCGTCACACTAAGAAATATTAAGTAATTAACGTCTACCCGGTTCTTGGAGGTGATCAAGTATGCATGGATTGCATTCGGTTGTAAGGTCATAAAAATATGCAAGAAGGCTGCATGTGAAGAAAGAAATATATTTATGTCGGAATAGTTGGTGAACAAAGAATCCGATTACGTTGTTGATGCTAATAGAATGAAAGACAAGTGCAGAGAAGACGAACAGAAAGTGACGAACGGTAAGTTTCGATGTCGTGATATCATTATAAATCAACTTAATTACATGCGATCCATGATCCAGCCCAAAAATCAGAAAAGAGAAGGTCCGAGGGTGACTCGCAAGTGAGAAACAATACTAACATCGCCAAGATTTCGCGTTCTTGCACTGATATAGGGTGAGGACTAGGTTTAGTACAGTTTTCCGCTGCGGACACCGACTTAGATTTCAAATTTGGGTCTCATTGACATAAGTTAAGTGTAATTACATCGTCCTGACACGTCATTCGGGTTGCATCAAGCTTCGCTCATGCTTGAATAATAATCCGCAACACTTCTTTCCATTTGGGACCTGATCGTGATCGCCTTCGTTCTCGCTCTCGGTCACATACTGTCAAGCCTGAATCAGGTCGACTCTGCTAGACGGATATCGGCAGGACGTGATATGTCTCCTCCAAATATTAGCGGTTTAAGACTTAAAATAGCAATATTCGTTGATACGATCCTGGGTCTATCCGATGAGATGGTAAGATATCGGGTGTGACTGTCCGTTTTATCGTTTTATGGTTGAAGGTCGATAATCTCTTTGATCTCGAAACACGTGGTCAGCTGAGAAGATCAAAGAAATCAAGGGGCTTATATAATTTACCGGGTTGTGCCGGGTTGATACAACCATTCGACTTCGAGAATCAATAATAATGAGAACTTGAATCATCTCCGGGTTGCTCTTTACATGAATAATGCGAGCCGACAAAGAAGATAAGTCCTGGGCGGAGCGATTCATCCGATCACGTTTAGAGTTATTGAACAATCACGACGTATGTATGTGTTTGAGAAAGCTACAGTCTCTACAGATATTAATGGCGAAAGATTTGTATTAAGATATTATATGGTAATGCTAGCGCACGAACAGCATCTCACGACGGTCTTTACAACAGATCCGTCATCTACAATCGCAAATAACATGCATGATGTTGTTTGGTAAGATCGGGTGTGTCGATAGAGAAAGGTGATAAAAATCGACCCCGATCACGTTTGACATAAAGAGCATCGATTTTTGTGCTTGAACTATTGCCATTTTTATGTTATACGGGTGTGGCTGGCCCTATGATCGATTTTTGTAGCTTTTATCTGACAAAGTTTACGCATCAGACTTGTTGGCAAGAGCGGACGAAGCAGCCATAATTGTTTTCAAGGGAGGACAACTGACATACCCGTCTTTCTTTATCCGTTACACGAGCCGCGACTTTATGCCGAAGACACTAGCGCAGTTGCAAACATTACTGCAGAAGGTATTCATAGTGCCTCAATCCATTTGGTAGAAGCTTCTAGATTCCAGTGTTTCAATCTCCAGCTCATGGCGTGATGAATATGTCATTATATGACACACTGCACGCAAGGATCTACGTGCTCTCGACAGGTTTTAAATTTTTGCTTTAGTTGACTTCGCAAGATTCTTGGATGCGTAGCGAATTTAAAGTAAGCTGCAGTGACAATAAACATCTTGCAGACTCTTGAAGCAGTCGTATGATTGGTCGAGATGAGCTCTTAACACAGCTCGACCCATTAACCATACCATGCTGAACCGGCCACTAGCAACATTTATGGACGATCTGGTGGTCTGGTATCGGCGTTTCTCACCGTGATTTGAGGTTGACAGCCGAAGTGTAGACCCTTGAATTACGATCGAGAATTATCTCGCACGCATAAATAATACTTTAAATACGGTGGCACGAGCGGAGCTCCTAGCGACAACGCAAATTGAGCTACCGATCGATCGGGGTGCTGAAACATATAATTTTGAGGGAGTGACTGCCAGCAAATTCGCACCTTCAGTTGCGATTGACTGATAATTACAAGGCTGATCTTCGGCTGAGATCGACAGATAGCTGAGAACATACTTCAAAGTGGATGATGTCGACAAAGCGATAACGAAGTTTTGGAGATCAAAGGATTTGGGAGAAAGAAGAAATCAAAACCGTATGCCTGTTGTCATTGCAGAAGACGGCTGTGGTAAAATCGGTCGAAGAGATATACTGTATTGGCGATCGATCGAAAAAATACCGTTGGTGATGACTGGCTGATAAGCCATACGAGCTGGATGGAGAACGTACCAATGGTGCCATGGTAAATTGGTTTGTGTTAGATGTAGACCACACATTCAGCACGAAGTGTACATCAAAAATGACCCATAAAATTTATTTGGCCGTGCCCGCTCACCATGCGTCAAGGTACGGTCAGATCAATAGGGCGCTATTGATCAAGATAAACTATATTAAGATCATGGTGAAATTTATAGTTAGCAACGAAGGTGTGGTATAGTGCAATTAATGTGATAACATTGTATAACCCGTCGCAGTTATGATTCGAGTGACCCGATCCTGACCGCGATTCATATTTTCTGATCATAATGGCGATCCAAGGTTCTCCGATCGGACTCACAATCCGAAGTAATTCAATCGTAACCGCGACACGGGTTTAACTAATCGTATCTCGAATCGGGTTTGATCTGATCCTACCCTCGATCTAGTGTGACCCGATCGAAATCAATCCAAAAATATCTGATTGAGATCAGTTTCGGCACCATATAGTTAAAAACGATTTTTTGGACAAGTATGACACGTGGCAGAAGGTTCTGAAATAGACATGGTCGATGGTTTTGGCAATTTGGTAAGTTTGCATTAACAGAGGTCCATCATCCTCTGAACATGCAATTTTCTTTTATTCAGGGTGGAACATCTTTATTTTCTGACGCTAAAAACATCTGGTCCGCTTCTACGCAAGTCGTTTCCAGTATAGCTTGTTTAGGTATTGCAGTATATTCTTAATGCAAAGAGCTACTCCCCTGCAATCGGAAGCAGTAAAACGAAGATGAATGGACGTAAGACTGCGATACTCAAGTGGTCAGGAAATTAAGTGCATCAGTGTCAACCGTGGACAATACAATATATGAGTAGATCAGAGCAGGTCATATAAAGGTCTCTACGAACCAACCTAGGTTGCTTGAAGTTCCCGCGCAACCAAATACGCAACCATTTCCAAACATGGTCCAGTTTCGTGTCGACCCAGACATGAAGAAGAGTGCCAAGCTCCCTATCTGACTGGTATCGAAGGTGAGCGAATGTCAATTACAACACAGAAACGGAGTACCTCTCCTTAAGTCGGTCGTCTGGACTTCAGTGGAGAGTCGGTGTTTCAAGGGTTTGATCAAATTCCGCCACAAAAGTAACACGTTTCTTGTAACCGCAAGCTCCAAAGAGATGCGGAAAAGTCTCCGGGTGTAAGATAAAATACACGATAATTTGTGATGAGAATATTCTCCGCCGAAAGACATGTGAATTTCATATTTTGTATTTATAGATCCATCCACAGTTACTTCTCCCTTTCGATTTACTGTCTAATACGCTGTTGCAGTTTCGCAAAAATGCAGGATTTACGTCCTTTACCAGATTGATAGACGGTAAAGGGTTTCGCTTCTGGCTACTAGATGCGTTTTGGGCTTCAAGGTACACAGAACCGAAATGGCATGACTTCTGCAAGCAATTATGCATTTTCGCAATCGCGTATGATTTGTACAGTCATATCTCCATGCAGCGGACCGAAATGTGTGTCGCGTGTGCCATGTTCCTATTATAAAACTATCGAGTAAAAAGGGTCGATATTAGTTCATACTAAGAAATGCATCCATGGTACACTGAGTCTTTCGCATCGCGCACTTTTTTCTAACGTGCTCGGTGATACTTGCCAATTTATTGGCAAATTCCACACTGTCGTGCTGTAGCGAAAGAAAGGGTAACAGAAGTTGCCAACTTCCTAGAGCCTAGAATAGCCTTTTTTTCACCTCATTGGCACTTTCACCATCAATATCCTACGCAACCCACACGCTCTATCGTATCTAAGTCGCACTCAACCGTCTCGTCTTCATCAGCACCGATGTACTCGTCGACACTGACGCCGCAAGTAAAACTCTCCATGAGATTAGGTAGCTGTTCCGCAAAAGATCGATCAATGTGTTTCTTGTAGTTGAGATAGATCTACCATCGTCAACTTTTCCACAATATGACATTTGTTCCGGTAGTTGCAAATCATTTTCTCGGAAAACACCTCCCATCTCAATACAGCGAAGCGCATAGCCTACAAGATTTTCAACGTTTTGTTGATTTTGGTGTGGATTGAATCCAGGAGCCAACGAACCAATCTCGTTCGATACCGCGCCTTAGGTAACCGAGTAAATCCTATTGAAAACATAAATGTGTGAGAAATTGCTGGTCAAGATACCATCCATTTAAACAGACCTGAGTCGAGCGGTTGCAAATGTGCTGTCATGTTGGGGGCAGGAATGCCAGCTTAACATTGTAGCATTCAGGGGAGACATAGTGACACGACTCGATGTTCAGCAGGAGAAGTACTCGCTTCCCGTGAATGTTGGCATCGAAATGCCGGAGCCACTTAGCAACGGTGATCTATTTTGCCACGCATTTTGGTTTTCGAAGTACAAAAACTTGATTTTCTTGGTGGTAGCGTTGCGGGATGCTTGTGGTTGCTTCGACTTGCTAATGACAACGAGATCCATCTTCTCGGTGCAGGTCATGTTGCAGCAGATTGCGACTATGATACAATTCGTTTCTAACCTCTTTTTGTTGCGCTTGACCGGTGCCAGTGTCTTGTTTGGAGGTAGGCGATATAAGGGAGCTGGTTTGTTAAAACTGAATGTATCCCGTGGTGGATGTCAACCAATCAGATCGTAAGCTTCATCCTCTCCACTACCAGTTGAGCGCGGTCAACTGAGTCTGCCTCGCCGAGAAGTACATGCTGCTGGGTGCCGTGTCGAGTCTTGACTTATTATTGCCACCTATTCGAAAGCCGCGGGTCGTTCTCGATTATCCTTGAATGACTTGCATTGAGCGGTCTTTTTCTAGTAGTATATCTTCGATGAAAATTGCTTTGTCGTCATCAAGACGATAATATGAAAGGAATGAGGCTTTAAAATGATAAAAACAGCATCTTTCGATTACACTTCCAACCCGTGGCATGGAACGCATTGTATGCCTCCTGACGCGACAATTCCGACCAAATCGTTCTATTGACTAGGTGGAGATCCGAAGATCGATCATCTCTCTGACCCAGTCTTATATTCGAGCCGACTTGATTCCTGGTGTGATGTGCACCTGCACATGACGTTTTTCTCCATCGTAAGAATCGTTCGCTTTGTCGACATGTTTGACGTGGAAAGGAAGCAAATGTGCATCATGGCAGGCAATGCAAGACTGTGGCAAGTCCAATTGAGAGTCTGAACTGGTGGTTCGTGCGCGCGGTTTTGTCACACATTTTTATCGAGTCTCTTAGATAGAGTCGCTGTACGAAAATCAAGTGACGCAGCTTGTTGCGGGGCACAGAGTTCTTCAACCGGGAATTTTATCCTTACTGGGGGTTCTGATATGGAATAAAGACTGTCGATCTAGTCATCTTGCTCTCACGTAGCAGATGTACATGACCTCTGGACCTCTTATCACATGTCGTAATGCCGAATGTAATGATGGGAAGTGTGTGTTCTACTATATCAGGCAAAAACATCTGTAACCTTGCCAACGAAATTGCATGGTCAAGAGTATTCATTTCCGGCGTGTTCAGTGGGTCTAGAACACTTTCACAGTCATCGATGAGCACAGTACTCGTGCTCACGCATAATTGATATAACGCACGATAAACTTACGAAGGAATATGTACGAAGAGTTTCTGCGTGCGCGATAAGCATACCCTTCTTTCAATGGTTGACTACGCTCGATCCTTGCATTCGGTGAAAGGATCGATTTGTCGATTCAAACTTTTGTATCTGGTGTTCTTTTTGATCTTCATCTGACCCAATATTCCCCGCTGATTATTCCAAGCCCGTTCCCTTGGCTGTGGGTTCTATAGACAGTAGATAGAAATAGTGGGAATCTCATCAATCTATTCATGCGCGTCACTAGTTAGATGACGATGTTTCATATTTGCTGAATTCATTGAGGCCTAGCAGCCAGTCTTCTGGCACTTCCAGCAACAATGAACCTGCTTAACTAATCATTCATCATACTGTCTTCGTGGCGACGAGCTTTGCCGACATATTTAATCGAAAAACTAAATGAACGAGTAAGTTGACTTCGACTGAATGATCTTGGAATTGTCAAGCATTCGTGTTGGCCCTAATTTGTCTTCTCAAAAAACGTATCAGCTGTTTGCTCTTTTCTTTCAGGGCGGAAATATTAGGATTCGCTGTATCCGACATGCTTTTTTTGAACAACTTGCTGATGTTGGAAAATAGATTTTTCCTCAGCCTCGTCAAATTATGTCGAATGAATCGGCGATCGTGGCATGTTGCTTATCCTCCTACAAGGTGAAGACTTTGGCTTTGGAGGCTGTTCCACCGAATGCTTAACTCAATTTCTCGACAGTCTTACGTAAAATATTAATCGAACGTGCTACACTTGACGCGTTGTATTAGAGCTGTCTTCGTCTATCGTGTCCATAGTGGATGGTCCCGTGGTCATTAGACGGACCCAAAGGTGCTACCAGGTTCGAAAAAGCACCTTACGCTTGTACTGATGGCATTGTACTTATGCCAGATGAAATCGTATGTGTGCGCTTTAGCACTTCCTCGTTGAGATGGTTCGAGGAATCTCTAGTCGTCTAGATCAACTTCTTCTTTGTATAAAAGCACTGCATTCAACATGCAAAGAATGTTCCACTATAACAGGTCGTCACCTGCTATTGTAGGTGACAAATATGCATGCCGGTGACCTGCTAACTATTGAGTGCGCGCGACTATCACTGATTCGCGAAGTATTGCTGGATATAATGACCTATACTAGACTATGAGCAGAATATCGTTAAATGATACCGATAACCACTTTCAACACATTATCGCTGCATCTTAAGCACTCCAATGAAATTCACATGATTTTTTAATGTCATTTGTAGTGGGGTCTAACCCCGTCTAATCTATCTTGGCTGTATTACTCCTACCAGATGCCAGCCTCGATATTTTGTGCCTTTGTCTTATGAATCGCTATATCTCTCAGCTCCGCTCTTTTTGTGTTATATACGCTAGTGGATAAAATAACAGATGATTTAGATGACGTGCGCACACTATATGATGTAAATGAACTATACCCATACATATGAGAAATCTTCCCATGGTCGCGTGGATGCATCGTCTGAATAAATGGCATGTCATTATGCTACCAATAAGTCTTACTTACATAAATGTTGACTAAGTTTCTAGTGTATCGTGCCATCAACTCGCTAAACATTGTGCTTATAACCAATAAGAAATCAATAATGAGTCGCCCCTTGTTAAGGCATTTTTCAACTCAATCAAGTTGAAAAAAATTGACCTATTGCCATGCGTTGCCCTTGATCGGATATCGGATCTATCGTAACCTCGTCATGGGGTGTGTGTTACTTCCTTCAGAATTGGCGGCATTCTGATGTCAGGGATACATTTTTTACGCAATCCTTTGCTTACATCATAGAACATGACAAACCGAATACGATTGAAAGCCGCACTACGAAGTGTAGCTTGCGGTCGTAATCCACAGAGGCTACTTAGAACCTGTTACGTCGGAAACAGGTTCTTACACATCCCAACCTAGCTGTTATACCACCCTCCTTTCACAGAGATAGCGCCGAATTCATGCAGCTTCCGTATACGTACCTGAAGCGAATGGCGTCGATATGGTATACATGCGAGCGACGAAAGCCAACTTTAATATTTGCAAAATTATGTGCACGACTACGGTACAGAGATCTCGCGGAACGAGCACGTAGCATTCTGCAGCAACAGGTGCAATAGGCAGGTGTCACGCTGCCTGTATGTTCTGCACCATGACTTGGCAGTAACTAATAAAAATGTCTGGAGGTCTTTTAGCCACTGTATGGCAACACGCGAAGCAACAAATGGTCAGCAACAAGTTATGACATCACTTGGCAACACACGCAGCAACAAATGGTCAGCAACAAGTTATGACATCACTTGGCAACACACGCAGCAACAAATGGTCAGCAACAATTGATGGCTGAAGCACAATGCGATCGTAAGATAAGATTACGATAAAGGGTGTACGAATCAAATGTTCAGTGGCTGAGTGGTCGTGCAATCGCAAAGAAGCAAGAAGTTTTCAGTGAGACATGTAGCAGTTGCTAAACATTCAGCGCCGTCCCTGGCTGCTGAAACTTTATCGCTAGTTGCTATCCGTTATGCTATGCACACAGCAGTACAACAAGAGCATAAGAAAGTCGCCATGAGCTACACTGAACACGCACCTTTGCACGGCGTGCACCCAGTCGCTTCGAGTGCTGGAGCGAGAACTACAGCATGCACCGCTACTTTCAGACCGTAAACGGCTTCGCACTGAACGAACACAAAGGCTGTATAGGAGTACTGTGACAAACGTTTTGCGTATGCTTCGTCCGAGCACATTCTGCCGTGACTTCATATTCCAGGAGGACGGGAACGCACATTGTAACGGGGCACACCCTTGCGTAACTTAACGCAAGGGATTTGGGTGCCCCGACGGACGTACACGTGGCAAGCGAGGATGCGTAGGTAGGATAAAAGTAGAACTGTTATATTAATAAATTAAGTCTTTAAACTACTGTCTCTTCGTTTGACTTAATTCAATTATACTAATATAACTGCATGTATGGTGACGTCTCGTCACCACTCATTGCGCGCGTCTTGCGGCGATTGGTGGGTTGATATCATCACGATATCAACCAATGAACAGACCCTTTGGTCGACCCTTCAATATCACCACTTTGGTGATATTGTTTTTAAAGAATATCCATCTTTATATTCTTTATTGTCACTTTCCTTAAAGTGACAATTTCATGTAACGGGCTGCCCCGTTACATCACCCCCCCCTTAACTGATAGTCACCGTGTGACTATAGAAAACATGGAGGCCACCCGTTGGCCACCATTGGGACAGGGAGCACTTGTTGGGTCCGTTCCATTCACTTTCCGCTTGACCTCGCATAGTTAACATGTCTATGCGAGGTGACTCAAGACCCACACAGCCTGGTGCTGTGCAAGCCTCTGCGGCAGACGCTTCGTCGTCTGCCGCCCCTTCTTCGCCTGCAGCAACAGGTGCTGCAGGTGCACGCGGTATCACACCGCGTGCGCACGATGACCCTGATGTAGAGGTCATCTACTCTGGCGAGTCAGACGTGTCTGACTCGGGCAATGCTCCAGAGGCGTCTCGATCACCGGCGACGCCTCAGTATTCGCTAAGACCACTGCCGAACGAACGGACTCGTGATTTGCATCACAGTCTGTTCGGCAGTGATGATGATGATGATCAAGGTGGTAAGTTCTATTCTTCACCACCGCCGGCTCGTGCGTCTTCGCACGAGAGTGATGACGATGGCGCGAGCCGTCGTCAATCTGGGAGCCGTGGTACCGACAAGGGTACCACTGTGAAGCGTAATGAGTTGAAGCCGTGGCGTTTGCCCGAACAACTCATCAATAGCCTGTCTCACGAGACAGGCCAACACCATCGAATACCCTTATTCGATGCAACCGAGCTTCACGGCTTGAGTCCCAGCGCGAAGAACTTTCGCGCTGAAGAAGATTTTTATCTCGATGTCTTTCTTAGACATCGATGGTACAACAGCAACCAAAAGCGTGACAAAACATCGCTTTTGGCTGCGTGGAACGCGTTCGTCCAAAACGTAAAGAATTTTGGACGAGAAGGGTGGCTCAAGAAACTTGAGGCAACACGCCTCAGGTTCGAACGGCGAACTCTAACCGGTGCTAGGTACCGGTTGCATTGTTTATCGAGTGAGGCAGGCATTCCTTGCCTCACATGGGGAGACCCTTGTGCGAGTTGTGTTGACAACTCGCAGCGTGCACATAGGGATGTGTACTCCCTAAATTCGCCCTGGGGATAGGCACACATCTCGGCTGAGATGCGTGACGCGATTGCAAACTTGCAATCCGTCTACAAGCGCCTAGGGCGCGTGTTTACCGATGGGCCACAGGACTCATCGGATGGGTCTCGTCATACTGGCGGACGCGACCTTCAACATACATCAACAGCTGATAGCGGGGCTCCCAGCTGTTCCAAGAGGGTGGATACCCCCGCCACTGGACGAGGTAGCTCGTCCTTGATCCTGAATCGTCACGGTGATTCAAAATACGCTCCACTAGAAAGCGTTGATCACCGTGAGCATCCACCAAAGGATGTGGTGGAGGAGTAAAGACCCCCTCCAGATGATTCGGTTCACCATCTCGACTCTTACGAGATGGATCGCGCAATCGATGAATTGCGCGATGACTTGAAGCACGAGCGCGACCGGCGCTACGCTTTGACTGATACCGTGCGGAAGGACCGCAAGGATCGCGAGGCTGATCGGGCGAGAGACCGCGCCGATTACGCCACAGCGCAGCTTCAGGTCGAGCGGGATGTCCGCTCCCTATTCGGCGAACTGGCGACAGCTTGCGGGGAGATATCTCGGTTGAGTTCCGAGGTATCGTATCTGCGCGACCAGACGGATCGTCTGGAGCGCGAGCGCAAGAACTTGATGGATGTTCTTGAACGTGGGGACTATCTTCACCGGAAGAAGAAGGCTCGTACTGAAAGTACGACCTGAGCCTCCCCACGTAAAACGTAGGATGCGTGCGCATCCTACGTGGCAATTCGATCGTGTATGCATTGCCCTTACGATGCAACACTCGAAATGGCCCAATGTATTTCGGCAGTAGTTTGCTACTGCCGACACTAGTGACTGCATGCCCAGGTAGGTTTACCGTTGACAGTAGTACTAGGTCGTTAACCTTAAATGAAAGAACATTTGCTCTTCCATTCTTGTCTGCGTTCCGTTTCTGACGGTCCACCGCATTTGCGATGGAGTCCTATACGAAACGGACTACCGCTTCTCGAGTCAGCAGGAAGTTCTCTGCTGACTCTTTGTTTTGTCTTGCAGTGCGCTTCGTGCGCACTGCTAAGAGATTGCTCTCTTCTTCAGCGAGGTTGTCTTCTTCCTCGCTGACATAATCGTTGGCGATGCTGAATATACCAGCATCGTCATCATCATCCGAATCAATAATAGCGTCGTCGCTATTATTGAGATGATCTTCTTCATCGATGTCGACTTGATCGACATCGGCATCATACGTGACGACGTTTGCGTCGACACGTGATGAGCAAGAGCCAAAACGGTTTTTGCTTGAGCGAGTCCCTCCCCCCTTATCCAAGAGTTACACTCTATAAGGGTGGGCACTCGTGGATGGCGTAGGCCATTCACGTAAAACGGTGTGTGCTGTGTTGAAGCATGCACCGAATTATTGATGGCGAATTCCACCATTGGAAGGAATTCGCTCCAACTCGGAAACGAGTGGACATATCCTCGAAGAATCTCTTCGAGGACACGGTTCGCACGTTCCGTCTGACCATCTGTTTCTGGATGGTCAGAAGTGGACATCTTCAATCGTGTTCCGAGAGTATGGAACACGGTTTGCCAAAATTCCGCCGTGAACCGAGGGTCACGGTCGGATACGAGTTCACGGGGTAACCCGTGGAGTCTAAAGACCGTGTCTAGAAAGACACGAGCACAACCTTGAGCCTTGATTGACTCAGGGACAGCAGCAAGATGGACCATCTTGCTGAATCGGTCTACAAACACAAGAATACCATTATTCTTGTGAGCGTCTTCGAAAAAACCGAAGACGAAGTCCATTGAATCGGACTGCCAGCACTCTGTCGGAACAGGCAGAGGCTGCAATGGCGCACGGGATGAAGGACTAGGCTTCACCCGTTGACAAACTTCGCAAGCACGTATGTACTTGCGAACAAACTGATACTGGCGGGGCCAGTAAAAGTCACGACTTACCGTGAGGTAAGTCTTTTCCCTTCCACGATGGCCACCTGTTGGGGCATCGTGACACTCGTACATGATGCGCAACCGCAAATCATGATGAGCGGGTACGACGACACGAGGCGTGTCGTCGGCAACAGCTGTATAGTACAGCAATCCGTTGCGTGTACTATACCGATCCGATGAGGATCGGTACAAAGCCGGTAAATCCCTCATGGATTTACTGGATGGATTCACCAGATGATCCATCAATCGCAGAAGATCCTTATCTTCCGCGTATGCCTTTCGTACGTCGTCAAGTAAACTTGACGACGGGACACTGACTGACAGTGTCGCAACAGTGGGCTTATCCTCACTGTTAGATTGTGCGTCTGGCGCGAAATCGGGCCGGCGCGAAAGAGCATCCGCGACGACATTGAGTCGTCCCGGTTTATACTCCACGGAGAAGTTATACTCCGCGAAGAAAGACAGCCACCTCGCCATTCTTTGCGAGAGGTGTGGGCTGTTTACGGCCGTGCGTAATGACGCATGGTCCGTGTAGACAACAAACGGTCTATCTCCCAAGAGATAGACGCGAAACTTAGCCAGTGCGTATTTCATGGCAAGGAGTTCCTTGTCATGCACTGGGTAATTACGCTCAGCTGCTTGCAGCTGACGCGACTGATAACATATGACGCGCTCCGCGCCATCTGCATCGAACTGCATTAACGCACAGCCGATTGCGAAATCGCTGGCGTCACAGACCACATGAAATGGTCTGTCCTGATCTGCAATCGCCAAGATCGGCGATTGCATCAAGCTCCGCTTGATACCTTCAAAGGAACGCTGGCACTCAGCGTTCCATGACCACTTGACATTTTTCTTGAGCAAGCAAGAAAGATGAACAGTCATCTCGGCGTAGTTGCGCGAGTACTTGTGCAAGTACGCCGCAAGACCAAGGAACTTCCTTAGTCCCTTGACATCGACTGGCACTGGCCAGTCGGTGATCGCCTTGATCTTTTCGGGATCAGGGCGTACGCCGTTTTTACCCACGATGCACCCAAGAAGTGGTATTTCGCTAGCCGCGAATATACACTTCTTGAGGTTGGCGTACAACTTATGCTTGCGCATAAGTTGAAGAACCTGACGAACGTAAGTTCTGTGAACTTCAACGTCCGTCTTTCCGTCCATAGCCCGGCTATGGACGAACACATCGTCGAAATAACTCGGTGCGAAGTCTCGCACCGGTCTCAACAGATTTGTTACACATCTGTTGAATGTTGCAGGGGCATTACTCATCCCCTGTGGCATCACTAGCCACTCCCACAGCATCCCGCTGGGGGTACTCACTGTCGTGAACGGGACGTCCCGTTCACGCATCAGGATCTGATAGAATCCATCCATCAGATCCATGGACGAAAAGATGGTACTCTTTGACATACCATCTATGATTACGTCCTTCCTCGGTATCGGCGTCTGAGCCGGTACCGTTGCAGCATTCAACTTGTTGAATGCGTGCACTATCCGCCACCCTCCTGTGGCCTTTCGCACACAGAAGGTCGGAGAGCTGTGAGGGGATGTTGATTCCCTCACATGGCCCGCTGCTAAGCGATCGGCAAAGAACTTGTCGATCGCTATCACTTGTTCACGAGGCAGTGGTCCCTGCTTCATGACACAGTATTTCGAGCCCGGTTTGAGCTCGATCTCGTGTCGAGTGCCTTTGTCCTTAGGCAACTCGCAAGGTACGGATTCAGGGAACACATCCCTGAATTCGATCAAATCCTTATACAAAGGATTTGCCTGAAGTGACTCCCAGGATTGAGACTTGTATCGCTCAATCCGAGTCTTCTCATCGAGGACACTTTCGTCCATCGATGAGCTGCTGAGAACCCGTTCGTTCTCAGCAAATACTGTTGCCGACCGAATGTCGGTCACCTACTCGTCCTCTGTGACGAGCATGCAGATCTGCTTGACTTTGCCACTACGCAGATCACGCAAGAACCGTTTCGGTTCTAGCGTTGGCAACTGAGTTATCTCCGAAGTCAACTTCGGAGGCACAATCAGACCAAGCGTATAAGCGCCTACGCTTGATCCGTCATTAACCAAGACGTTCAACGTCTCGGTTTCTTCCTGGGAACTTGCTTCCACAGGTTGCTGAGGGCCTAATCCCTCAGCAAGCGACTCTTGAGGAATTCCTTCCTCAAGTACGTGGGGACTTATTCCCTCGACGTCTTCCGACTGTGGCTGTGCAACCACAGTCAGGAACCGATCCTCTACGGTCGACCCTCCAGTCGACCTAGGATTTTCATGTTTCCCCTTGGGGGCAACAGACTTCTTTCTTCTAAGATGCTGCCCGCTAGGCATGCATCCATGTCCCGGTCCACTCGACTTATTCGAGTGGTGGACCTTCGGCGCAGCCTGTAATCTTGTACAGCCGCCGGGAGCTTGCTCCACAGTGTAGTGATCAACTACACTGTGATCTTGTGCAGTCGTGCTAACGACCGTGCCGCAAGTGAGGCCATCGCACTCACTCGCAGAACACCCACACGCTTGTGGACGCTCCAAGATGTTCATCAGATGGCCATCTGATGAACAAGCAGCAGGCATCTTCACGGATCGATGCTGCCAGCTCACCCTTGGCTCGTACTTTCTGATCCAAGGTAATCCCAGGATGACATCAAATTTGTCATCCAGATCTAGTACGATGAAGTCATCATCGTACTGTTCGCCCTCTAACGTGTAGTGGATTCCTACTACACGTTTCTCAGCGGTTATCGATGCGCCTGTTGCAAGGCGCACCGTCATCCTTGTGAGGGGAATGTCGCGTTCAACGAACTTGAGCCTACGACCCTCTAGTGACTGGCGTCGAACAAAGTTTTTCGACGCCCCCACAGTCTACTAGGGCACGAAGCGACAAATCATTTGTCGCTTCCAACTTCAAGGTGATGAGCGAAACGTCATCACCAGGTGCAGAGACACACAATGATTGTGTATCTGGAGCAACTTTCGTCAAGAGATTTGCAAATTCTCTTAAGGGTTGCTGGATCAGTAGGGCGCTCCGCCCCTACTGACCCCGATCATTTTTTGATGGTCCGTCTCGCTGTTGCGGTTTCGCAACAGCGCTGGACCCACGCCCATTGCCCTTTATGGTAAATGGACGTCCATTTCGCTCAGTAATGTTTGGTACTGGGCGTGGAGCACTACACTCGTATGCGTAGTGCCCTAACTTCTGACAGCGATTGCACCTCTGCAATCGCTTGTTGTTTGTAGAGCGAGGTCTCTCGCTCTCAACATAGCAGAGTTCCATTGGTTCTGGACCTCCGATCTCTTGTCGTCTCGGTGGACGGTAAGAGTTTGAGCTAGCATGAGCCTGTCTCATGCTAAAGTCTTCCTGTTCAGCGGCTGATATCGCTTCTTCAAGCGTATTCAGCTCAAGGCGGAACAGGTGGCTCCTGACGGGCCCTTCTGCGAGCCCTTGCATGAACACCGTAAACAACGTGTGTTCATATACTGGGTTGGCAGTTATACTACTCGCAAGGAGTCGTATATGTTGTGCGTAAGCGTGCACATCACGCTTACCCTGATTGAGTTTCAGGAGCTCTGAGCGAGCCCTGAACTCAGCACGTGGCGGCTCAAACGTTTGTCTGAGCCGGGACTTGAAGTCTTCTAGCGACCTAAAGACATTTGGGTCGCTACTCTCGAGTCCCAGGGACCAAGTTTTGGCACGCCCTGCCAAGTGGGTCTGAGCAAATGTGAGTTTCATTTGCTCATCTTCGACGCGACGAGCCCTTAGGGCTCTGTCGAGTTCGACAAACCATAGTAACAGGGAGTCCTCCGGGACTCCACTGTACTCGGAGATGTCAACCTTCATGACTTCGGGACGACGCGCATGCGCCGTCCCGCCCACAGCAGCATGGAATTGCTGCTGTCTCAACAGCTCCGTCTGTTGAGCACCGAGTTCTCTCAACTGCTCGGCCTGTTGAGAGCCTTGCTGGTGAAGCAAGGCTACTTTCTCCCTCTCGAGAGCAAGTTCATTCTGAATGAACTTGGCGATAGCGGCATGTTGTTGGTCTCTGTCTAGAGACTACAACATGGTGCTGACGACGAGTTCGCCTACGGTAGAACTCATTCGTTCTACCGCACCCCATTCGATGTCACTCAAATGGGTAAACCCTTCACGCGTGGCGTGAAAGGTGTCTTCTTCATCCAACATGTTTATGTTGGATGATGTGGTCCTTGGAAGGACTACAAAGTGCTACCAGGTGTAACGGGGCACACCCTTGCGTAACTTAACGCAAGGGATTTGGGTGCCCCGACGGACGTACACGTGGCAAGCGAGGAAGCGTAGGTAGGATAAAAGTAGAACTGTTATATTAATAAATTAAGTCTTTAAACTACTGTCTCTTCGTTTGACTTAATTCAATTATACTAATATAACTGCATGTATGGTGACGTCTCGTCACCACTCATTGCGCGCGTCTTGCGGCGATTGGTGGGTTGATATCATCACGATATCAACCAATGGACAGACCCTTTGGTCGACCCTTCAATATCACCACTTTGGTGATATTGTTTTTAAAGAATATCCATCTTTATATTCTTTATTGTCACTTTCCTTAAAGTGACAATTTCATGTAACGGGCTGCCCCGTTACACACATGATGTGCTGGATTTCTGCGCAAAAGAAGCAATTGTGAGCCTTCGCGACCATGACGGGCTGGCGTCACGTTGCTGTGAATGTGCACGCAATGATGGGTGTGGGACGTGAACGCAGATGGAATGGCAACAATTCTACGCGTGTGTATTGTAAATAAATGTGACAGCTTCTGCCAATTGTCGAAAACGACTTGATGGACGACGTAATGAAATGTGACAGCTTCTGCCAATTGTCGAAGACGACTTGATGGACGTGTGCCAGGCGCAATGGGATGGTGCAACAGGTGTATTCGAACCGTGCGGTTGAACCTCTGCAGCTTTGATGCCGAATGATTCATTACAGTTCATCATCGTTGCCAAGCAGTGCTCTCAGTACCTAGTGTGTTGGTCGCTCAGAACTGCCAGATACCAGGTAACGCTCCCGGCATCTGACTGAAAGTCTTTGTCCTATCTTCGGCAGTAAAGAATGATGGGCTTTGTGCTGCATTCGACGTTCGCTGGAGTGGGTGGGTGACCTTACCGCAATAAGACGGTAATCACGGGAGCCAGCTGGCACATGACCTACGCATATACTCACTAGTAAGCGCCAAATCGGCCCGTCGTCCATTCCTGTCTTTCGGTCTGTTCGTGATAGCTTCCTCGGTATCGGATCTTGTTGGACAATCATGGTCATAGCACAGCTTTTACTTGACCCCACCAATAGCGACACATCGTCAGACTCTTTGCTTTCGTCCACCGAAGAAATTTGGCAGCAGCAATATGCGCAGTGGCGTGTCAAAAATGGATCATCTCGTTGTCGTTCGCGCGGTTGTTGTCACGGCAAGTCTGCAAGATGGATTTGTTTAGTACTTCGATGCATTTGAGCACGTCGTTCGCGGTCTTATACGCAATAGATCGGTATGTAAACAACCTGTTGAAGTCCATCATGTGGTCAAACGCTCAATGGCGTTGACTCAAAAATGTGTAGCTTCGAACAGCGTTGACCCGAAGACATCCTTGCTGTAGTCTTTTACGCTCAGCATCGAAAGCATCCGCAATTTAGTCAGCTAGCGCGTAGCGGTCTACAACAAGTAGACCGCCCTAGCAACAAAGTCGACTACTAGCCAAAACGGTGCTATCGAGTACTCATATGTCTGTATAAGTAAGCTGGATGACATGAGCTTGATGGAAGTGGCAAACGCTGATAAACGGCGGTCTACCCTGAGCTTCGCTATACGGTATACCGACGACATGATGGAAAGAGTGGAGCCTGGAAGCTTCGGTAGCCGTAACACGACCACCACCACGTCGTCGGCGAGTTATTTGTCAGCTCATACGCGACGACAGAGCTTCTACAATCGTGTACGTCTTTGCAAAGCTGTAACAGATGGAGAAAGAAACTGTTCGCAGCACGGTAAATCACTACGTGACAAGTATATACATCCGCTAGATCCCGCGTGCGTTACGACATTACAAGTGATGATCAAAGCCGGTCGTCGTGTCATTTGCTATACGTAGGTAGCGACGGCAGCACCAGATTTTTCCTTAAACGCTGTCGCTGCTTTCATATTTGTTGACTTCGACGATCAATCCAGTACACTTTCTTCACGCAGGACAATCGAATCACCGCATATGCGGTCAAAATTGACCTCTTGCGAAGTCAAGACATGTCACTCATGTGCAAAAAGGCAGGGTAGGCTAGACGTCCTCCTGCTAGTAGAATAGCAAAGGTAGGACGGGCTGAAACTTCCCCCACTTCGGTCTGCCGATCGGCAATTGCACAAGAGGACGCTCAGTGTAAAGTTAGGAAAGGCAACATGTCCGTGAATTATCGCGCTTGATCCAACAGGCCGTTCGCACGCTCGAATTGCTTGCCTGTCGTTGTGATCTTCTGGCAGGGAGTAGTGTTGAAACGCTCAGTTGAATTTGGCGCTGTCGGTAATTGTATGGACGGTCTCGACCACTGCAAGGTAGAGCCTTTGATCAAAACAACGCATGCTTCAATGGAAGCTCTTCCCTTTGTAAAGAGGGCGTGAGAAAGACACTAGAGATTCCATATTGCACTGCTACGATCAGACAAACGAGTAGGATCAAAGAGAAATGTATATTGAGGCGTATGCGAGCTTCACAAGTTGGTTAATGTATCTCCGAGAAAACGAGATCCAAAACTGGCACGATGTTGTTTGTGCCCGAGTTGCGATAAGGTTTTCATGACTTCCCACGAAAATCATTTGGTTGTGATCTTACCCTCGTGTGGAGAGTTTACGGCGACATAGTTTGGATCCTTACCACGAGAAGACAAAACAACTCTGTCGCCGCCGCGAGAGGACAAAATAACTCTTTCACCACCACGGTTGGAAGAGAGAACGATGACGGATAGACTTCCGTCGACTTTAACGTCTTCAATCGTCTCGGAAGTCGCGCGTCGGTAGACGAACGTGAGGATCAACTGGGTGCAACCCAGTATGAATCCTGCGATGTTGGGGCCCAGAATGAACTTGTTATCGACCAACGCAGCGTACGTTGCCCAATTGAAGCTGTTGAAGACGTTCACGACTCCCATCGTAAACGGCATTGAAGACGCAGTCTTCGTTCTCAGGACGGTAGCAATAGTGGCCATAGGAGATGTGTACATCCCGACGCTCGTTCCAATGGTCATGAACCCCAATGTTGTGCTGACGGATTCTCGAGATTGGCACGTGTATCCGGCTAATGCGAGCACGCTGTAGAGCGTGACAAGAAAGCACACAATAAAGGATCCGACAAATGCGTTTACAACAGCGCGTTTGTTTGTAGCCCAGCGATAGAAGAAGTAGTTGAAGAAAACGCCTGTGACAACTCCTACAATCGCTTGCGCAAATAGAGGCATCATGTTGTCGACTGCTATGGCGTAGAACATGCCGACGTAACAATTCGTAAACAGCAAGAGACACGGCATGACCGACATCTCGCCTGTGCTGTGGTTTTTGTGCATTCGCCGAAAGTCAGGGATCAACGAAATGCGCAGTAGTAGAGTTGTGGAAAGTGTGAGTACTTCAAACACGTTGACAGCGATCTCATGGGTACTCATCTTGTAGATGGGACTGTTGCTCGATCACAAAGGTGATGCCTGTGGTCTCGATTGCAAATTCGCGTATGGCTCGATGGTGTACAGGTCTCCTCATCCGTTTTCAACCACGAGACAACAAGACACGCGATACACGATTGGCCGTTCGTGAAGCTTTCGCGCTTCAGCATTGTTGTGACCAGCGGCTCAGTTATAGACAGAAAGGGGGCGGAAAACGCGATGGTCTAGTGCGAACCGTTTCGTCCTTCATTTGTTGCCGTTTCCAGTCAGATAGTCAATAACATCCACTAGTAGCCTGTAGTCTTTTAACGGTCGAGGCATGTCGCCGATGATGTCAAGAACGTTCTTCTGGCTTATGTGGCAAGAAATTGACCGTGCTCGGTCTGATCAACTTTGATCGAATAGACTTGCAATTTACTCCTAGCACGCTTGTATAGAGCGACGTAACTTATTCGCCTCTGGACAATTCACTGAGCTGAGCTGAGCTTACTGTCACATTGAATGTCTCGATGTAACGACAACATCACGATAGCGAGCGCTAATTCCTTCTGTGTGATACGTAGCCAGGTGGCCGCGTATGGAAACATGCGATATCAAGAGGCGAACAAAGCATGCGCTTTCACAGCAAAGCTCGAGGCACACGACACCGTCCACTGTGGGAGGCACCGATAACGCCCATCAAGAGCGATACATCGAAGGCTTTGCCGCACTGGCGTTAGCCGTTGGCGACGCGGTGCAAACTGTAATAAAGCCTACTGTTGCCCTTATTGTACTTCACGACGGAACCGGTGCCTGAGTGGGACCCGTTGATCGTCACCGATAAACAGAGGACGAGGGTTCGTCCTCTCCGTTCCAAACTTACCGCGTCTAGTCCGTCTACTATACTACACGTGGTAGTAGGTGTCGTGGTAAGTCGGACTTCCTGCCACAATACCTAGCACTTGAGATGTCACAACGTGGTGTTTGTGTCGTGTGCGTAGAATTGTTGGACGTAGCAATTGGCGCAGCAAAGAATGACATGGCGTGACTGATACATCGTACCGCCGTTTTCTACTTCTACCACCACCTGTTGGAATCCGACATGAGCGCAGCGTGAGTTTTTTGTACGGGGGCCACCCATAGGCGGACGCTGCATGAGCGGGCTCGGGCTCCCTGACCACCTCTGTCCGTACAAACAAAGCACTTGCGTATCTACAAGATGCGCAGTGATGATCGAGTTAGCGGCTCGTTTTGAGACGTACGTGCGAGAAGGAGATGCGAGACAGCTCACGTAAGCAAACAAATCCATCTATCGAGCTGTCGAGCTCGACTTTCTTGAGCAGGACCACCTGAGATCCAGACATGGTGCGTGCACACGCTCAAGGCCTTCTCAAAAGATGCAAAGGGACGATCGCTGACGTGCTCCATATGCTCTTGGCCAGCGACCGTGACGACTGCCTCGTTTCAGAGAATGCACGAGTGCCTGGAACAGGGACGTCAGCGGCAGAGTTCCCCCTGATGCCTTGGGTAAGCACCAGCCGCTACTGTGAGTTGGTGCGAGTTCAAATACCTCTGCGACCAAACCAACGTCCTTCAATGCGTGATCTGGTGACACACTCACTAGATGGGACCACTCAGGAGCCCTGGTACCAATCGAGCAAGGCCTCTCAACGAAGCATGAACCTCGAAGCATGGTGTCAACCAGTCCGGAGAGCCTCGACGACGAAAGAATCGTGGGGGCTACCCGGACTGGCTGGCACCAGATTATCCACTCGAACCAGCGCCCATTGCGTGGGGCGGGCGACCCACGACCAGTCAAAAAAAACGTGCTTCCCCTACCCGCTGGGTACTGTAACCGATCGTTAGTCACACTAGATGTACCGCGGTTAGGTCACACAACACAAGCCACGAGACATAGACAGCATGAGGTCCCATTGCCGCGTAACACGACGAGCAAAGTTTCGAGCTGTGGTTGCATCGAACAAGCCGTAAACGGTCGGTAGCGCTGTGAGTAAAGGGCTTGACTGAGCGACGACAGCCCACGCTTTTCTCTGGTATCTGGCGCCCTGAACGGAGGAACGTGTGGTCAAAATCAGAGATTTCGTCGCGATGAGTAACGCTAGATATGTGCGTGCTCCATAACATCAAGCAAAGTGCAGTTTGTTTTGCGTCTAGTAGCGACAGTTATCGTGCACTAGGCGTCCGAAGCTCAACGAATTCGATGCTGTCTCCGTCGGCGCCCGTCCTGTCGAGATCGACTCCTTTTTGATCGCACCGGCTACTCGTAACCGACTGCGAGAGCGTAGTACCACACTCGAGCGATTCGTCGAGGCAGTCGGTCGCTGAAGCGTCGTTTCGTGTTCTTGCCGTCGTCCACCGTACTGACGGGTAGATAGCATACAACGTCAATTGGATCAGCGTGAGAGAGAAGCCGGAAGCACTCCGGAGCAAAAGCCACACGTCGCCAAGAAGGATGGAGTACGTCATCCAACACGCGCTGTTGCAAAAGCTGACGACGCAGAGCGTGAAAGGCATTGAAGCCGTTGATTTCGTACGTACTATCCTACGAATCGTAGCAAGCGGAGATCCGTACTGACCGATGGACGTGGCGAAGGAAATTGCGCCCATGGTTGTAGCCATCGACGCCTTGGACTGTCCTGTGATGCCTTTGACGCCGATCGTGCCGTACAGACACACGAGTGCAATAAAGACGATGGCTGGAGCACAAGTTTTGTGCACAGATCGCCGGTTGTCGGTGTAGCGATAGAAGATTGCAATGAACCCTACGGAGGTAAAAAGCCCGAGAACGGAAGTCACGACGAGCGGTAGAATGTTCCCCGAGAAGTAGCCGTACCAGACAAGCACGGCGCAGTTGGTAAAGAGTAGCACAACAGGCAGGGTCTGCACTTCGCCCGTTCGTTTCGCTTTGTATACCCGCCAGAAGTCCGGGAAGGGCGCAATCCGCATACAGACGGACGTGATGACCGTCAGTACTTGAAAGGTTACAGCGAGGGCCGCCATGGTTGTTGACGGACGTATGGGGGTCACTGGACCGTGTTGAAAGGGAGTGGCAAACTGACGAATGACGGACAATTGCAGCCTGCAAGAAATGACAAGACTGCTGTCCCTTTGCCATTCACGATTGCTCGACCAAAGCCGGTTGGATTTCTTGTAGGCGCATCGTTTGCGGGTACCACTGCTACCGAAGCTGGCTGCAGCCTTTCCGATTGTGGTACAGCCCTCACGATCATGCGTGATCAGAACCAAAGTCAGCATTTGAGCTCTATGTTTCTCATCGACCATACTGCTTGGGTTTTCGATGTACGTCAACAGTTTGACACAATCAGTCCGGCCACTTCCGCGCCTACGGTCGCCGCAATTCGGTCATCTTGTTCTCTTCCTTCTTATTCTCCTTCTTCATCTCGCAAAGGGGCTTTGGGGCCTGCTGGGAACCAGCTTTGGGGATGTCCTCCGGTGACCGCGCTGATGGAAATTATCACGCCAAAACAGATTTTGTCTGTCGTAAAAATCCAGACAATCGGGCACATCCCAAGAGTGAACACACACGCAAGACGAGTGAGACCTTCCAGTAGTCGCTTCATCTGTTAGTACCTCGGGCACCTTTCGCATGGAATCAGTAGCATTCGCATGCGGCTTATCCGTCTTTTCGTAGGTCAACACAGTCGTTCGGCTACATTGCGACCATCAGCCCCCCATCGCCTCTTCAGCGTAGTTGGCTAGCTACATTTGGTGGTGCTGGCGGGTGCGTGGTGTTATCGTATCATGCGACTGACGTATCGTTTCCCGATTTCATATGCCACACAAACCCGGCTTTTACCCTTGCACGTACAAGCGCCTCCCCCACAGTAGAGGACATTGCACTATCGAGGGTTTTATGCTTCGACAGGCCGCATGCTCATAACCGAAGTTCTGGGGTGGTGTTTTATGTAGCAGTACGTATCGTACATTGTTTCAAGACCTTGCGCTGGTTTCAGAGGGGATCAAATGAGCAGTCCCTGCAACGGAACGGCGGGTGCTAGGACAGGATAGGCAGACCACTTGGGGCTCGACCGAATTCTTTGGTAGCAAGAATCCGGTGCAGACCTCGACCTAGCATCTCCTTGCGCTCGTCAAGTGCAGCACACGATTTATTCGAGAAATCGGCATATGACTATCGTGGGGTCGTCATTTCTGGACAACGTAGCAGCTATGTCGGGGTCTAAGCTATTCTGCACATCGATGTCGCGCATCAGCAACCACAAGATCAGCAACCACAAGATGGTGCATCTATCATCCTGCTCATGTTTGCCGTCTATTCGTTTTCGTATTGCTGCGTGATGTTATGGAAAATCTTGAAGCTGTCCCTTCTCACGGAGTCGGCGGAACTACGGCACCCCTGGACAGACATGCAACCCATGTACCACTCCTCGTCTCACAGACGATGGGCTCGAGAGACGGTGATCGACTGACGATTTCGTTGTGCGCGCCGTTGCCAGATATATGTCTTGGGCTCTTCCGGTCAAAACGAGACAGCTTTGGCCAACAGTCCAGTCGAGGGACCATCTATGGCTGCGGGACGGAACTGGGAAGCACATTGGCACCGAGGAAATACGACCGACTTTGGCCTTGCGCACTCGCCGATTTGGGCATTGAGATTTATGCCGTGTGACCCCTCAGATCTCCCGGAGGTGATCTGCGAGTATCGCGGCTCGGTTTGAACTCGCCAGGGGCCCACACCCCTCATTACACTATGGGGCTTTTCGGCTAGTAGGGCCTCCAGCCCACCCAACTATCACACACCCTTCGGTGCGGGTTGGCAGGGCGGCCACCCATTGGGTGGTTGCTCGTCATACTTTATTAGCCTATCTCCGGCGCCCTGTAATCGAACCCCCCTCCAGGGTATCGATCCAGGTACCTCCCGGTCCCAGCTCCAGTGGTCTACCACTCCGATTTGGGCATTGAGCGGACGGGACCCACCACGTTTTTTACCACAATTTCCGCGTATCTATGTCTCCCGGGACGGCGGCACATCACACAGACCGTAAACCTCTCAGGTAGGCGCTAGCCATCGCATATGGTAACCCTCCGTCGTGCATCGCCGAGAAATGCGTGGTCCTCGCTACCTCCAGAGATCAGCCACCGACAGCAGCCGACCCGGTGCTGTTTTCCTGGCTGTGAATTTTTCAGACATCGCTAGCCTAATTTCGGGTGATAGGCAGTCATGAGTTCCTCTCTCGCTGAGATAGGCGATGTGCA
The DNA here is from genome assembly GCA_947650285.1 of Hyaloperonospora brassicae. Taxonomy (NCBI): domain Eukaryota; phylum Oomycota; class Peronosporomycetes; order Peronosporales; family Peronosporaceae; genus Hyaloperonospora; species Hyaloperonospora brassicae. Next base: position 77,325 of record CANTFL010000108.1, read on the forward strand.
TAGCGCAGTGACGCCCCGGAATCCGCCGAGGCTTCGGGTGCCAAATCGCTGGGTCGTGACGGTAGACGGGACAGTATACGGCGTGGCCGCGCTGGCCTCGGGGTCCACTCCCGGGGCGACCGTTCCAGACAAGAGCCGGGCGGCTGACTTCCACTGGACGATCGTCGAGAAGTCCTCTACTCACTTAGCGAGTCAGGATGACGTAGCGGGCATCCGTCAAGCTCAACGGGAAAAGGGACTCGTCGTTGAGGCCCACCTATCCATGCACTGTTTTCCGTGAGAAGGTTCCCCTGATTACGTCTGATCGACATGTGCGCCGGCGTCGAAAACGACAACCCGACTAGCACATCAAAGTGGACCTAAGCAAGGGGCTAGATGGACTACTCCGTGGTTGATCGGATCAGCGAAACGGAACGAACGGGGCTTTGCAGCCCTTGAGCAGACACCGATAGAGCTGTCGAGACACCGCAACGCGGTCCCCCGTATACCAAGCGTGGGTAAACTAACGATCGAATGGTGCCTCGCCAGCTCAATAGCTGCTGTCGGGCACCATCGGTCTGTAGCAGGCACAAAGAGACGCTGGAGCATATTTCGGGGGATGCCTAAGACTGCTGGCAGGCAATTGTTGCCTAGCGGACAGGTCTCATTGGACATGAGACAGCCTTCAGCTTTATGCGAGGTTGCATGGCACTAGGCCCCGCTATATCTCCGCTTCTGTCACGGAGGCTGCAGAGCGCGTTTGAGGATATACCATGGAGGCGCATGTACGTCAATGTAAGCGTACAGAGAGGGTGCTATGTTCGATACGCATCACTACCCCCTGGGTCCAGCGCGATCGGGTCGTTCACGAGAGCACACCGCAACGTTGCAGGGATGTGTTCGAGAGTGTAAACTTGAAAGTGTTTGGCAAGTGGAAGCACTAGCGACGCGGGAGCGCAGAAAGCTACACACAAAAGTGGACGGGACTCGTCTCATGCAATGCCCTAAGCACATCACCCTTTCGGTCGCTAGATCATCGCACACACACCGGCGTTGCTAACCTGGCTTGGGACATTCTAGACGTCCTGTACACCATAATGTCGTTCGTGACTGTCTGTTTCCTCTCTCTCTAGCATGTTTTCTCATGCAAAGACAGGTCTTAGAATTCAGCCTCACGCCGCAAGTCACACTCATGGCTAGCGTCGTCCAGGTGTGAAGAAGTCCTGTTCGGTGACCTAGTGGCGACGCAGAGTGTTACACAAGCGTTATCGATGAGATCAGATATTGCATACCGAGATTATCACGCACACAACAAAGCGGTGCTCCTCGAGAGCATTACACAAGTACTCCTCGAGGGCGTTAGAGTCGCAAGTAGTCCGACTGAAGCAAGCTGTTGCGACCAAATGCTGTCTAGTGCACTAATGCTGTCGCATCTCATTGCCGAGCGATTTCACCAGCGCAATGCCCGTGTATCTAGAATTCGCTCGCTTAATCTACTCGGCAATGCCGAATGAAGTCAGAAGGCTGCAAGTGTTTCGCAGTCTTTGTCGGAACCGAACTAAAAGACCGTTGTCGTGGCCACATTAGCTTTCGATTCCGTATGAAAAGGCCAATCGATCGGACAAGCTTCCTTACAGGTTAGAGTGGGCGGTCTTTGATGTTGTTCACTCAGCTCGTGTACTGTAGATATGTAACGATGGACGGTGCAGGTGGTAACACAATGTATATGGTGCTCTCTCACGCCACAACGCTATCAGCACAAGCGAAAGTGAGGTGTTGCTGCACCGAAGTTCACTCTGTCAGCTGAGCGATAACAGGTAAACGTTGTCTCGTGATGCAGGTACGAGCACGAGTGCAACGCCAAGTCCACATATTGGGCAAGTCGTAGTGGTTGTGTGGCTTGATTCGCTTGTCGACAGTGACGAACAAACTGCACCACACAACAAGCACGTTGGCCCAAACATTCTGCTATGATTGCAACAAGAGCTTCTCATGGAAGCTTCGGTGTATTATTCGCTTGGATCATCTTCTTCTGCTTATCCAAAGGCCGTCTGCCCGAGCAAGTAGCAAGATCTGCTAAGTCCTATTCCTACTACTTCGACTAACGATATTGACACATCTACATGCTGCATTTCTTTCCCGCATTTCCTGCCGGTCCGTGTCCTTCCCAGGTGCGACGTGGTACGTCGATACCCCTTTCTCCATTTTACCAAGGCACACCGTCTACAAAACGGTTCTTTGAGATCCAACGGATCCCAACAAATTCGACAATTCGCTTGTACTGAAGATGTAACGTCCTTCGCTCCATCACCCAGCGTAGGTGGTTCCTTGTCTGCAGCTTACGGAATCGATGCGTTCGTCAGCCGTGTGTGGACATTTATGAGTGCAGGGACGAGCAGAAGCGATAGTCTCGGTCGCCAGCAGAGTATATGCAGTCTTTGCGCTGCTCCGATGAACCCGCGGCAACAAATTGCTATTGGAAGAATACCGACGACGAATCTGATGATTGCAAACGCTGCGGCAAATGATTATGTCCTCATTTGTCGATCACGAAACAGATGCACGCAGATTGTCACCCAAAGACAGCATTGATGATAGCGGCGCGTTCGCATCCTGACGTTACTGCCTGATTCCTGACTTCGAAGGCGCTGGTCACCTTGTTCATAGACCTTCATACCAGTTACCTGCAGCTCATCGTGTAAAGTAGCTTAGCTTGTAAAACGTGCTGTTTCCTACAAGCTCCAGAAGACCGCCGAGACACAAACCGTGCGCTCATCTTTTCGTCTGTCACACGCTCTGTCGGCTTTTATCGGCCCCCAAATCCATCACGTGGTCCCTAAAGTCGCTGCGGGGTTCGTCACTTCCTTTGCTTCCTTTTTGACCACTTACGTCGCGTCCCTCAAGGAGCAACCAGCTGGTCCTCGTCTACAGCTGCGCGGCGCTGGATTCGCCACACTCGCTCAACCACAGCAAACAACAACAGACGGACCAGAGACCAATCGCTGCAGCTGTTTCTCCGACCCACAGACCAATACACCGCCGCACGAGGAGCAGCGACGAAAAAACCTCACACGTCGTTTTGTCTGATCCGCAGCTGTCGTCAAGTGGCCGCGTACCCTCAAGTGTACCCCCACTCGCCCACCTCATGACGGCCTCAGCTAAGCGCCCGTCGACCGCGTGTCTGCGCCCACTCACGTGCGTCTATCTCGCGCTGCGCACGTCCTGTCCGTCGGTTGCGGCGCTCCCCAACGTCCACGCATCGATCTCGTCGTACTTGGACCACTCCCCGCGCTTTTCGATCCCGCAGGCGTGTTTACGCATCATTACCCGCGCGAAACGGCACTTATTGGAGCGATTAAGAGCCAATCAATGCGCGACTTTGAGCCCCGAGTCGGCCCAAGAGCTCCGGTGGTACCGTCAATGGGCCTTCGCGCGGGGCAGTGCCATTGCGGCCGCACGGGGCGACCTCGTCGTCTTGCAGTGGCTCTGTCAGGTGTACTACCCGCAAGGACAAGTGACGGACGCCGTGGAGAAAGCTGCAGAGGCGGGCCACGTGCACATTCTGCAGTGGCTCTACGACCACCACCGGAACGTGTCGTGGGGCGCGAATGAGCTGCGGGTGGCGGCCCAGAGCGACCGCGTTGCCGTGGTCAAGTGGCTGTACGCGCACACGTCTCCCCCGGTCTTTGCCGGCGCGCAGGCCATGGAATTCGCGGCTGCAAACGGCAACTTGGCACTGGTCGAGTGGCTGCATACTGAGCAACGACAGTGGTCGGGCTATGGAGCAGCTGAAGCAGCTGCTCGTGGCCATTTGCATGTGTTCAAGTACATGGTCAAGGGACACGTTGTGCTCCGGGAGAGCGCGCTGAATGACGCAGCAGCACGGGGCCAGTTGAAAGCTGTCAAGAAGCTTGTGAAGCGACAAGCGTCGTTGTTGACGACACGAACCACGACGGTTGCAGCAGAAAACGGACACTTGCACGTGGTCAAGTGGATGCACAACAAGAAGTTTGATGGCAAGTTTGCGCTCTGGACGACGGTAGCCATGGACAAGGCGGCGTCGAATGGGCACTTGGCGATGGTCAAGTGGCTGCATCAGAACAGGTTCTTGGAATCGTGGAAGGCTTGTACGCGAGACGCGATGGATCGAGCGGCGTGCAACGGTCACATGGAAGTGCTGCAATGGCTCCATCGACATCGCCATGAAGGATGTACGACCAAGGCGATGGATGGTGCTGCAGCAAATGGTCATATGAAGATTGTCAAGTGGCTGCATGAAAACAGGATGGAAGGGTGCACGCACGATGCAATGGATGTCGCAGCTGCAAACAATCAGCTGCTTACTCTGAAATGGTTGCATCGAAACAGACGCGAAGGTTGTAGCACGGCTGCAATGGACAATGCGGCTGGGGCTGGCCACTTGAAGGTGGTCAAGTGGTTGCACGCAAGACGAAAGGAAGGATGCACGTTTCATGCCATGGATAACGCGGCTGCTAATGGTCATTTGGAAATGGTCAGGTGGCTGCAGTCGCACCGCAACGAGGGCTGTTCAGTGCAAGCAATCGATCGTGCGGCTGCAGGGGGTCACTTGGAGATGATCAAGTGGCTCAAATTGAACCGCTTTGAAGGCTGCACGTCAGCGGCAATGGATAACGCTGCGGCTGGAGGGTACTTGGAAACCGTGCGTTGGCTACATGTGCATTGTACTGAAGGATGTTCAGCTAGTGCAATGGATGAGGCAGCCGGAGGAGGTCACTTTGAGGTGATGGCGTTCTTGTTTGCGAACCGCAATGAGGGTTGCACGTGGCTAGCGGCGGAGAACGCTGCGCGCTCGGGCCATTTGGAGATTTTACAGTGGTTGTACCATCATTACCCAGACCAGTTCGATCGTACTCGCGTAGTCGCTGCCGCTAATAGAGACGACTTGTACTTGACGGAGTGGCTGCACACTGTTGGCATATGGTACGCGTCGTAAAGATTCGCAGCACTGTACAGTTGCTCATGTAGATTAGCAAGATGTGACGAGCTTTTTCGGCACACAGTTATGGAGGACAATCGCAAGTGGTCTCGATAGTTGTGTCAAAGCTATCGAGTGTTTTGATAGCACTGAAGTCACGGAAATCGTAGCAGCACCAGTAGAATACAGTCGATAAGTATTCATCTACAGTGCGATACAAAAGATCACTCGGGCGGGCAACGTGATTACTGCATGAGCAATCATCATGGATATGTTCCGACTCTTCGTCTTTATGTGAGCAACTCGATGGTGCAAACAGCAGCAACAATAACAATGTCTAGACAAGCAAGTCGGATCTTTGCACTCTACACCGGTATCACACATTCGCAGCTTAGTTTGTAATCACAAGTCATGTCTGACGGCTGACACTTCAACCAACATTTGCACTTTCGATTCCCGTTTCTCGTAAACTCAGCTTGTAGGTGCGTCACAAAGAAAGTTGACGCTCTTACACGTCTTCAAGTTGACTGTTTCTGCAGCTCCTTTTACCCGCTCGTTCCCACCACTGCGTCTAACAAGCCGATGCCGCATTGGCACAAAGCTAAGCAAGAAATCGAGTCGATCCAATCACTCATCTTAATCAACAACAGAAGTTTGTCCTTGTAGCACCAATGTTATCCCCACGCGATGACTAGCTCAGACGAGCTCTGATTTGTACGAAAGCATCGACGTTCAGATGTCCCTGTAGGCTGACCACCTCATGGCTCAATCCATGCACCGAGCTGACCACGTCCTATCTTACAGCGTACGCCCTATCTGTTAATAGAGCGAACGTACAGGAATAAGCGGCATCGGCTGCTTGTACTACCCCACTTGGTCTCTCTGCTTTGTGCAGCTTATGTTCGTCATCTCAATGCCACCGGCCGTGCCGACATTGATCTCACTTTGTCAGTGCCTCGATGTAAGTACTCGAGTACCTCCATGCAATGGTCGCCATACCACAGTACCTTTTGTTTGCGATCGCCCTAAGTACATCGCTGTCGTTGTCAACGATTGCTGAAGTCCTGACAAGCAGCCGCCCCCAACTCTTGCAGTGGCTATGTTTTTGGCATCAGTCGACGTTCGGAACTGTTCATTTGTTACTGCGTCAATACGTCGCTCTTACGATTGCAATAACAGCCACGCTTTGTACATTCAGAGAATTTGTCATGTACGCCTATGCCGCCATCGTGCCAGACACTTTCGTAAGCTCGCGACGACAACGGGGGTCTCGTGGTGCCCGGCCATACATTCAAACATGCGCTGCAAGTGAAAAAGGATCGATAGAAGCCGTGAGTTATCGCCTAACCATAAAACGTCGTTCTTGTACAGAATGCTCGACAGAAGACGAGACCACATCGAGATCAACTGCTTTGCAATGCAAAAAGAGACAACAGTGACGATGTCTGGAAAATGGGCCGAGTCAACGGCCACAGGACGGACCCTGAGGTCTGACTTGACATAGTCGTGTCTTGACACATCGGGTGCACGACAAGCGATCTGAGCAGCGAGATGGCATGTACCCGAGCTAAAGACGATACTACTACTACTACTACTACTACTACGACTACTACTACCACCTCTACTACTACTACTACTGTTGCAGCTCGTTCGTACTCGCACACGAAAGACGTCAATTTCGACAAAGTCTCTCTGCTCTCCGCTAAATAGCGCCAGACTCGATCAACGTATGCAGCCATCCTCCAGTCCCTCCGCTCGAATCCTCCGACTCCTCTCCCCTTCGTCCTTCGAGCCAACCATTGTCCAAATCTCCTCGTACCAGTGCCACGTCCAGCGCCGCGCGACTCCTCTCGTTCCTCTGGTTCCTTTCTACTTTACACTCCCCCCTCTACAATGAGCAGCGCACCCGCTCCTCCCGCCACGGACCCCACAGCCGCTGCCCCCGTGAGTAAAAACGAGCTCAAACGTCGTTTAAAAGCCGAAAAAGCCGCGAAGGTCAAAGCCGAAAAAGCCGCGAAAAAAGCCGCCGCGCCCGCCACGCCGTCGCACCAAACAGCCCTATCCCTCGCAGACGAGGACGAGTTGGACCCGACGGCGTACTTTTCGAACCGCGAGAAAATGTTGCGCGAACTCGAAGCCGAGGGCGTGAACCCCTACCCGCACAAGTTTGCCGTCTCCCTCTCGTTAGCGACGTTCCACGCGGCCTATGGCACTATTGCCGCCGGCAGTCACGTGGCCGACACCGTCGTCACCGTAGCCGGCCGTCTCCACAGCAAACGCGTGTCGGGCGCCAAGTTGGTGTTCTACGACCTGCGGGCCGACGGCCTCAAGCTCCAGATCATGTCGGACGTGGGCTCGTACGAGAGCGCAGCGGCGTTTGCAAAGGTCCACAGCCTCTTGCGGCGCGGCGACATTGTGGGCGTGCGGGGGTTTCCCGGCAAGTCGAAGAAGGGCGAGCTCTCCATCTTCCCGCAGCACGTGACGCTGCTCTCGCCGTGTCTGCACATGCTGCCCAAGAGCCACGCGGGCCCGACGCTCCAGCAGGACACGCGGTACCGCCAGCGCTACTTGGACCTCATGCTCCACGACGACACGCGGGCCGTGTTTTACACGCGCGCCAAGATCATTAACTTTCTCCGGCGGTTCTTGGACGACCGCGCGTTTCTGGAAGTCGAGACGCCCATGATGAATATGGTTGTCGGCGGCGCCACGGCCAAGCCGTTTGTCACGTACCACAACGACCTGCACATGAACCTCTTTATGCGCGTCGCGCCCGAGCTCTACTTGAAGCAACTGGTGATTGGCGGCCTCGACCGCGTCTACGAGATTGGCCGGCAGTTCCGGAACGAAGGCATTGACTTGACGCACAATCCCGAGTTCACGAGCTGCGAGTTCTACATGGCCTACGCCGACTACAATGACCTCATGACGATGACGGAGAAGCTCTTCTCGGAAATGGTCAAGGAGATCACGGGCAGCTACAGCATTACGATCCAGAAGGAAGCAGGCGAGGAGCCCGTGACGATTGACTTTACGCCTCCGTTCAAGCGAGTGAGCATGGTGGCTGCTGTCGAGGAGGCCACGGGTGTCACGATACCCATTGATGAACCCGACAAGTGTGTGGCTGTGCTCGAGGAACTAGTGACCAAGTACGAGCTCGAGTGCGCTGCGCCGCGCTCCATCGCTCGTCTCTTGGACAAGCTAGTTGGTCACTTTATCGAGGACAATAAGGCGTACTGGACCAAGCCGTTCTTTATCATGGACCAGCCCGTGTACAACTCGCCTCTGGCCAAGTACCACCGCACAAAGCCAGCGCTCACGGAGCGTTTCGAGCTCTTTCTAGCTGGTGCCGAAGTGTGCAACGCCTACACTGAGCTCAACAATCCCAAGGTGCAGCGTGAGCGCTTTATCGAGCAGATGGAACAGGCTGCTGCTGGCGATGACGAAGCCCAGCCACATGACGAGTCGTTCTGCACGGCCATGGAGTACGGCCTGCCGCCTACTGCCGGGTGGGGCTGCGGTGTCGACCGTTTGACAATGTTCTTGTCCAATCGGTTTAACATCAAGGAGGTGCTGCTTTTTCCTGCTATGAAGCCGGACGAACAGGTCGCCCCGGCCCCTGCGGCTAGCCCCTCGGCTGCACTGATCTCTGCAACGGGCTCGGTGGCCCTAGACGTGCTCGATAAGCGTTTGGCTGGATCCACTTTTGTGAACGGATCGTCTCCTTCGAAGGACGACACGGCTGTGTTTGAGCGCGTGAAGGTTGTAGGCAAGGACGTGTTGAAAAAGTTCCCGAACGTCGACAAGTGGCTTGACTTTGTGACTGCGTTTCCAAACGAATTGCGAGCCAAATGGTAGATCGAGTGGAGACTGGATGGTAGCAGTGGAGGAGCGAGAAGCAAGCGAGCGATCGCGCCGCCGTCGATGCTGACTTTCACCATAGCTCGAGCTCGTCTGCTGGGACTGCGAAGGTGGACTGCGGAGGTGGCTTGTTGACCGATCTGTTGCACTCGCAGCCGTTGATACGAACCTGCAAGAAAAATGTACAAGTTGTGTCGCAAGCACATGGGACTCCCTTTGCAGTCGTGTCGTGTGTTGCTACTGGTGCGTCTGAGCGTTAGGTACGTGCAGGAAACTCGGCAGCTTGAGTGCATGGTCTACTGCCAGCTCTCTGAAGCAATGACAAACGTCTTCAGCTTTCAGCTCGCAGTTTGGTACATTGCGATGAGTTGAAGTCAGCGTTTATTGCACTGTGTCGATCGAAGTTGTAGTGTGCATATGTATGCCCTGCAATGGCTGTGTCACGAAGTAAATGTGTCGTCGACGATGTTTTTGCCAAGCGTATGCACGCAACTGCCAATTGCGTCCGTCCTTCGGCTAAAACCGGTACTTCAGCTGCGAGTCGATCGGCTAGCGGTGGCACGTCCGGTCTGCAGATTATGCTAAGTTCGGTTTGCAGGACAGACTCAGCATGTTTGATCAAGCTGTGGACTAAAGGCTCTGAGAAAGGTGACATGAACAAATTTAGAGCCGGAAAATTAGATCCGAAGGGGTGAAAACCGATGTCTTGCATTGTGTTTGCGCGGCGTGCGCAAGAGACAGGCGATCGATCCCAGGACAGCGTCAGGCTGTGAACCCATTGGCCAATTAACTACTCCTTTTCTACTGCCGCTGTTTACTTGGAAATTGCCCTCGTAGTTATTTACCTCGATCGCTATTTATTATCGAGCGGCACCTCTAGCAACATAACACCTGCACGCCCCGAAAGCGCAACATAACACACCACACAGACAACAATGAGCGAAGGACGTCTGCAGCACTTGCTGCAGCCGCTTCGGTACGTCTCTGCGCGGTCCCTTCTCCCGCCACGCTCTGTCTGTATCGACGTACACTCACCCGAAACGTTTCATCACTGCCACTGCCGCTGTTGTCTCTGTTCTTGTCGTTGGCGTCGGTTTAATGTATGCAGAGACTTGAGCAAGAACTGGAACATCGACTTGGCGACAGAACTAGAGGACTATATGGACAAACTAGAGACCCTCAGTATCGCATTCGACCCGCACAATGGCAGTGCACGCATTGCAGGCGAAGGAGACGGTGCGACTGGGGTCATGAACTTTGCAGAGGCCGCGCTGTTGATTCAGGGCACGAGTATCATCTACAGTCGGAAAGTCGAGTACCTTCATGCCTTAGTGTACCAGACGCTAGCTCACTTGTCGCAGCAACAGGAAGATACAAAGCAGGGTCAGGAGCGTGGAAAAAGAGCTGGTGGAGAGACGCAAGAGGACCAAGACGGGTCCGATGCCAGTGTGTTGGACTCTTCACTGTTGCTGTACGACGAGCTGGAGGAAGCCAAGCCGTCGCATATCACACTCAAGAGCACAATGTCGGGCGACGGAGAGCGTGACGGTCGTGGAGGAGGGCGAAAAAAGAAAGAGGCCAAGGCGCTGCATCGGAGCAAGAACAACATGGAAGCGTCGATTGCATTGATGGGGTCACTGGTGCCGGATGAACGCGACCACGGTGAGACGTATAAGCTGCTGTCGTGTAACTTGCATGCAAGTGGCGTGCTGCTGCTGGACGAAGCGAGTAGAAAGTATCTCGGCGCACAGCAGCGAGTTGTCGAGTCGGCGTTCGGGGAAACGCCGGGGCGGTACGGCGGTATGTGGGTAGCTGCAGATGGAGATCAACCGGCGACTGCGCTGAATTTTGATGACATGGATGCAAAGGATGATGGCGACGATGACGCGGGAATGATGGATCCATTCGACGAGCAGGCAGACTACGAGTATAGCGCTGGTGAAGCGTTGCAGGATGATCACGTGGAAAGTACGGGGGATGACGCGCAGCAGGAGAATGCAGTGACTACTGCGAAATTTTCTCGTGCAACGATGGCCGCGGTGCCGGTGAGTGAGAAGGACCCGTGGGCACCACTCGATGCGTACGATGCGAGCACATCGGTGGCGAGACCGTTCAAAAAGGGGCGATCATACCCGCGGGTACCAGCATACAAGAAAGCGAAGGCGAATTCTGCAGCATTGAGCAATAAGCAAGGAATTGTAGGCGTGGACGGCGATACAGAGCAGGATGGCTTGTCCGATCCGGCATTCCATGATCGCTTCTTCATGCGATCGAACGGAATGCAGTGGGCATCGTGGGTCTGGTCAGAAGTGGCAGGTGAGAATCCTTTGGAGAAAACTTGCAGAAAAACGTATTGCCGCGCCCCACTTCTTGCAAAAAGCTGCGATGCGCTCTGGCGGCGCGAGGCCAAATGGCGCAGTATCATGCGTCGTTGTGAAGCCCGCGAGAAACAGAGTGCACAAGCCATGCTGTTGCGTGAGCAGGCCATGGAAGAGGAGGAGGCTGCAGATACATATGATCACATGCAAGCCTTGACGCTGTCTACTGCAACAGCGCGCTTGGACATGGCTTTTCGGTACGATGCGAGTGGCAACAGAGATGACGAAGACCGTGACGACAATGGCGACGACAACGATAACGACTGTGACGATGGCTTTGATGGTGGCAACTTGGACCAAGGAGATACGATGGACGATATGATGGATTCGTATGATGCTGCTACGACAGCGGCGAGTTCGTCCGATGGGCCGCTGACGTACGAGGAGATCTGCCGACAGCACTTGGCGTCCTTTATGTCTGGCACGGAGAAGTATGTCCGAGAGACGGACCTGAGCAAGCAAGTGAGCGATTGGCAGGAGAAGCTCACGCCGTTGCTGAAGCAGCAGGAAGCACACCCGCCTTTCGATATCCACCACTATGGTCGTGAAATCATTGGACGCCTGGAAGAGGAATACAAGAGCTTCAGTCTCGACAAGCTGAGTGGGTCTTCGAAGCGTGACAAGAAGAAACGCGCCAGGCTGAATGTGCTGCCCGAAGAAGAGGAAGCGGAAGAGCGGGACACGGTGCCGTTTGAAACGTTGGTGGATGGCAAAAGTCAGTTTGAGGTATGCCGTCTCTTTTTGGCGTCACTGCAGCTCGCAAACAGCGGCAACGTGTCATTGTCGCACGCACATACCACAGCAGAGCATGGACAGGTGCCGTTTCGAATGCAGCTACTTACTAGTGCCAACACTCACGGCACCTTACAAGCGTAATCTGGACAAAGTGAGACGACCTGTACAAAAGGACATCATCAGCGAACGATCCCTAATCGTTCTGGTCGCTGAGATGCCAAGCGATGTATCTATTCGCTTTCGAGTCAACTTTGGTGTGGAAGAGTCGTGGATGTCGGTAGTGAAGGTGGAAAAAGCTGCGCGGAATGTGAAAAGCCGTTGTCTTGGAACCACCAGCGTGGACTCTGAGGCATTGCCTTGCACATACACGATTACTGTATCCGTCAGTGCAAGTCGCACCGTTCACGACGGTATTGAGGCAAAAGTACTGACACGTATTACCAACAGCATAGACGCGGCGACAAAGAGGTCCGTATGTTTTTACCAGCACTGCTTTGTCAAGTTCTGGTCACAGCATGTCGTCCCAGTCCTTTGACTCTTCGGTTGTCAAGTAAGCAGCAATAAAACCTCAGTGGTCTGGACGCGGACATTATATCTGAGCCGACAATTCATACGAACTCGCCCTTTGCCAAGACGCGTATAGCCGCTGTATACAGACTCAGAGGGCGCGAGCCGGGGCGCCCACCTTCAAGCTCTGTTGCATTGCATGGCACTGTGCTTATGATTTGTACGACTCGATCCTTTGCTTTGCTGTGGGTCGTCATGCGACTCTAGAAATGGAGTCTGCTATCAAAGACTATAGACTTTACTCGTTTAAACAAACTGGTCAAAATGACACAAATGAAGGCTTTTGCGGCGCGTCGGGCGATGGCCCATTTCGTTTCTATCGTCCCCACGTCCACTTTACCGCAAAACAAGAGCAACGCGATAGAAATGAGGACGTTCGCAATCGCAGTCGCCCGTCGTCGTTGTGAGCCGCTCGCGTCACAACGTGCCCAGCGCTCATATGGGTGTGTTTACCCATTTCCCTGCCCCGTGCTGCCGATATCGCCATCGTCGCAATTTCGCCAGCGGCCACTCGATAAAACCAGCTCTATCACCGTCGAAATGGCCGCGGCCACCTCCCCGCGTCCACCAAAGGCCTCGGCCGGCCCCCCCCGTCGCCAAGCGACGACAAGATGGACGCCGTGCACCGTCTGCTCGACTACCTCGAGACGTTTCCGTCCGACGCAGGCGCTGTCGAGCTCCGCGACCAGCTCAGCGCCTTTACCCACTACGACCTGCGCGCCGCGTGCTCGCGCCTGAATTTAGCCATGTCGAAGCGCCAGAATAAAAAGGGCGGGTACATTTCCGCGCTCGTTTCCTATTGGATGGCGCGGCCCCCCACCCCCACCCCCACGCCGCCGCCGCCTGTGGCCGCGGGCTCGGGGGCTGAAGTAACGCCAGTGCCGTCGCGCGCCACTTCCGAAGAACCCACGGGCATGGAGCTGCCCGCCGACGTGGCGCAGTTCGTGCAGCTCTTCCCGCCCCACGGCCACGTCCAAGAGCTCACGGACCAGCTCGCGGCCTGTCGCTCGCGCACGCTGCGCTCGGCGTGCGTCGTGCTGGACCTCCACCCGCGCAAGAGCTTCACCAAAGCCGACTTCTTGGGGCTGTTGGTCAGCTACTGGCAGGACAGTTCGGCCGTGACGCCGAGGGCAGCGGCCCACGAGAAGGACGTGGACGACATGGCGCGGCCAGCGCCAGTGCCGCCGTCGACTACAAAGAGAGCGCGCGACGACGAGGGGAAGAAAGTGGGGGGGAAGAAGCAAAAGCAAAAGCAGCAGCAGCAGCAGCAGCAGCCGAAGAAGAGCGTGAAGGACGTTGCGCTTCGAGGCGACGACGACCCGCCGGACAAGTGGACGGCGGCGCTCGAGAAGGCCAAAGTCGTGAAAGAGTGGGCGTCGGCGATTGAGATTTTGTCGCGCGTGGACGGCAGTGCCGAGAGCATCGAGTCCATTAGGAGTTTGATTGACAGCGTCGTGCATAGCGCCACGAGCGAACTGTAGCGACGCACGCGACGACGACGACGAGAGTTGGAGTGGCGCGGGGGGTTTGCTTCGTCATCTGGTGCCGGGTGGGCCCTTTGTCTCTGCTTCGCACTGGTCGTCGATACACTTCTTCGCACGAGCCCAAACGCATTCGGTGCAGGACACTTTGGGATTATTGGACGGATCGATGTTTTAGGTGGCGATGGAGTGGCGCTGCGGGAACGATTGGGCGTGTTCGATCGACGACTGTGCCGGCCGAAAGCGCGGGTTTAGACGCTTAAAATAGGAAAACCGGTACTTGGAACACCAGTGAAGTAATCGTCTCGTGTTGCGCGAAGGTGGCGGCTCAATCTTCCACACGACGACCGGGTCGAGGACAGAACGCTTAGCCTCTTTTTCACGAGACAATTGGTATTGCCCCACACACTTATTGTGACTGCCTCGACATCCTTTGCACCGTCAACGCCGCGCCCTTTATCCACTCGACCGCGTGTTTTATACCACAAGTGTCTACGATACACAAGTGCGTGACACACGATCGATGGACAGAGGCGCTGGGCTTATGCTGCAGCTAGACAAAGCTAGCCCACATTCTCAGCAGTACAGTTATGTGTTATGCGACTGTTTGACGAGCAGTAGAGTGCAGAGGAAGCAAGCTAACGAACAAACAAGTTAGTTGGGTGTAATGATATGGAGATGCATTTGACATGGGTCATCGCATCAATGTAATGTTGTTCGTTCATTTTTCGTGTTGGTTAGATCAATGCACATCCACTAACTGTTTACCGCTTTGACCACCACACACGGCTTGCGCTTATCATTCATTTAGCGCTCAGTTGGTTAGTACACTGAGGCCAATATCGACATAGGAACAAAAGGCACCAAATGTTAAGCTCCAAAGTGACTTGTACGAATAATACTACGAAAACCTTATGCGCAACGACACTACTCAATAGCACATAACCAAATCACCTCGTTACGTTACCTTCCAATGACACTTGACGATGAGCGATTGAGTGCCCAGTTCGCTCACGCGCGCCGGTGACTCCGAAGCGGACCACCCGCAACAGTTTGACGCGTACAGCCGCTATATCGTCGGATCGTTTGCTGCATCATACGACCTGCGTTCGAATTCACGCAATTTGCGCCTGCGAGAGCACAATTACAATGAGACTAATAATATGGCAGTTCGTCAAGACAGTTATGATAAGCTGACAAGCTTCACCGTGATCGAAACCATCGTTCTGATGGAGGCGAACGTGGTGTCGGTGCTTTTGTGGACACCACGCTGGAGTTGAGAGGTCTCGATGTTCTACGTCTCGCTCCACAGACGCAGCCTGGTTACGGTTGTCGAATAAGCGCCTCGACTAGAGGACGTGAACATTTAGATGATAAGCAATGCACGGCGTAGCAATTGCTAACGCGCGACGTGGCAATTACAAATTTGAGACTATACGATCAGTAATACTCGATATGATAATTGCTAACGTATTTCGAGTAATTTAGAAATTTTTAGGTAGCCATAGAACAGTGCTAACTAAATGATCAAAATCTATTACTTTGCGTTATTCCATAGAATGCTCAGCTACCTTAGCTACAAGTTACGGTCCCAAGTCTCGCCTTTTCATAAACAGACCCCGACTTCGCCTTCGCCATGGACGTCTCGCTAACCCAGCCGCCCGCTTAAACAAGTCCGAGGGACGAACTTTATCACTCAAAATGGAAGTGCGAGGTGCGAATGGTGCTATAACAGCGCGACCTATGGAAAGTGACACGTGTTTAGGATCAACAAGGAGCCTTGACCAACGCGATGGGGTCAAGCGACGCAAAAAAGCATTCGAGCAAGGCTCTAGAGATAATGTATATCGCGATAAAAGATTCACAACCTTCTCTTGTTCATTCGGCAAGTGGAGCGTGCGATGCATGGTCAAGATTGGGAGGACGTTTCGATAGAAGAGCCTGGCGAACAAGCTCATTCTTCGTCGACACGTTATATGACAAGGATGGGAGAAGGTGATGATGTGCTGGGGCTTCTCAACAGCTGGAAAACCTGGCGAAGAAGATCGATGCGGTTGGCGCTTCTGTTGAAGAGGACGACGTTTTACTCAAGATTTACAGTAGCCATAGTGAGTTATTTAGTTCCTGATCGCGGCGTTGGATCCTCGTACCGACTCGATGTCGTTCGATACTCTCGACTTGTCGGCTAATGAATGAAGATATGAAGCGCAAGGAACAACATGGCGGCGTACACGAAGCCTCGGATGGTCAAGGCCAAGCATTCATGACAAGCGATCACACCGAGCGCAGAGGAGGGCGGCCAGTGCAGAAGGCCAGTTCGTGCCACTACTGTAGACCAAGGACATTGGATTACTAAATTTCTGGTAAGATACGAGAAACGCGAAGAAACAGATGCCGCAACAATTAATCGTCGCGCAGATCAAAAATGAACCCGATGGCAAAATTTTGTGGTAATTAGAGAAGCACCAAGTAAATAACGCATGTCTACTGGTCTTGAAAGCGACACATAATATGACATACTCTTAAGATTACAAGAAAAACCACGAGAAGATCTTGCCGGTGGACGTGCATAATAAAGACGAAGGCGTGGTGCAAGCAGTGGGGACGAGCGACATCGGATCAAGAAAAACGCGTGAAGTGGCAGTTGGGTGCGCGCATGGTAAGAGCTTAGCAATTTGTGCATGACCCCCCTCATGCTAGACGAGTTAAACGTGTCAATCTCGAACACCTACAATGTAACGGGGCACACCCTTGCGTAACTTAACGCAAGGGTTTTGAGTGCCCCGACAGACGTACACGTGGCAAGCGAGGAAGCGTAGGTAGGGTAAAAGTAGAACTGTTATATTAATAAATTAAGTCTTTAAACTACTGTCTCTTCGTTTGACTTAATTCAATTATACTAATATAACTGCATGTATGGTGACGTCTCGTCACCACTCATTGCGCGCGTCTTGCGGCGATTGGTGGGTTGATATCATCACGATATCAACCAATGAACAGACCCTTTGGTCGACCCTTCAATATCACCACTTTGGTGATATTGTTTTAAAGAATATCCATCTTTATATTCTTTATTGTCACTTTCCTTAAAGTGACAATTTCATGTAACGGGCTGCCCCGTTACATCACCCCCCTTAACTGATAGTCACCGTGTGACTATCGAAAACATGGAGGCCACCCGTTGGCCACCATTGGGACTGGGAGCACTTGTTGGGTCCGTTCCATTCACTTTCCGCTTGACCTCGCATAGTTAACATGTCTATGCGAGGTGACTCAAGACCCACACAGCCTGGTGCTGTGCAAGCCTCTGCGGCAGACGCTTCGTCGTCTGCCGCCCCTTCTTGCCTGCAGCAACAGGTGCTGCAGGTGCACGCGGTATCACACCGCGTGCGCACGATGACCCTGATGTAGAGGTCATCTACTCTGGCGAGTCAGACGTGTCTGACTCGGGCAATGCTACAGAGGCGTCTCGCTAACCGGCGACGCCTCAGTATTCTCCAAGACCACTGCCGAACGAACGGACTCGTGATTTGCATCACAGCCTGTTCGGCAGTGATGATGATGATGATCAGGGTGGTGAGTTCTATTCTTCACCACCGCCGGCTCGTGCGTCTTCGCACGAGCGTGATGACGATGGCGCGAGCCGTCGTCAATCTGGGAGCCGTGGTACCGACAAGGGTACCACTGTGAAGCGTGATGAGTTGAAGCCGTGGCGTTTGCCCGAACAACTCATCAATAGCCTGTCTCACGAGACAGGCCAACACCATCGAATACCCTTATTCGATGCAGCCGAGCTTCACGGCTTGAGTGTCAGCGCGAAGAACTTTCGCGCTGAAGAAGATTTTTATCTCGATGTCTTTCTTAGACATCGATGGTACAACAGCAACCAAAAGCGTGACAAAACATCGCTTTTGGCTGCGTGGAACGCGTTCGTCCAAAACGTAAAGAATTTTGGACGAGAAGGGTGGCTCAAGAAACTTGAGGCAACACGCCTCCGGTTCGAACGGCGAACGCCAACCGGTGCTAGGTACCGGTTGCATTGTTTATCGAGTGAGGCAGGCATTCCTTGCCTCACATGGGGAGACCCTTGTGCGAGTTGTGTTTACCTTGCAGCGTGCACATAGGGATGTGTACTCCCTAAATTCGCCCTGGGGAAGGGCACACATCTCGGCTGAGATGCGTGACGCGATTGCAAACTTGCAATCCGTCTACAAGCGCCTAGGGCGCGTGTTTACCGATGGGCCACAGGACTCATCGGATGGGTCTCGTCATACTGGCGGACGAGACCTTCAACATCCATCAACAGCTGAGAGCGAAGCTCCCAGCTGTTCCAAGAGGGTGGATACCCCCGCCACTGGACGAGGTAGCTCGTCCTTGATCCTGAATCGTCACGGTGGTTCAAGATACGCTCCACTAGAAAGGGTTGATCACCGTGAGCATCCACCAAAGGATGTGGTGGAGGAGGAAAGACCTCCTCCAGATGATTCTGTTCACCATCTCGACCCTTACGAGATGGATCGCGCAATCGATGAATTGCGCGATGACTTGAAGCACGAGCGCGATCGGCGCTACGCTTTGACCGATACCGTGCGGAAGAACCGCAAGGGTCACGAGGCTGATCGGGCGAGGGATCGCGCCGATTATGCCACGGCGCAGCTTCAGGTCGAGCGGGATGTCCGCTCCCTGTTCGGCGAGCTGGCGACAGCTCGCGGGGAGATATCTCGCTTGAATACCGAGGTATCATATCTGCGCGACCAGACGGATCGTCTGGAGCGCGAACGCAAGAACTTGATGGATGTTCTTGAACGTGGGGGCTATCTTCATCGGAAGAAGAAGGCTCGTACTGACAGTACGACCTAAGCCTCCCCACGTTAAACGTAGAATGCGTGCGCATCCTACGTGGCAATTCGAGTGTGTATGCATTGCCCTTGCGATGCAACACTCGAAATGGCCCAATGTATTTCGGCAGTAGTTTGCTACTGCCGACACTAGTGACTGCATGTCCAGGTAGGTTTACCGTTGACAGTAGTACTAGGTCGTTAACCTTAAATGAAAGAACATTTGCTCTTCCATTCTTGTCTGCGTTCCGTTTCTGACGGTCCACCGCATTTGCGATGGAGTCCTGAACGAAACGGACTACCGCTTCTCGAGTCAGCAGGAATTTCTCTGCTGACTCTTTGTTTTGTCTGGCAGTGCGCTTCGTGCGCACTGCTAAGAGATTGCTCTCTTCTTCAGCGAGGTTGTCTTCTTCCTCGCTGACACAATCGTTGGCGATGCTGAATATACCAGCATTGTCATCATCATCCGAATCAATAATAGCGTCTTCGCTATTATTGAGATGATCTTCTTCATCAATGTCGACTTGATCGACATCGGCATCATACGTGACGACGTTTGCGTCGACACGTGATGAGCAAGAGCCAAAACGGTTTTTGCTCGAGCGAGTCCCTCCCCCCTTATCCAAGAGTTACACTCTATAAGGGTGGGCACTCGTGGATGGCGTAGGCCATTCACGTTAAACGGTGTGTGCTGTGTTGAAGCATGCACCGAATTATTGATGGCGAATTCCACCATGGGTAGGAATTCGCTCCAACTCGGAAACGAGTGGACATATCCTCGAAGAATCTCTTCGAGGACACGGTTCGCACGTTCCGTCTGACCATCTGTTTCTGAATGGTCAGAAGTGGACATCTTCAATCGTGTTCCGAGAGTACGGAACACGGTTTGCCAAAATTCCGCCGTGAACCTAGGGTCACGGTCGGATACGAGTTCACGGGGTAACCCGTGGAGTCTAAAGACCGTGTCTAGAAAGACACGAGCACAACCTTGAGCCTTGATTGACTCAGGGACAGCAGCAAGATGGTCCATCTTGCTGAATCGGTCTACAAACACAAGAATACCATTATTCTTGTGAGCGTCTTCGGGAAACCCGAAGACGAAGTCCATTGAAACGGACTGCCAGCACTCTGTCGGAACAGGCAGAGGCTGCAATGGCGCACGGGATGAAGGACTAGGCTTCACCCGTTGACAAACTTCGCAAGCACGTATATACTTGCGAACAAACTGATACTGGTGGGGCCAGTAAAAGTCACGACTTACCGTGAGGTAAGTCTTTTCCCTTCCACGATGGCCGCTTGTTGGGGCATCGTGACACTCGTACATGATGCGCAACCGCAAATCATGATGAGCGGGTACGACGACACGAGGCGTGTCGTCGGCAACAGCTGTATAGTACAGCAATCCGTTGCGTGTACTATACCGATCCGATGAGGATCGGTACAAAGCCGGTAAATCCCTCATGGATTTACTGGATGGATTTACCAGATGATCCATCAATCACAGAAGATCCTTATCTTCCGCGTATGCCTTTCGTACGTCGTCAAGTAAACTTGACGACGGGACACTGACTGACAGTGTCGCAACAGTGGGCTTATCCTCACTGTTGGATTGTGCGTCCGGCTCGAAATCGGGCCGGCGCGAGAGCGCATCAGCAACGACATTGAGTCGTCCCGGTCTATACTCCACGGAGAAGTTATACTCCGCGAAGAAAGACAGCCACCTCGCCATTTTTTGCGAGAGGTGTGGGCTGTTTACGGCCGTGCGTAATGACGCATGGTCCGTGTGGACAACAAACGGCCTATCTCCCAAGAGATAGACGAGAAACTTAGCCAGTGCGTATTTCATGGCAAGGAATTCCTTGTCATGCACTGGGTAATTACGCTCAGCTGCTTGCAGCTGACGCGACTGATAACAGATGACGCGCTCCGCGCCATCTGCATCGAACTGCATTAGCGCACAGCCGATTGCGAAATCGCTGGCGTCACAGACCACATGAAATGGTCTGTCCTGATCTGCAATCGCCAAGATCGGCGATTGCATCAAGCTCCGCTTGATACCTTCAAAGGAACGCTGGCACTCAGCGTTCCATGACCACTTGACATTTTTCTTGAGCAAGCAAGAAAGATGAACAGTCATCTCGGCGTAGTTGCGCGAGTACTTGTGCAAGTACGCCGCAAGACCAAGGGACTTCCTTAGTCCCTTGACATCTACTGGCACTGGCCAGTCGGTGATTGCCTTGATCTTTTCGGGATCAGGGCGTACGCCGTGTTTACCCACGATGCACCCAAGAAGTGGTATTTCGCTAGCCGCGAATATACACTTCTTGAGGTTGGCGTACAACTTATGCTTGCGCATAAGTTGAAGAACCTGACGAACGTGAGTTCTGTGAACTTCAACGTCCGTCTTTCCGTCCATAGCCCGGCTATGGACGAACACATCGTCGAAGTAACTCGGTGCGAAGTCTCGCACCGGTCTCAACAGATTTGTTACACATCTGTTGAATGTTGCAGGGGCATCACTCAGCCCCTGTGGCATTACTAGCCACTCCCACAGCATCCCGCTGGGGGTACTCACTGCCGTGAACGGGACGTCCCGTTCACGCATCAGGATCTGATAGAATCCATCCATCAGATCCATGGACGAAAAGATGGTACTCTTTGACATACCGTCTATGATTACGTCCTTCCTCGGTATCGGCGTCTGAGCCGGTACCGTTGCAGCATTCAACTTGTTGAATGCGTGCACTATCCGCCACCCTCCTGTGGCCTTTCGCTCACAGAAGGTCGGAGAGCTGTGAGGGGATGTTGATTCTCTCACATGGCCCGCTGCTAAGCGATCGGCAAAGAACTTGTCGATCGCTATCACTTGTTCACGAGGCAGTGGCCACTGCTTCATGACACAGTATTTCGAGCCCGGTTTGAGCTCGATCTCGTGTCGAGTGCCTTTGTCCTTAGGCAACTCGCAAGGTACGGATTCAGGGAACACATCCCTGAATTCGATCAAATCCTTATACAAAGGATTTGCCTGAAGTGACTCCCAGGATTGGGACGCGTATCGCTCAATCCGAGTCTTCTCATCGAGGACACTTTCGTCCATCGATGAGCTGCTAAAACCCGTTCGTTCTCAGCAAATACTGTAGCCGACCGAATGTCGGTCACATACTCGTCCTCTGTGACGAGTATGCAGATCTGCTTGACTTTGCCACTACGCAGATCACGCAAGAACCGTTTCGGTTCTAGCGTTGGCAACTGAGTTATCTCCGAAGTCAACTTCGGAGGCACAATCAGATCAAGCGTATAAGCGCCTACGCTTGATCCGTCATTAACCAAGACGTTCAACGTCTCGGTTTCTTCCTGGGAACTTGCTTCTACAGGTTACTGAGGGCCTAATCCCTCAGCAAGCGACTCTTGAGGAATTCCTTCCTCAAGTACGTGGGGACTTATTCCCTCGACGTCTTCCGACTGTGGCTGTGCAACCACAGTCAGGAACCGATCCTCTACGGTCGACTCTCCAGTCGACCTAGGATTTTCATGTTGCCCCTTGGGGGCAACAGACTTCTTTCTTCTAAGATGCTGCCCGCTAGGCATGCATCCATGTCCCGGTCCACTCGACTTATTCGAGTGGTGAACCTTCGGCGCAGCCTGTACTTCTGTACAGCCGCCGGGAGCTTGCTCCACAGTGTAGTGATCAACTACACTGTGATCTTGTGCAGTCGTGCTAACGACCGTACCGCAAGTGAGGCCATCGCACTCCCTCGCAGAACATCCACACGCTTGTGAACGCTCCAAGATGTTCATCAGATGGCCATCTGATGAACAAGCAGCAGGCATCTTCACGGATCGATGCTGCCAGCTCACTCTTGGCTCGTACTTTCTGAGCCAAGGTAATCCCAGGATGACATCAAATTTTTCATCCAGATCTAGTACGATGAAGTCATCATCGTACTGTTCGCCCTCTAACGTGTAGTGGATTCCTACTACACGTTTCTCAACGGTTATCGATGCGCCTGTTGCAAGGCGCACCGTCATCGTTGTGAGGGGAATGTCGCGCTCAACGAACTTAAGCCTACGACCCTCTAGTGACTGGCGACGAACAAAGTTGTTCGACGCCCCACAGTCTACTAGGGCACGAAGCGACAAATCATTTGTCGCTTCCAGCTTCAAGGTGATGAGCGAAACGTCATCACCAGGTGCAGAGACACACAATGATTGTGTATCTGGAGCAACTTTCGTCAAGAGATTTGCAAATTCTCTTGAGGTTGCTGGATCAGTAGGGCGCTCCGCCCCTACTGACCCCGACCATTTTTTGATGGTCCGTCTCGCTGTTGCGGCTTTGCAACAGCGCTGGACCCACGCCCATTGCCCTTTCTGGAAAAAGGTCGTCCATTTCGCTCAGTACTGTTTGGTACTGGGCGTGGAGCACTACACTCGTATGCGTAGTGCCCTAACTTCTGACAGCGATTGCACCTCTGCAATCGCTTGTTGTTTGTAGAGCGAGGTCTCTCGCTCTCAACATAGCAGAGGTCCATTGGTTCTGGACCTCCGATCTCTTGTCGTCTCGGTGGACGGTAAGAGTTTGAGCTAGCATGAGCCTGTCTAATGCTAAAGTCTTCCTGTTCCGCGGCTGATATCGCTTCTTCAAGCGTATTCAGCTCAAGGCGGAACAGGTGGCTCCTGAAGGGCCCTTCTGCGAGCCCTTGCATGAACACCGTAATCAACGTGTGTTCATGTACTGGGTTGGCAGTTATACCACTTGCAAGGAGTCGTATATGTTGTGCGTAAGCGTGCACATCACGCTTACCCTGCTTGAGTTTCAGGAGCTCTGAGCGAGCCCTGAACTCAGCACGTGGCGGCTCAAACGTTTGTCTGAGCCGGGACTTGAAGTCATCTAGCGACCTAAACACATTTGGGTCGCTACTCTCGAGTCCCAGGGACCAAGTTTAGGCACGCCCTGCCAAGTGGGTCTGAGCAAATGTGAGTTTCATTTGCTCATCTTCGACGCGACGAGCCCTTAGGGCTCTGTCGAGTTCGACAAACCATAGTAACAGGGAGTCCTCCGGGACTCCACTGTACTTGGAGATGTCGACTTTCATGACTTCGGGACGACGCGCATGCGCCGTCCCGCCCACAGCAGCATGGAATTGCTGCTGTCTCAACAGCTCCGTCTGTTGAGCACCGAGTTCTCTCAACTGCTTGGCCTGTTGAGAGCCTTGCTGGTGAAGCAAGGCTACTTTCTCCCTCTCGAGAGCAAGTTCATTCTGAATGAACTTGGCGATAGCGGCATGTTGTTGGTCTCTGTCTAGAGACTCCAACATGGTGCTGACGACGAGTTCGCCTACGGTAGAACTCATTCGTTCTACCGCACCCCATTCGATGTCACTCAAATGGGTAAACCCTTCACGCGTGGCGTGAAAGGTGTCTTCTTCATCCAACATGTTCATGTTGTATGATGTGGTCCTTGGAAGGACTACAAAGTGCTACCAGGTGTAACGGGGCACACCCTTGCGTAACTTAACGCAAGGGTTTTGAGTGCCCCGACAGACGTACACGTGGCAAGCGAGGAAGCGTAGGTAGGGTAAAAGTAGAACTGTTATATTAATAAATTAAGTCTTTAAACTACTGTCTCTTGGTTTGACTTAATTCAATTATACTAATATAACTGCATGTATGGTGACGTCTCGTCACCACTCATTGCGCGCGTCTTGCGGCGATTGGTGGGTTGATATCATCACGATATCAACCAATGAACAGACCCTTTGGTCTACCCTTCAATATCACCACTTTGGTGATATTGTTTTAAAGAATATCCATCTTTATATTCTTTATTGTCACTTTCCTTAAAGTGACAATTTCATGTAACGGGCTGCCCCGTTACATACAATAAAGACACCACTGTTACTATTTGAGTCTTAGACTTTGTTACATTGGCCACTCTGGTCTTGTGTAATTGTCAAAAAGGGCTACGACATCGACATTAACATCACATCGGTGCAGCAGTGGGAGGCGAGCGGAGGATGTACCCTTGGCAAGCAAGCGCGAGAATGCTTTATGCCAAAGTCTCTAGCGCGTGTAAAGAAGATTCTAAATGTCGTTCACAGTGATATCTATGGTCTTATGCAGACAGCCGCATTCGGTGGCAGCTAGTACGTATCCCCCTTGATTGAAGAACTTTTTCACATTTGTTTGTCGTATTATTGCTAAGGAAAAAGTCGTAAGTGGCTGTCAAGTTCACTGAGTTTGTCGCATTTGCTGAGACCCAGACTGGAAACCGCGCCACAGCACTTCGTAGTGACAATATAGGTCAGTGCAAGTCGCGTGAGATGATAAAGATGTGCAGCATTCTTGGCATCGTACAGAATTCGCGCCGACTTCGACACATCGACTTAGCGAATTCGCAGAAGTAATGAACATGAATTTGTCGAAGTGGTCTCGCTGCGTATTGGAAGATGCTGTGTGCTCCACATCGACTTTTTCAATAGACACACTTAGTAGATGTATTTCTCCGCAACCGGTGTCCGACACGTGCTAGTAGTCAAGCCAAGTCAAAACACCCGATCTCTACAGAAAAGACAGCATTTATTGCTACTATCAAAATGTTAGGTTGCCACGCGTATGTGCAGACTCGCAGCAATATCGCACCAAATTTAATGCGCGGGCTGTGCGCAAGTGTTTTAATTAATGCTCTTAGCACCAGAAAGATTTTCCTATTGAAGAGGTATAGAGATATCGCGTGCTGGTGAGCTGTAGTTGCGAAATTAATGAAGTCAGCTCCAACAGTGGTATCTACGACTAAGGAGCAGACGAAGAAGTAGTGTATGTGCAAAAAGATCCCAAGCATCGTAAATTACCATATAAATCGAGCAAGAATGAGAAAGATGACACTGCGCTAAGGGGAAGTTGAAGCCCGGCAGTAAGCGACATCAAATGGAACGTTTGCTAGAGCAATCCTTGGGAATGTCTGGAACCAAGCGGTCAATTCGGCAAAAAGTGGTTGGTGAAATGTCAGCGGCTGAAAAAGGCAAAGCAAGAGAGCGACATACGTTGTTAAATTAATGAGAGAATTAAGAACAATTTTTAAGTAGGCAAATAATTCAGCAACACACTGGAGTGGGACGAAGCATGCGATTCAGGAACCGGATTCTTTCGCAAGAAAAAGGCATGGCAGGTGATGCGATTACCCGAGGGTAGAAGAAAATGTCACGTGTAGATAGTGTTCGGGTCAAGGATTCTTATGATGGCGAGAAATAGCGAGACATGGCAATTTATAGCGCCTCAGGTCCACAAAATATTTACAGTAGCACGGCATCGTCTACGCGGAACTATATATACCAGTTGACAAGTCTAAGTCAGTCATTGTTGCGATTATTTAAGCTTTCAAGTGTAAATTTGCTGTGCACTATAGGATGTCAATGCCGCGTTCCTGAACGGAGAGTTGGATACTACATTCAAAAGGCACATTATGACTTCTACTTCGACATCGAACATTATGTCTCGTTTTCAAATCGTATCGGTTCCGATTAGGACTTGAGCAACCGGCATTAATGTGGAATAAGAACACCGACGAATTAGCGTTCATGATCGAGTGTAAATGATTCGATTCTAATAGTTGTATCTACATGAAGCTCAATGATCACTTCATGATCATTGTATCACTCTACATCGATGATCTAGTGATTTCCAGCAGTTTTTACAAGAAGCTTTATGAAGCCAGTTGTGCACTGATTGGGAGGTTTGTGACGCCAGGGAAAAATCAGCTAATGTTTTCTTGGTAAACAGATAGAATGAGAATAATGCGGTGAGAATGTGCCGATACGGCTACCAAAATTAGCTACAGACATTTTGAAAAATCTCGGGACCGTATAGTAATCAAATTTAGTATACACAAGATTTAGGAATTAAGCTGACCAATTCCATGTGCAAAGGATGTTTCAATCATGAAGAAATGATGGCAAACGTCCCATACCGATCTGTCGTTGGATTTATCATGTATTTCATGGTAGGCAGTCGTCCCAACCTTGCAGCCACAGTGAGAATACTCAGCCATATCTACGCCGAACCTTGTCGGACATACTGGCAAGAATTAAAATGGGTATTTGATATATTCAAGGTACAAATACACATGGCATTGATTTTTTAATCAAGGAATGACTCTAGAATGCGAGGCTATTCGGATGTAGACTGGAATGGTGACATTAAGTCAAGGCGTAAAACAAGCGGCTATGCGTTCATGATGAATGTAAGATACATCAGATAACTGAGAAAGATGCAACTAACCGTTGCAACATCGTCAACGTAAGTAGAGTAAATGGCGCTCTCAGAGGCTAAGAAAGAGGCATTTTCATGTGAGATTTTGGTGATATGTCTCTAAATTGAGCAGTCAAGATTCAAGAGAACAGTCAAGAATCGATCGCACTAGTCCATAGATTCATATTTTTACGATGCGCTGATCGTAATGACATCCTTTATTGCGTTGTGCTAAAGAATGCTGCTGAATGACATGTGGTACTATAATAATGCTCGAAATAGGACGTGAAAGTCACATTATGACCAAACTAGTCACCTCCGTGCAGTTCCAACATCTGCGTAACATGTAAATTATGCCGAGGCCAGTGGGAGTATAATCGTAGAAACACCTCGGCATGATGTCTCGGATAAATGTTTTGTAGCTAAGCCGTTTTTTATTGACAGCATTAACCAATGATCACTATTTGATACCGGTGGGAAGGATTTGAGTACAAACTTAAATCTTCGTGTACTTATTGATAAAGTACACCATCCCCGTTCTTCCAAGCAATGACTTCCACCCCTTCAGGTTATATTGAAGATCGCAACTCGCGAAAGGAATTAAATACGTATGAATCGACGTAAAGTAATGCGCAATTCGACAATCATTAATGCGCGAGTAGACGATCATATATGTGTAGGCAGATATAATCAAATTGGATCGGAACAGCAACATGACATTAATGAACCAAGGAGATAAATGAATTCACTTTGCATTCTACTATCAAGTGCACAACTACCTTTACTTTATATTCCAACTAAAGAGTCTAAAATTGCACGCACTCATGACACCAGAGTATAAGATGTTACCTCTAGAAAATTTTACCTGGATATGCTCGCAACTATCGCTTACTCCTGTGGGCTTATGCACCTATAAATTCTTAACACTATTGTAAAGAAGTTTTCTAGTCCGTGCCCCGCCACTAAGCTATCGGTAAAATTGTCTTGCCGATCGATACTGCTTCTCCACTAAGCAGTGGCATTAGCTTCAGGCTACAAATTTTGTGTGCTTACAGTTTGCTCTTGTCGCGATTGCCTCATTCTATTAGCGAAATCGTGCGGAAAGCTTTCGGAAAATGTAGCTTTGCAATTTTATCCAATCCTCATCGCAAAGATTGACAGAAACAAGTATATTATTGAGATATGTAAATCTTTATCCGACGCTTTTCGTCAAGGGCATTTTCCAATCGATGAGCTACTGATATTGGGGGTACTCTGTAGGTAATATTGCCGACTGACTATAAGTGACAGCTTTGTACGATGCAACGCGTACGCAGATCCACTTGTATATGCTACTTAGTAAAGTTTACTATAACGAATTACATTTAAAGATTGTCGGTTAGTCCATCTAAACTATCATTCGTGGCGAAATAAAATAATTCAGTCCACAAAAAGTCTATTTATGTTTAAAAAGGTCTATTAATATGATAATGTATCATCATCTTGGCGCCTCCTAGCGCATGTTCCCTCAGCTTTAAAGAGTCTTATTCATATCGGAACAAACAAAATGTGATTCTGGATGAAGCACAAGATTATATAGGATAATAGGTATAATGAGATTATAATTAGTGGCGCTACAGCGCGACATATTTTTACTAGCACAAATTACTCTTCCTAGGTAGTATCGATGTTTATACTACTCGCTTTAACAGAAATTATTCGGTGCTTCCTTTGCCTTAGTACAGTTGCCGGTAGCTATATTTAGAGTGTGGATGATCGCCACATTGG
Organism: Hyaloperonospora brassicae; assembly: GCA_947650285.1. Taxonomy (NCBI): domain Eukaryota; phylum Oomycota; class Peronosporomycetes; order Peronosporales; family Peronosporaceae; genus Hyaloperonospora; species Hyaloperonospora brassicae. The sequence continues at coordinate 106,132 of CANTFL010000108.1, forward strand.
GTCGCTGAGCATCTTGCTAACACAAGACTTATACGTATAGCATTTGCACTCAACCTTTTTATATCCACACTCTAGTTGCAGGCATTATAGTAATTTACAAAAACCTTTTGTTTAGGTGATAAATAAGAAGCAGGCATCTTTACATGTTATGTAAAGGAAATTGCTAAATTCACACCCCTTTTCCTTAGATTCACACCCTTCCTTCAAAATCTTATATATAAAATCCCTATTCATTTTAAAATTTGATTGACACAACGTCCCACGTGATTTCGGCCACTTGGCTCCAGTCCATATCTCCACCTTCACGCGCCTTGAGGACCGTTGTCACTGTTAGGTACAACACGTACGCCCATCCAGCGCAAGAGACGTCATTGTACGCTAGCAGGTACAAATTTAGCTGCGAGGACTACGCATACAAAAATAGGGAACTATGGTCAGCCTCTGCGTTGCAACCTGAACACTCGTCTGTATCTCCTCTTGTTCTCAACTTTTTGGCCTGCACGACCGTTCGTGGAAAGTAGTCAAGAATAAAGCCACGACGGCATTACGAAATCTTGATGGAGTCCTAAATGATACCAACGACAATCTCGTTGGTCACAAGTGCGCCCGACTCCATCGCGGCTTTGACCATTTGCCTATGTCGGTGCCAGCGGCGACAGCAGCGCGCAAGATGTCGCCCGTAGCCAAGTGGCAGAGAAAGTACTCGTCTTTGTCCAACGGCGATTGCGTACCTTGTATATATAAGATTTTGAAGGAAAGGTGTGATTCTAAGGAAAAGGGGTGTAAATTTTGCAACTCACTACGTAAATCAGCTGATATAAATTATATGTTTGTTGACTTTTAAAAGCGTCACCCGGTATATTAAGATAAAGTCATTACCGGACTGTCAATCGCTCAACGTGTACTGGGTATCCACGAAACATCTTCTTACGTCCACATTTGCTTCAAATGAAAAACGCACCTTCATTTTCCGTTGGGAAGGAGGAATTTGTGATCAACGAACTCGATAATACGATACTGTAGCTTCTGGTGTCGATCATCTTTGTACGCGCCCTACAGTCAACGAGGACACGAAATGAAATGCATTTAGTCCCGTTTGTCGTGATGTTGATATGTATCACATCATCATCATGGGCAGCAACACACAATGACTGCGTGTCTAAAGCAAAGTTTTATCAAGATATTCGCGAAGCATCTTGTATGTTTGCTGTATCAGTAGATGATATGGTCCTATAGACGTCGATCATTCTTCAGATTCCACCTCTACAGGCCCCGAACATCATTGACAATACGTTACGCTCATGCGACTTTAAAACAACGCTTAAAAGCTTTCACGAATTTTTAATCATGGGTGGTCGCACATGTCGCTATGAGCTAAAGAACACTGTACGTGGGTCACTGCAGCAATAGACGTTTGCCTCAACTCTGACATCGTGTGTACGATTGCGATCGCTCGCAACTCGACAGAGATGTCACTCGCTCTCGATATAGAAGAGGTACATAGGCTCTAGACCGCCGCTTCTATGTCGTCTAGATGGAAAAAATATGTTGATATGGCATAAGCTTGTCTCAAGCTGATATAATCCCGCGTTGAAGTGCTCTTTATAAATGGTTGACGTAAAGGCCAACAAATAGAAGGGACAAGAAACCACTACTCAAAGAAAGGGTCCCAAAGAGAAAGTGATCACAAAGGCAAAGATGATCTCGGAGGAGAGAACGTGCAGGACCTATCTAGGAAGATCGTGGTCAGGTTACCGATTAAATGGTGCTGAAAGGAGTCAACCACGGTCCCTCATCGGAAAATCCGGTCTCTAGAGGTAGACCTCGGTACCTCATTGATAAGCACAGTCCTTAATCGGCCGACCTTGGTCCCTCATCGGTGGACCAGACTCTCGAGGTCCGGCTACTCCTGACCAGTCAGATAAATAGTCAAGGCATAAGGAAAGGATAGAGCAAAGGAGTTAACGAAAAGGAATATATTGAAGACTATCTAATTCGGTGCTGTACATGACTCGTCTTCTTCGTGCTTGAAAAAATGTGTAAAATCTGTCCGACTGTTCTAGGAGAGAAATATTGTAACGGGGTGAGCCCGTTACATAAAAATTGGTACGAAAGTTCTAAAATTTGAATATTATCTATTTTGATAACAATTAATCAACATCACTCGAGAAAAGTGATGTTGTCGGAACATTACCTCTAAGGGTAATATCCGTGGAGGGGTCCCCTTCTTGGTTGGTGTACACGGTACATCAACCAATATAACCACCAATCGCTGCTGGACCCGCGCAATGGGTGGTGGACAGAAGATCCACATAGGAGACAGTAGTTTAATAAATTTAGTTTAAGACGAAAGATGATTTAGTAAGAAAATAACTATATTAAACAACAGTTCTACTTTTCCCTCAAGACAGAGCTTTCGGGTTCTGTATTGTCTTGGCGCGCTTCCTCACGCCACGTGTACGTAACGTCGGGAGTACGCACCCTTGTATTGTTATCAATACAAGGCCTTGCTCAGTTATCTGAGCAAGAGCGTGGCCCGTTACAGATATACTTTGACCTTTCGCTAAAAAAACAGTTGCGTGGCAATACCAAGTGCAAGTAGAAAATTAGGAAGTGTTTGGCCTGTGTTTTTGTCTTGAGTAGCAGCCCTTATCAATGATCCGCTTGAGGAAGATGCCTTCCAACTCCGTGGTCAGGAAGTAAAGCAAAAGCCTGGTGGATCGTACCGCTAAGGCAAAAGGGAGCGACCAGGTTCCCAAAGTAATTGGCTATAGGTCTGCTCTTAACTAAGTCGATCGAGTGGACACCTGCTGGTCCACCGAGGGAAGTATATGAAATTGTGGACTTATGTCTAACTCTGTCAAGACCAATATCTACATCTCCACGTAAGTCTTCCGAGGAGTGCGACCCGTGAGCCGACAAATACATTAGGTGAGTCAAGGTCCATACGCGGGTTCCGGGTATCCTCTCCATTAGTCGTCAGTCCGGCACAGTGAGTGATTTGGGGTCTCATCCCATGGTATGAGAGCCCACTCGACCACACCTCATCTTCGCCAAATTATCGACATATCAAGCGTCTCCAGATATAGGTGGGACTGGTGAGCGTAGACGAGACCATCTACAAGGACCTTGATTCTTTATCGATATAGCAGCATGTGATTGTAAATCGATGTGCTTGCACACGATACCGCTGTTCTATGTGTGATGAACAGAAGTAAATATTGATGCCTATTAGTACTAAAGTCCAGCAGCTCATCTTGGGCGATTCAATCGGTATGCAGGGTCTCTTTGGCTGCTATAGTCGCTACTGTAAGCATCATGCAACCCAAACAAATGAGTCATGAAGGTTGAGCCTGAATGCCCAGTCTTTGGCACGTCCATCCAAGTTGGATATGAACAATCTCACCTTCATCGCACCGACCTCGATGTGATGTGCAATGATGGCATTCTCCAGCTTTAAATGATCAGTCTAGCAGAGAGTCTCCCTCGGGTGTCGAAAGCCTGAATACTGTAAATTGCTAAGCCGACACAAGTGCGTCGGCCAACAGACAGCAGCATTGTCTTGCTGTCGTCATCACAGCTCTAACTGTGAAGGACCCTAGTCTCTCGACAGATTAGATTGTCGGGAGACTGCTTATGAAGCAACATCGTCGTTTTTCGGCCGCGTCAAGTTCATTTTGCACGTCAAGGGGATCGCGGTATGCTGCTCGTCCACGTTTGCGCCAAGCAACATGGCGATCACGCCGGACAAAAAAGGTCAAGCTCGTACATTCGACCGCAGCCCGTTCCCCACTGCCTAATTGGACAAGCTTTCACGCGCGGTGTAAAAGCCACCTCGCTCACGAAATGTCTTTGGTGGACGAACGATCATCAGGAAACGAATCACGAAGTACTACCAAGCGAAACGGGTGCTCACGGTTACATGACACAGCAGTAAAAGCTACTCCACACCATCATCAGTGCAGGCGTGTGCCTCGAACCTAATGTACGCGAGCGTGCAGAGGAAGCTAGACAAAAAACAAGGCGCTAGTCAAATATAAGAAGAAAATTGTCCACGCACCTGGAGTCTTGGCTTTGCAGGTCTGCTTAATCGCTTGCATCATTGGCTTTTCATTTGCATCCATTGTGCTGCACTTTTGACGTAGCTCAATAGAGTCAGGCAGGTGGTCAACCTGAGGTGCGAGAAACGAGTCAATCCAATGAGGGAACGTGATCAACACGTGTGACAAGAGACAGCAGCAGCCTTTCGAATGCCCCGCCACGACGTTTCATTCGTCCATAAGTCTTTCATTGTACGCTTTATAGCTACTGTGCAACAGCTGCCACTCCGCTGCAACGGCCATCATCAAGTCAGACTCTTGGGCGATAATACTATCGTCAGCATTTAGACCGTCCGTTAAACTGCATCTCATCAACGTCAGTATGGACGTCGCCGTCGCCGCTCATCGCGGACTGCATGCAGAGAACGAGACGAACGCGACAACGGAGACGACCGCTTTGCAACAGGCGTCGCTTGGTCAGCTCGTACTTACGGGAACGCTCTTCGGGCTCATCCACGTGCTGACAGGTCCCGACCACCTCAGCGCCTTGGCGACGCTCTCCGCTGGGACGTCGTGGCGCTCCTTTTCGCTCGGGATGCGATGGGGTTGCGGCCACAGTATCGGCCTTATGGTTATGGCCGTTATCTTTGTCGCTCTGGACGGGCAACTGGACTTCACGGTGCTCAACGTGGTCACGGACGTCATTGTCGGTGTCTTTATGATTGCATTGGGCCTCTACGGTGTGCTCGAAGGTGTGAAGAAGGCGAGACGGAGCAAGCGACGAGGCACAGCACAAAGGCAGTGGGACAGCTGTGGTAAACATGAGTCGGAGGAGGAGAAGATGATGAAGAAGAAGAAGGTGGAAACAGGTGTGTCGGACGAGACGGAAGACGAGACTGGGGAAGGATCAGAGACGGAGATGAAGACAACAGTCGACTCGGATGGGAGTCCCACTCGCATTCTACTGAACGGAGAAGCGACTCCATCGCCTGACGAGATTGTCGTGTCTTCCAGCAGCAGGTGCGACGAGGAGGTGCCACTCGATGCACGGTGGAGAAGGTCGGAGGCTATGAGGATAGGAGAGTCGTGTGACGCCAGTGCTGGCGAGAAGTCGCTGACGGTGGACATGGCCGCAGAACTATCACGACGACATTCAGACAGTGAAGAGACCATGTCAACGGCTACTAGTCCGTGTGAGAGTGCGGTAGCGCTAGAAGAGCTGTTGCCGGATCGCAGCGAATCACTTGACGAAGCGGGATGCAGGATTGACGACGCAGAGTACGGCACCGGTCTCATATGCTGCGGCATCAGGTTGCCGACGATCGACTTTCAGAACGCACGGACGCAAAAGGTATGCATGCATGCGCTCATCGGTCATTGCTCGGCACTACCATCAGTTTTCCGATTGTATGCCATGTTTGACTGGTACGATAGGTATGATGTCGGTAACATGTTGTGCTCTGTGTATGCTGTCCCAGTGCACGGCGTTGCTCGTAGGTATCGTGCATGGAATCGCGGGGCCAGGTGGAATCCTCGGTGTCTTGCCAGCAGTAGGGCTACACGACACCATCAAGTCGTTCACCTATCTCTGCTCCTTCTGCTTGACATCCATTGTCACAATGGGTGTCTTTGCTGCTGCATACGGTGAGGCTACAGGTCGACTTGGCGACCGTTCCGAGGTCCTGGCCTTCCGCGTATCTATGTTTTCGTCTTCACTGTCGGTGGTCGTGGGCGTCCTCTGGCTAGTGCTTACTGCCATGGGCAAGCTCCAGGAAGTCTTTGGCTGAGCAAGACATCCACGAATAAAGAATGTACACAAGAGTGAAAGGCAGACTGGACGCGACACGTTGATCCCATACACGTTTGTGCCGCGCGTGTGTCCGTCAGCATTTACAGCTCAGCAGGCATTCATTGCCCTGCAATCTCGCACGCATGTCTCCAACCACGTCATTCTATCACTTACAAAGTGTTAACGAGGAACCGCTCGAGCGCACTATCTCCACCACGCACAGATCGTCCATCTCTCAGTAACACTGCTGTCCCTATATATCTTCGGCCGACTTGTCCGTAGCAGGTGCAGGCACGTCCGCAACCGTCTGCCCCGTCACGTCCGTCGTCTCACCACCAGCAGCAGCAGCAGTGCCGTCCTGTTCGCCCGTCTTCTCCTGCGTCACGTCCCCTCCCCCATTGCTCTCCTCCTTTGCCTCCTCGGCCCCCTCGTTTGCTTCAACAACCAAAAACACAACAAATACAGGCAGCACAAACATAGGCAGCACAAACACATACAGCACAGCACAACACACTCCGTCGTCAGTGTCGTCTCCAGGCAAAGCCCACTTCCCCCACTTCTCCCCCTCGTCCGCACTCTCCGCCACGCACAGCTCTCGCGCTTCGTCTTCCAGTACTCGTCCATGTCGCTGTCGAGTTTCTTGCTCGCGTGCTCCTCCGACTTTCCCCAGTAGCTGTCCATCTCCGCGTCCAGTTCCGAAGCGGTCTTGGACTTGGGCTTGTCGCCACGTCGCCCGCCACGTTCGCCCCCTCTCTTGCCCCGCGGGCCCCTGACATCGCCACCGCGACGGCGACGAGTGCGACTGTCGCGCGCTCCTTCGTAGGGCGTTGCGCGGGCGCCGTCGCTCGTGCCGTTGCGGCCTCTCCTTTCGCGAACCATTTCGAGCGATCACGTGCGACACGATGCAGAGTACGAGGCACTGCTCGATCTCTTAAGTGTAGTATGGCATCAGGTTTGACAGGGCTCACTGCCACTGGCAGGGTCGAGCGTGGTGCGTTTCTAACGCGCACGTTGCGATCTCGTTTCTATACCGGGAGGCGACCAAAACACACTTTTTTTGCACTGCACGATCCCTTGCGGTGTTGGATTGCCATATGGCAGTTGAGCTGGACGATTTTTACATGACTCGATAGAGACTTGGACATCGGTGGTCGTTCAGACCAGACCCACTTGTGTGTCGCTTTGGAATACACGTTTAAGATGCGATGACGTCTCGGGGCTCAATCGTCATGGATTCTGCTACTGCGATCGCCGAGTAAGTGCTCGACGCAGAGTGATAAAAAGGGGTCTGAACGACCGAAGGAACGACAACTGCAATCACTCGCACGACTGCGTCTCTCTGTCTCTTCCGATCTAGTGCTTGCGAAACAGCCTGCAACATCGATGGCTGCAACTTTGACACTCTCTCTTTCGTCCGAGAAAATGGCCTCACACGACGAATTGCGAGGCAATGCAGATGCACCCGTCTTGTGCTAAAGACCATATCGTTTTTGAGGTACAGCGATTGTGGAGCCAAACTGGATCTGGATAGTGATACGATTCGTGCGTGCAGGAAAATACACGACATTTTGACTTGTTCTACGTGCTGGAGAATACGATGCGTGTCCCGAGAACTTACAGTGTCCGCCAAAAGGTTACCATGGCAGTCTTGAAGTAGCGAACGACGCAACTGGTAACCTGCAGTGTCCACAAAGGTTACCGTGCAGTTTCGAAGCAGCAAGTGAAGCAGCACACGTACAATTGACAACAGACAAGTAAACAAGGAGGTCGGTGTAATGTGACATTACATGTATTACGATGCTGAATGGCACCACACGACCCACAACGATGCTTTGGCACTGATCCTTTGTCGCGCATGCCAGACGTCTTGTGAGGCATTATGCTGACGATGCAAATGTACGCTGTTTTGACAGCTCACAATGTTGGTAGCAGCATTGTGCCATTTCGCGTACTTTATGATCCGCGTATTTTTCATTCGTGTGATGTTGCATCACCGTCGACAGGTGAAGCATTTGCGACTAGTCAGTCGAGTGAGCCGAGTAAAGAATGCTAGCCGGATCGAATGACCTGCATCTACTGTCTATGATGCGTCCTGTAATGCCCGCTTCGTCTCGGAAGCCTCGTGTAACAGCAAAGTCTGGCTGTATGATTTATTTAGTGCATGAAGATCTGGGATGTGAATGACAAGGCCGCCTCTGTTTATCCAGTCCGCACGATGACGTCCCGGGGATGCGTCCGCCTGCGCAAAGCAATAGAAAAAGTCGTCAATATCTTCTTAGGGGTGCGCACCTGCACAACACGTCACGAGTAGCAAAGCTACAGCACATCATACATGTCGGCAGCATTGGAGACGCTCGGCACGCCACGTGGCTTTTGCACGATAGCAGCGCCAGCCGCTGATGGTTGTAAAAGTGGTAGCTCTTCGCGGTTCGGTTGATCATGATTCATGAGGAAGCTGTCCTGGATCCAAAACTGCACCATGTTCATCACCAGCGGACAGCCGATCATCACGATCAGCAGCTCGATCTTCGGGTGCTTGTGCACGGGATAGAAAAGCAGCGAACCCATCCATCCCAGCGGCGTCGAAAACGCGTAGATCACGCCACCGACGAAAAACTTCATAATGGTCAGAATCGTGCACCATTGCAGCAACTGTATCCACCAGACTTTCCACGAGGGCGGGTCGCCATAGTATCCCTGACACCGCAGGCTCCTCCATTGCTGTCGGATCTACACGGCAAAACACAACGGCGACGTGAGCACGTGCTGACGATTGCAGCAAACCACAAGGCGCCAACAGACTACTTACCGCAATGATGGTAAATAGCTGTAGTAATAAATAGGCAAAGTACACGCCCAATGTCGTGTCGATCACAACGTTCATAAAGTAGAACGCGCACTGCAACATACCACAGGTACAGACGGAACCCCGTGAGCCAATTACAAGTGCCAACCTGTCAATCAAAAGTTCCAGCCAATAAGTATCTATCCATCTATCCGTCTATCTATCTACCTGGTCCTGGTCACTCGGCGTCTCGGACGAGTCCACCAGACCGATCGCCAGCACAATGTTCATCACGTGGATCATCGCAGCCGACGAGCCCTGCTTGAGCGCGTCCATGAACCAGACCTGAACCGGTCTCCGCGGTCGCTCGACGTGCCACTTGGCGTACAGGGACGACAGCGCGAGGAGACCGAGCAGCATCTGCACTGCGTCGTCCATACTGTCGGCGACGAGTGTGCAGCTCGAGCTCATGTTGCGCCAACGATCAGCTAAAGGTGCAGCGAGAGAGCGAGAGAGAGAGAGAATGGCGAGTGACGCGATGCAGAGGCGGCGGCGGCGGCGAGTGGCTTCAAGCTGTTTCGTGCGGAGTTGTGATTGGTAGTAATTCACGACCCCCGCGAGTCTGGGAACCCGCTAAACGGTCGAAACCGACTCGAAGGTCGCAGATCCAATCGCCTGGAGCGTTTTTCGAGCCTACAACCGCACGACCGGTGATGGATGGGAGGCACTTGCTGAACCGCACGATCTTTGCTTTATCGGTCGAGCGATCGCGTAGCGGAATCCCTCAACCCATCAGCGCTCTGTTTTCCGAAAATGAAACGGCGGGTGGGGTCTCCGCCATCGGAGTGATGTGATCGGATCTTGCACGTCACAAAGTTCCCGCCCAAAATTTGTGGACAGTGGATCGAACTGCATGTGCCACAACGCAGTAGCCAGACGCGTTTCCAGCTATGTACTGCACCTCAGCCTGCTAAGCTTCGACAAGCTGCAGTCCGATAACTCCATTGCGTGTTGACGTGCGTGCGAAGCTGCCATCACGTCGAAGCAGAATACGTGGAGAAATGGAAGCAAAGCGATTCGATGATGGAGTGCATTTACGTCCCAGGAACATCCAATCGCGACGAACGTGTTTGTTAGGTGAGGTATGACGGTAGCAAACAAGCTGTGGCTAGTCTTTCGCACTCAGTCTCGACGGACCACCGAGTACTTCGTGTGAAAGGACAAGAAACAGATTGAGGAGATGAAGGGCTAAATGTGTGTACTAGAGAGAATCAAACAGCATAGAAACGACGATTGCTATGATTCTAGTGTGGTCAATAGAAACTCGCTTTTTCATCCTGATGTACAATCACTTCCGCGGAAGGGGGCGTGATCCATAGTGTTGCTCACGTCTCTTCTATCGAAAGTTGACCAACAAGTACATCGACAACGTGTCATCGAGGAAGTCGCAACTTGATGATGTCGTGGAAATATCGAATATGCCGATGACGTCATAGAAATGAGAAAGTAGAACACAGCACACGAAATCAAGCGTGACGTGCGTCGACGTCCCAATCCTGCAATATTGTGCAAACTACGCTGAATGACAGAGCGCTGTGCGCAGAAATGGATGGCGGGTCGACCCCTCGTCACCTTAATTTACAGTGAGAGCGCCAATCGAGCGAATGAGCACTTTACGTCCCATATGAGCTATTCGCTTGTGCGCCGAGAATAACAATTGCCCTCGCGCACTAGAACATACCCTCCACCTATCATCCCAGTAGACTTGGTCAACAAAGCCACTGCATGTTTGCATAATCGTGCGCTTCACGGCGTATATGCCTCATCCCTCTGCATCACGAGGCACGTGGTCTTCGTCTCAGGCCAGAGAGAGATTATTAGTGCTTGATGCGACCCGTCGTTTTTCGTTTACAATTTCGTCTGTGGCCGCTTAGTCGCTGTCTGGTATGGTACAAACTTAAATGATGGTGCGCGATACAGAGGGCTCGTACAAACGAGTCAGCGAAGGAGAGCAGAATTGGTTGGATTGGAGTAAAGATAAGGTGCCTTCTATGCTCTTCACAGAGGCTTGACAAAATGGATTGTTGGCATCATCATCGTTGGCCGGCGATAATCTTGCGCAGCTGCTTTCGTCCTGTTGCGTGGCCTGCATTGCTGCAGTGCACTAGTACAGTCAGTAGCGATGTATGTCAACGTACGCCTTGCATCAACGGTAGATGCAGCAAAAGTTGTAAACGTTGCGCTGCTGGTCTAGGGGAGCAAGTCAATGTCACCCACGTCTTCATTCTAGACAATGAGCGGTCGTGGTGGGGTTTCAGTATTGATCGCAACAAACATACTGGTTCATCGCACGTTCATAATCCTCCATTAATCGCAAGACACGGCTGCGCTCAACGACGGTGCACCGGTTTCGCATATATTCCCGTGCACCACATTTTCCCAAGAAATCGCTTCGTGGACGCGTTTCGACACGATATTGATGCTGCTTGCGAAATTAGACAAACAAATCAGTTGTATACCCGCATTCGACCCATGTTTCGTCGTTCACATCTCCTATGCCGATCTGAAGATGGTGGATGGACACAAATGATCCGCAGTAACTTCGGCTACCATTTCTAGGGGCCATCGCAGACGGAACAATGTGAATTTCATAAGCGATAGCCTGGCACATTTCCATGCCGCCCCATCGGATCAGCGTCTTCTGTCTCCGATGTGTTGTCATCGATTCAGGCCACGAAGCCACGTGTCTAGTTAATGATGTCTTCTATTTTCATACGAACCGTCACGGATGTGTTCAGGAAAGACGCCATTCGAACTACAATGTAAAGTGTCTTGCTCGGTACACGAAGTATGCACTCTTCCTCTCTTCACAACTTTTAGTTTTAATACTAATATGCATTTAATTGCACGAAGCTGTAACGGGATACCCAATCTTATATTGATGACAGCATCAGCTGCTACACAATGCTGACCGTGTAGATCAGAAATCTCGAAATCTCTCATGCACGATAACGTGCGGAGATAGCGATGACAATGCAAAGGACACGCTTCGTTGTGGGGAAAGGTATACTTGCTTTCAATATGCCGAGACTAGATAAAGTCTGTCTAAAACCGTACTTAAACCATGTACGGTCGAAGTACGGTTATGCGTGCGATAATTTCTTGCTCACCACTCAAGTCGCGCGTATATCGTCGATTATTAATTTTGTTGGCTGACGTCATGACCTGTATCAGCCAACACGTAGCGTATTGTTCGCTTCCACCGAGTGTGATTTTCTGATAAAAAATTAAAAAAAATGCCCCATGCAATCATGGAAATAAAAAATGCACCACGTCCTCGTATACCCTACTTAATGTGGTACACATAGAAATACACGTCCTTAATCATATTCGTTATCCCTTTTACGGCCGTGGCCAACCCCCGCCCTGTTCGGGAATACGTGGATTGGGTGCTGCCGCGGGCGTGCTGCGCTTGCAGCCACCAGTTTCAGTCGTAGACGCGAGATATTAGGACGTAAACGCGAGATATTAGGACGTAAACGCGTCTTCGCATCACCAATCGCGGCCTTACACACAGAAAGTCGGTGCTTACATCATTGATATTACTATTTATATTTTGATTTGTTGTTTCAGTTGCTATCGTTGACGTTACAGCTGCTGTTGTTGTTGCTGCTGTTGTTGTTGTAGGTGCTGCGATTGCTATTAATGTTGTTCTACTCGTAGGATCGCATTTTCCTTCGTACTTGTTAGAATATATCATATATAACGCATAATCAAATCAAAAGACCCCAATCAATCTACTATTTCTATTAAGTTTTATTGATGACTTCAATGTTTGCAGACTTCTTCTTCAGCAGGCATTGAACAGGAAGAAAACGTGCGATGATGCCTTAAGCGTATTCGCCGAAGTATTTTGTCAGTTTATTGAACGAAAACGTGGTAAACATATTTTTGTCCTGATTCACTTATGTATCCTAAGGCGTGGTCATTTTTTTGTGATCAAATAGGGCATTTTTTATTATCTGATGTGTATTTTATTTTCGGATTTCTGGGGCATTCTTTTACTCTCCCTTTTCTGATCGACTAACATATGCACATTAGCATCCTCATCGGAGTAGGGTATAGCTGTACTGAACCTTAGTGTAATAATTACATAAAGGTTCAAAAATATCAATCTCATGCATAAAGTTTCGTCTTCCTGTCTCGTTACCCATTTCCAAAAGTCACGTTGGTGTCTATCAATAATAGCAGGTGACAAACATTTGATCGCTTTGGTGGCGTTTCTACTCAATAGTCTTACCACTCCGCTTCATCGTCATCCATATATTAGATCAAACTAACAAATAATAGGATGGGGTGCGTGCCAAAGATCAGGATCGCATTTTCACTAGAAAGTGCTGTCACAGCAAAGGATTTATCTGCGACCACGGGTGATGATTGATTTTATTCGACGGCATCTCATCTTGCGAACAAAAAACGGTTTCACTTTCACGTGGAAATGTAATGCTAGATGAGGATGGTCCCCCGTGTAGACCATCTACTCGAAAAGTATAAATTGCGTGATACTTAAAGTCGACCACGAAATTAAAGAATATGATGAGGGTAGAGAAGGTCGTGTCGACGCGGTCGTCCCTTTATGCCAATCATAGTAAAAAGAAGCACTGCAATATCTTCATCTCGCCTGACTCGACAGTCGATAGTACTGAGAAGCACGTCTTTCTTTCGCGCAAATGAGAAATGATGGTGATCAAGTAAAAGGACTGGGCTGATGTGATGCCGCTAGTCATATAAATATACGCTATGGTGGTCGGATCAATCGTAGTGATCGAAGCGACTGTGATGCTGGTATTATTGCCACACAACACAGTAGGAGAAGGACTGCATAATTTCGCGGCCGATTCAGCCATGGATGCTGCCAAAGCGATACATGCATTTGTAAATTCGAAACGATCAGCGATCGCAATCAGATTGAATTTTCTTATTCATCACATTTAGATTTTTCTGAGGCAACTTCCTTACCAAACACAAGTTTGACACCGATGTCTTATGCGGATTATGATGAAGTATTATGATCCTAAAGATCAATTGTAGCTCTTAACGATCCTGATACATCACTTTATCTTGTACATTATCAGGATTTGGATCACCCCCAGCGCTTTTCATAAAACCAATCATTACAGTCCAGGACGATCATTCCGATCCTCTCTGAGATAAATTTTATTCTATGTTTATAAGTGCTGCTCAATAGTACCACTCAAAATCTTGGTTTCGAATTACACTTTCGATTACAATATTGAGAAGTGTAACGGGGTGATCCAAATACAAGTCATTGATAACAAACAATATATATAGACACGATATTACTTGTTATTATGCATCAATATTACCGGGCTTAGGAAATTGTAACGGAACATTTCCATCAAGGGTGTGCTCCTAGGCCGATCCAATAGATGGTAGATATATGTAATGGCATCAACCAAATTCACCGATTGCTGATAGACGCGCGCATCGGTAGTAAGTAAGAAACCCACATAGGAGAATATAGCTTATTGACGATAAAGTTGTACAAAGAAGTTTGGTTTAAGAAACTTGACGAATTGTTATGCAGTTCTAAATTCCCGTTGCTCTGATCACTATTTTCCCAGCTCTCTACCCCACGATTACTCAACGCTAACGTGCACTTGGTGACCGGGAGCACACACCAATGTATTGAAGGACATACAAGGGATATAGAGCGAATTAAAAAGAGCGTGAAAATTACAGGAACCTTGATACAGCGTGGACGTCATTTCGGCAGAAATTACAATAATTATGATTCTATCAAAAGTGCTTGGTCCTTAGCGGTATGGGGATTGTACGTATAAGTGTACAAAGACTGAATGTGAGGCATACGGAATCCGATTGAATGATGTATTCGTCACGTCGTCATATAAAGCATGCACCCGCTAGCACACTCTAAAATGTAGTTAGCCATTCGGCGAGGTATTTAACGGTTAAAAAGTTATGGTGAAAAGATGTCGAAATAAAATCCGAATGGCTGCATTGGCACTGCAAAAACAATGATGGTGGAAGATTTTGCTACGACATGTAATAAAGTAGATTCGAGGTTTGTTGAAACCTAAGCAATGCTTTACTTGAAAAAATTGGTACATTTAACAATAACAAGTACCTTTAAAGCTGCCGTTTTGGCAAAAGTTATCGTGTAGCTTGTCTCTCTTCCATCGACTGATGTCTCAGGTGTTTAAGATACTTGGTATGTATGATTGAGGGAACGTATGGAGAGCAAACATCCCGCGTGGCGATTATACCCTCTGTTTAGGCAGATTATAATGGGGTGACGATTATTACTTCCCGCCTTGCTTCATTATACATTTAGTCGTAAGTTCAACGAATCCATATTGAACAAATACATAGTTTAGTGTATCATTTCTGTCTATACTCTCTTGAATCGATTATATCCTGCACAAATGCAGTTGCTGTTTCTCTAGTCATTCAATTTATTCTGCTCCTTATCCGCTCAAATCTGTACTGATCCTTAAAGTTTTATTGGCCTTGCATTATATCAGCGAGTAAGTCAGTGTTGTCGCCGATATTGGCTGGGTATTTGTGTAGTTCTATACATCTACAGTATGTTGGATGCGGCATCGATCTTGGTTTTTCTTTTTCAAATGTGCTGAAGAGGGGTAAATGCGATAATATTAATGTTGATCTCACGTTAGTATTATGAGGTAAAGCCAAATTGGCAATTCGTGTAATCACTTCCTCCACATTAGCTACATTTACAGAATGAAGATGTGGAAAATACGCAGCTAACTAGGCCATTCTCGAATGACAATGTACGAGTGGTACGCTTATCGAATGGGTAATTAAATAGAACTTCATATCGACAGAAATCAATTTCAACTTGTAGAAAAGTGGACGTATCTTTTGAGTGTGTCTCCAAGAAATGGTGGTGAATTTTTTTAATCATCGATGCCTTGATGATCAGATATTGTCATGAATTAACGAAGTCCATATGACCGAGATGTATATTACTGCATCTCGGTCACATGAACCTCCGTGAAATTACACTATATTATTACAAAGGAAATCGTGGCGTCGAGACACCGTATCACTACGACAATAGCGCAGATTTCTGCCGCATCCGGCCTTCGTTAAGCAACAGATGTACGATCTCTGTGAAGACGTGAGCCCGCTACATTCAATTGATACGAATGTATTAACTTTTGTATTTTATTCATTTCGATAATATTCAATAATGTTACTCCAGACGAGGAGGTGTTGACGAAATATTACCTCGAAATAACCAATCTTTGGTTGCACCATTTACTTATTGATGAACACGGTCCATCAAACAGATTAACATCAAGAGTTACTGGAGGCGCGCAATGGGTGATGAGCAAGAATAGCCACATAGGAGATTGTAGTTTATTGTAATTAGATCAAGACGAAGATGACTTAGTAATAAACCGTAACTACATTAATCGCAGTTATACTTTTCCCTTAAACAGAGCCTTCGAGTTCTGCTTATTTCCCCGCGCTTCCTCAAGCCACGTTTACGTGACGTCGGAAGTACGAAGCATTTCGTTCTGCTAACTTAAGGTCTTACTAGTTATCCGGTAAGAGCGTGCCCCGTTACGATCTCGAACTGATGATGATCAATTTTGGTGAATATAGGTGAATTCTCGTATCAAGTTTGAGCTTATACGAATATGAATGCGATCTCGTATTAAAATTCAGGTAATGTGAAGCTCATGAAAGTGGTATTTATACCACTAGGTCAAGAAGTTTAGATATGTAATGGGCAGTATAGAAATCACTTCGATCATTGGCGTACCTGAACACCTTACAAGTTCTTTGGTAAAATTCTGGACATGAACAGCCGGTAAAAGTGGCGGATGAACATGGGATACTTTTTTCACAACATCTACTAAGCCCACCTACGCACGTATTGTGATACGCAAGCATGATCTATAGACGCATATCTTTACATTACACTAGGAGAATGAGTTCTTATAGCATTCGAACTATTTATGCCCCTTCAAAGACTAATATGAAATTAAAAGCACAATAATTTTAGTAAGGAAGGACTAGGGACCAATAATGACGTTTTTGTTGTGACTCTGTTCTACTGTTACATGTTTAATCTTCGTATTGTCATTGATATAAACGAATATATTTGGATTGTCTAACTAATTACGTTACGCAATATCAGTTGTAGTAGTCCGACATGAAAGGTTTGTTATATTATCTAGCTTGGATTGTAAATATATTCGGTATTTATTAATAAACTTACGATTGCTAAACATACTAACACCAGGTAAAACTA
Source organism: Hyaloperonospora brassicae (assembly GCA_947650285.1). Lineage (NCBI taxonomy): Eukaryota > Oomycota > Peronosporomycetes > Peronosporales > Peronosporaceae > Hyaloperonospora > Hyaloperonospora brassicae. The sequence continues at coordinate 123,075 of CANTFL010000108.1, forward strand.
TTTTTAGTAAGTCTCGTGAGGTGTGACATCAAAACATTTCGGCTTATTATCTCTTATAATTAAGCTTATTGTATGTCAAAAGGCTTTAAGTATTGTGTTGCCGGGGCCAGGAGGGTCTACGGAAAAAGCTGATAGGGACTATCTGACGCATAGATATAAAAGGGTTTTGGAAAGGTCCATCACTTCATATTCTTTTCCCTTCAACAATCAACATCGAATCTTCGGTCTCATATAGTGTATATTTTATTAGAAAGTATATACACGAATTTTCGGTCCCATTAGGTGTATTATTGATAAAAAGCATTTACACTTCGCTAATTGAAAGACGGCAACGATCATTTTGGTTCGGCTAGGTTGCGTGTCGAGAGCTATCGTTCTTGGAAGATCTCCGTATCGTAAACACGACAGAGATAGAAGAATTTAAGCCAAGTTTAGCCTTAACATTTGACTAGACCAAATTTAGGACTAAGTATTGTATGCCGTTCGATCCACTTTTTTGTTTCGTTAAAATTATTCTATCGATGAAATGGTATTTGGTTTGCTCTCGTCAATTATCATTTTAGACCTAATTCATCAGTAAAGCAAATGTCCTGTACGATAATTAAGTTAATTGCAAGGACTTCACGCAGAGTACCCTTGGATCGCTAATAGTTGTACATTCGTAATCACATCTTCAATATGTATGCCTACGATTTTTCTATTATGCGTAAGGATTCAAAATTGCTGTAAGTCTTAAGACTAATTTACAGGAATATAATCATTCGCTTTTGGGAACCCAATCCATAAATGTCCACCAGATGCCTCTATGCAAATAAAGCTAGACACTCTTCGGTTGGTCTGATAGGTAATATAGTATTGACGTGATGCCGCTATCAGGCAACCAATTTCCTCGTATCTTACTTTCGATGCTTTTTGTAAAAAATGTACTCATGCATTGGTCGTAATTACTTATTATCTAGTGAGTATAGTGAAGCTACCATAGCTCTTGCTAGAAAAAGGATCAATATACACGTAATATTAATATGCAGCCCTCAACGACGAATTGAGCCAAAAACTATAAATAGATTAAAATGGACGAGTCAGCTAGTTAATATGAACAAACGACTCTAGAATTTAAAAGGCTTGGTGTAGCGAAGCTACACACCTTTTTAAGTCAGAGGAAGACTAAACGCTATACGCGCACCTTTGGTTTTTAGAACCCGACTTAGAGAGTCAAAAATCTCAGAGAGCTTACGATTCCTGTTCCAGTGGGTTCAAATGATTCAGCGAATCACAGCGCAAAGTGCACTAGGAGTAGCTTTCTTAACAAGGCGTTGCTAATCTCCTCTGTCGATCACAAGACGCTTTAAGGAGGCACTTGTCTTTACAGATCAAAATGAGAACCAAGCTTTTTTCTTTTTTATCGAAAATAACACCTCAGAATTGGGTACTTCATCGAGACCCTAATGTCCTAATATATACCTCTCACAAGGTCTCGTAATCAGTGGTTGACAGACATCAGTCTTTAACAATTGATACGGTGTTCTTTTATCATTGTAAACGGGATCTCATCCCTTGTGCGCACCACACCTATTGTCGACTTCCAGTCGACGCGTAACCCCGTTTCACTTAGCGAACTAAGATCCTCAAGAAAATAGATGTGTATAAAAGCAACGACTTAACAAGTAAGCTAGATCACAAATAATTTATTCATGCTGCAAGGGTTGCATATTTAAGTACTAGCAGCACGTAGTGCGTGATTATTGGATGCCTAATAAAATCTAGAAACTATCACGATGTAAGACACTTCGCAAAGTACGTGTTGGTCAAAATATGGAATGATGTTTATATCATTTTACGCGGATATAAATACCGTTCAAGCACTTTGATGCAAAGATTTACTCTCAATCGGAGAAACACATGATATGTATCCTTTTCAGGTGGCCGACAGTCGTCAGCACTAACTAATATATTTAGGGAATTGCTAATTCACACCCCTTTTCCTTAGATTCACACCCTTCCTTCAAAATCTTACATATAAAAATCCCTATTTGTTTAAGGATATGATAAGTGACAAAGGTATTACTCAATAATCTAGGCCATTAATTGGCAAGTAATACGTAACAAATATATAAGACACTACTCACGCCTGTATCGATTCACAAATGTCAGTATCGATAAACACGTTCCAGCAGCGATAGGGTGCGTGGCTCGAGGCGCAAATATCGGTCATGCGCGCGCAAAATGCCAAACAAGACGAGCAAATAAAGCACACGACAAGCATCCGACGCCACTGTGCCGTCTAAAGTTTCAAATGCGCTGGTCTGGAAGTCGATCTAAGCTTTGCGAGTTTTTTTGCACGTGTTTAGATGGCCTCTGTCCATGCGCGCAGTGATCCAATTTCTGGATGACACGAGACGAAACGAGTTGTGGAACGTAATCAGAAGAAGAAATGAGAACGCACAGCAGCACTTGTGACAGTGCGTAGCAATTGAAGTGGGAACACGCAAAATGTGCGCGACAGGTTCAATTCCAAAGTGGTCGCACAAGAGTTGCGCTGTAACGGACCTAGCGACGTCCTCTGCATTCTATTAACACAATACAAAGCTCACTGCAACGTCAACTGCTTCGATTGCTAGAGCACTGCAGCGACTGAATTGTTCGTGGTCAGGTAACACAGGTGAAGATGGACGGAAATTGCCATCGAATGCGATTGCTTTGTCTGCAGGTAGTAGCGACTCTCGTACAGATCAATTACTATGTAGCGTATACAATACACATAGCAGCACATGCACTGCGTATGTTGGCAGCTATGTGGTGTAGTCATTGAGAGAGAGAGATACTTTGTATGACGACATCTCAGCTCAGATGTTTTGGATACGAGTGCAACAAACGCATGCATCGACTGACGATCAGGTCAAGTGCATGCTGACCACCACGAGAAGGAACTGGTACCTTCATTCCAGCTAAATAGTTGTCAATTTGCAGCATGTGAACAAGTAAGCGACAGTGGCAGTTCGTGTGTATGTATATCCGACGTCATCTACTTACTGCGAGATACTGTGTAACGGGTTTACATGTCGGCTGGTAGTCGACGATAGGTGTGGTGCACACAAGAGAGGGGGGTTACCCTATAAAGTAATTTTAGAACACAGTGAGTGTATCAATTGTTGAAGACTGATGTCTGTCATCAATTGATTGCGAGATCTTTAAGAGGTTATTTAGGGCAGGTTAAACACGTTGCTCTAAGGTGTTCTTGTAGGTTAATTAAAGAAATAAAAATTCAGTTCTTCTTTTGATCACTGAAAGACACGTGCCTTACGAGGCGTCTTTGATCGATAGGAGCTAGCAATACCTGTGAATGTAGCTGCTCCTGAGCACTCTGTGCTGTGATTCTTTTGAATCGTTTGGTCCCTTAGGAACGGGGACCATAAGCTCTCTGAGCTTGTTGACTCTCTGAGTGGGGTTCGTAGAACCAAAGTTGCTCGTAAGAGCGTTAAGTCTTCCTCTGACTTAAGGAGCTGTGTAGCTCCGCTACACTTGGTAGCACTCGTAGTCAATCTACGCCTGAGTCGGTAACGACTGATCCTATGTGAGGATGGATCAATACACACCCCTCTCTGAGACCCAAAAGGTCGCGCTTGATAAGCTGACCGCGGCCGTAGGCCCTGAGTACGTGGAGTTTCTCGCTGCACAAGGTCCCGATGTGCTCAACTCACGAGTCGAGACCTTCATGCAGTATGACCTTCTCTGGGTCAGGTTTAAAACCAAGTAGCGTCGGCTATGCCGACACGCTATGTGGCTATGCCACCAGAAGAGGCTAAGCCTCGTCCCCTTCGGGTGGACGTTAAATGTTACTCCGGGAAGGAGGGGGAAATCTTACCCTCTGGATCCGTGAGATTGAGATGGCCATGGACTCTGGTCTCATCTCACTTGAGAACCAGCGGGTCTCGTTGGCCATCTCTAAGCTCGATGGAAGAGCGAGATAGTGGGCTTTGACGTGTGGCACGTCTGTCAACTTGGCGTTTCTCACGTGGGATTTGCTCAAGTTGGATCTTTTGCGACTTTTCTCACCGCCTAACCAGGCATATCGCGTGCGCTCACGCTTCTTGTCTACCCGTCAGGGTAAGAACGAGTTAACGGACTATGTCCAGGAGTTAAGAACTCTGATGGCTGCCATGCAGTCCGACCCTTTCCCTGAGACCGTCTATGTGACAGTCTTCATGGAAGGTCTTTGCACTGGCATTGCCAGGACCGAGGTCTTTCGAGTCCATCCCTCGGCTTTTGAGGAGGCTGTGAGCATCGCTCAGAATGCTGAGCATAACTTTAAGTCAGGCAGACTTGGTTGGAATGGGTAGAACCCAAGCTATGCGAGGGCAACCTCAGCAAATAGCTCAGCTTACTGTAAGCCCGAACCGATGGATCTCAGCAATGCTGAAGATGAAGGTGAAGCTGAGCTTCATGTTGCCCAGCAACGACAGGAGGTGAGACTCTGTTAAATGTGCGAAAGCACTAAACACTTGCGTCCCACTTGTTCTTTGCGTAAGCAAAGACCGACTCCTACGGGTCGAAACCCCAGCCTCAACCAGAAACTTGGTATGGCACGGGGAAACGTCGACACCCAGTAGGCGCGGGGCGGCCTACTGGGGTAGAACTGAGTTCTTTCGCTTCTCTACGAGGTAGAGCATCACAGGGCTTAGCCCCACAGAGCTCCGTGCCAGCAAGCACAGAGCGTGGATACAAGCCTGGCTTGTTAGTCGCTGAGGCGATAGTTAAAGGCTTTGAGAAGCACTGGTCGATATTAATCGATTCTGGGGCGTCATGCAACTATGCTAGACGCCGTTCCCTTGAGGGGAGTCAGCAATATGCTGAGGCGCTCAAAGCGCACGATGGTGATTCCATCACTGTTCGGTTAGCGACGGGTAGTAGCGGTACTGTCCCTAAAGTTCCGTTGAACTTGGGTGTGAAGTTTTTGGACTTTGATAGCATGAAACACTGTCTCGTCCTTGACTTGGATTCGAGATACGATCTCATCCTAGGCATCGCATGGCTTGAACGCCACGAACCATGGATCGATTGGAGGTCTAAGACCTTGGGCGCCACGAGCAATGTTCCTAGCGAAGCTTTGGAGAGTCATGAACCCACCTTTGCTAGGCAACAAAAGCACTATTGGCGCGAGTCATTGACGGAAGATGTCAATGTGCTGGACATTGGTATGTCGGAGCTAACTATCTCGAATGTCTATGACATGATTATGGAGCGGAGCTCTTCTAATGGGTTTGAAGAGAGTTGTACTCCGTTAAGTGATACTCGTTGTGATAATGAGTCACTGCATGCGTCAAGCATGATAGGCCTACGGGCGGGACATACAGAAAGTAATTCCCATGATGTCAGTGCGGTGGCACGTGAAAATACACAGAGTGAGGACGGCCGAGGTGGCACCTCACTGAATGTCACTAATGACATTGATGGCGAGAAGCCAGAGTGTTCAGGGCTAGGCCCGAATGCTGTACGTGAAGTGGTCCGTGTAAATCCACTGGGTGAAGTGTTTGAGTTAAGTAACACTTCACCAGATGTCGTTCAAAAATTGGGCTCTCGTCTAGAGATTGCTAAGACAAATAGCAACCACGGGAACTCGACTGTCCCGGCCTCTAGGAGGTGTACGGTTTCTGTGAGGAAACGAGTCCAGCGTAGGGTGGCAACTGTTAAGCGCCCAACGTCTAAGAAGTCACGAAGTGATAATAGTAATAATACACTATAGACACTTTACAAAGGAGTGACTGGCCAGATCGATGTCAATATTAGTCTTGAGACTCTATTATCTTTGGATACTCTCTTTGTACTGGACGAAATGTCTGACGGCGAATTTAGCCAAGCCTTACAGGCAGGAGAATTATCCGAGTTAGTGGTCATTCGACCGGATATTGAGTTGAACTCATCCTCGTTATTGGACGAGTCTGTCCTTGAGGACACAAAGGCGGCATTGGATGCCCGTAGTGAATCTTCGATCCTTAAGGATCCTCTTGATCAGTTTTATCCTTTGTTAAAGGAATTTCAAGACGTTGTGTGTCACAACCCACCGTCCGTCTTACCTCCCGATAGAGGTGTACGTCACAAAAATGACTTGGTTCCTGGAACTAAATACTGCGTAACACGGTGGTGGCCTTTACCGAAGAAACAGTGCGACGTCATTGACGACTTCTTTCGTGCAAAGCACGCAGCGGGCATGGTTCGTGAGAGCAAATCTCCTCATTCCACGCCCACATTTTGTGTTCGAAAGCCCAATGGAAAGTGGCGCATTGTTCATGCTTACAATAAGCTTAATGCTGCCACGACCCCGGCTTAGACACCAATCCCTCGGAAAGATGTTCTTCAGAACAATATGGTGAGATGTACAATGTACAGTGCACTCGATTTAGTCGATGGTTATTACCAATTACTCATGTGTGAGAAAAATATCCCGCTAACAGCGGTTAGTACCCCGAGCGGTATGCTCTGGGAGTAGCTAGTTATGCCACAGGGCTTGTCAAACGCGCCAGCTACGTTCAATCGTCTTGTGACGCAACTGTTTCGGCCTCACCGAGGTTATGCACAGACCTACTTTGATGACATCTTTGTCCATAGTCGTGCTATGAACGGCCGGTCTGATGTGGATAATCACATCGACCATTTACGAGCAGTGCTCGAGTGCATGCGCACAAACAAGTTTTATGCCAACGCGCCTAAGTGCATCTTTGTGCACAAGAGATTCATTTTTTAGGGTGCTTCATTGGGAAGCGTGGTCTTGGAGCGGGACCCGCTAAGATAAAAGCCATAGTCGATTGGCCGGTTCCTAAGAACCAGAAGGACTTACGTAAGTGGCTTGGTCTTGCCAATTACTTACACAAGTATAGTGCAAACTATGCGGACATGGCTCGACCATTATCCAATCTCCTTAAAAAGGATGTGGAATGGTGTTGGACGAACACCGGGCAGGAAGCCTTTACGGCTGTTAAGGAGAGTCTTCTTCATGCGCCATTCTTGGCTTTGCCCGATCTTGATCGGCCTTTCAGTGTCGTCTGTGACGCATCTGACTTTTCCATCGGCAGTGCTCTGTTACAAACAGATAATGATGGACGGGAATGCGTCATTGCGTTTGAGTCCCGGCAGCTGAAAGCAGCTGAAAAGAACTATAAAGTTCATGACAAATAGCTACTTGCAATGAAGTATGCTTAAGTTAAATTCAGAGTTCATCTGCTTGGCTCTAAGCCTTTTGTGATCTATACAGATCATGCGTCATCACGCACTGCGACCCAGTCGCCACATCTCTCTCAGCTAATGGCTCGTTGGCTCTCTTTCTTTGCGTAATATAACTCGAGGTGAAGTATAAGCCGGGCAAACAGAATTGTTTGGCTGATGCGTTGTCACGCAGGCCTGACAATGAGCTTTCTCCTGTTACGACTCTGTCATCATCGGTCACAGACCTCATTCGTTCGGCATATGCCAAAGATGAACACTGTGTAGCTTTGCTACGTGCTCTGGGGAGCGAGGAGTTTAACAACTCAGACATTAAATTGTCGGCACGTTTGCGTGCGAGGCTACATCGTATTCCATCGATCAAGGCCTGTTGTGCTATAGCACAGATATGGAGGATACTCCCCGTATCGTTGTCCCTCATGATGAGGAACTGAAGTATCGCATCCTCTATGAGGCGCATGATACTGCGGTGGGCGGTTATCTCGGTCGAGCGAAGATATATAGCTCCGTGAGCCAATATTATTGGTGGCCCAAAATTTACAAATGTGTAAGCACATATGTGCGTACGTGTGAAACGTGTCAACGGGTGAAACCCTCAGCTCATGCGGCTGCGCCGCTGGCTAGTTTGCCTATACCCTCTGGGTGCTGGGAGTCCATCAGTATGGATTTCATGTTCGGTCTGCCGAAAGATGTGCAAGGCAATACGGGTATTGTGGTCTTTGTTGACCGTTTGAGCAAGATGGCTCACTTGGCAGCTGTGCCAGATACCATTGATGGTGAAGGTACAGCTACGCTGTTTATCGATCGAGTGTTTCGACAACACGGCTTGCCTGTGGCAATTGTCTCTGACCGAGACCCTCGCTTCACTGAGAAGTTTTGGAAGCCCATCTTCAAGGTGCTCGGCACACGTTTGGACATGTCCACCGCGGATAATCCGCAGACCGATGGTCAAACCGAGCGAGTCAATCGCGCTATCGGTGACATATTACGCAGTGTTTGCGCTAATACACCAAAACGTTGGAGTTCGATGCTTCCTGTTGTTGAGTTCACGTTAAATAATGCTGTTCACGCCTCTACAGGCTTTACTCCGTTCTACGTGAACGGTCCCACACACCCTCGCGTTCCGTTGACGCTACCACTGCGTGGTTCAGGGCTTGGTGGGGGAGAGATGGCCGATTGGCTTGCTAGTATCAGCCCTGCTACTGTTCATAAACAGGTAAGCGAGTTTCTAGCAACGCGCTTGAATGTGTTACGACAAGTACGTGATGCACTGGCTGATAGCCAAGATAGACAAAAGGAGCAAGCTGATGTTAAAGGCAGAGGATGTATTGAACGTTATACGGTCGGAGACCAAGTTCTACTCAAGGCTAAAAACCTACCTACAAATGTAGTGTCTGCTGTCTTCAAGACAAAGTTGCGTCCGCGCTTCATTGGGCCATTCACGGTCATTGCTAAGAAGGGATTGGCGTATACGCTCAACCTCCCGCGCAAACTGCGCACGCACCCAGCGTCCTACGTTGGCTTACTTAAGCCGTATCGGGATCCGTCCCATGTGAGCTCAAAGGCGCTTGCGCCGGGTAATAGGGCCTTGCCGTCGGCTGTTGCATCCGAACCAGGAGGTCAAGCTGACCATCCACACTGGCTAAGGCCAACTCCAATGCTTGAACACGGGCTTGCATCGCGTCGAGCGCACGCTGGGTCTTACCCAATGTCTCTTGGAGACCACTCAGCTCACGGAGAACCTTCTCATGCTCCTCCTTCGGTACCCCGACCACCACCGACTCTGCTCGATGAGCAAGGGAACCACCAGTTCCATGTGGAGCGACTCCTTCAGCGACGTCGTCGTCGTGGCCAATACCAGTATCTGGTGAAGTGGCGAGGGTACCCGGAGTCGGAGAACTCGTGGGAGTATGAGATACCCCTTCGGTAGGACTTCCCTTACGCCGTGGATGTTTTTGAACATCGTGGCCAGGGTCGCCTTGCGAGCGAGAACGCTTCTCACCAATAGTGGTGGGAGGTGGCGTGTTGCTCTGCACCTTAGGGTCGTGACCCGTGGCTACCATTGTAGCCGGAGCATAACGCGTACGTGTACGCAACTGGCCTCTGGCCTTGAGCTTAACATACTCGAACCGGAGCTTCCGTTCCAGACGAACGTCAGCCACATCGGCGCTGGCCCGCAGCGTTGGCACACTGCTAAGATGCCGCTTGCGGTACACCCAACGGATGAACTCATTGTCCTCCTCCTCGGGCAGTTAGCCAGCGAACAACAAGATGGGCACGCCCTTTATCGGTCGAACCGAAACATTACGAGAAAGACTATCAAGGTGTGCAAGGTACTGACCTTGAGTGGTAAAGGCTGGTTCGAGATACCTCTCATTTAGAGCCTTGCGAAAGGCGATATCTTCTGGCGACGTAGCCTCGGGGCCAATGGCCCATGTTGAAAGGCTAAAGCCTTACGTTTGACGGAGGCGTTGATCCACGTCTGGTGTTGAGAACACGTAACCACTCCGGTTTCGAATAACCGCCTGGGTATGAGTGCGACGTAGAGCACGCTCCTCACGCTGACGGATCAGCTCCTGTTGTTCGTCGAGCGTGTTCGCGATTATGCTCTCACCTGCATCTGTTGTATGATGCTGCGCCACTGGCGCGGTGGTATCACCACGTTCAACGAACGGATTCGGTGCTGTTAGAGGACGAGCCTCAGGTACAGCGGAGTGGGATGATATCCAGTCATCTCCATGGACACTGGTATCACTACCATAGTCCACATCCTCGTCGAAGTCGAGGTAAGATGAAAGAGTCCGAGACTCGTTGGGTGGCAATGCCATGGTGTTTCGTGTTTAGCAACGGCGAGGTTAAGCACACACACACACCGACCTCTTCGAGGAAAGAAGCCGATTGACGTTTTGTGGTAACGTCAGTCTGGTGGGGTAGGGTGTAACGGGGTTACACGTCGGCTGGTAGTCGACGATAGCTGTGGTGCACACAAGAGAGGGGGGTTACCCTATAAAGTAATTTTAGAACACAGCGAGTGTATCAATTGTTGAAGACTGATGTCTGTCATCAATTGATTGCGAGATCTTTAAGAGGTTATTTAGGGCAGGTTAAACACGTTGTTCTAAGGTGTTCTTTTAGGTTAATTAAAGAAATAAAAATTCAGTTCTTCTTTTGATCACTGAAAGACACGTGCCTTACGAGGCGTCTTTGATCGATAGGAGCTAGCAATACCTGTGAATGTAGCTGCTCCTGAGCACTCTGTGCTGTGATTCTTTTGAATTGTTTGGTCCCTCAGGAATGGGGACCATAAGCTCTCTGAGCTTGTTGACTCTCTGAGTGGGGTTCGTAGAACCAAAGTTGCTCGTAAGAGCGTTAAGTCTTCCTCTAACTTTAGGAGCTGTGAAGCTCCGCTACAAATTGACTCGACCTCAAGATCAGTTTTCTGCACGGTCTACAGCGTTTGTCTATCCATGTAGATAAGGTCTCGGACCGGAGGTGGTGTTCTGCATGAAGGAGCGCCTAGCAATCTCAACTTGACGGTCCCAAGAACTCGTGAGCATATCTTTGTAGCAGCGAAGAATGCAGCAAAACACTCGCTGACACACCTTACCGAGCATCTCGTACACGCTTATCTCCACATAGCATATGTCACTCGCTGTACTTGTGCCGCCGAAATGAACGTCTTATGAGGAACATACGGGTAGCACGGACAATTGAGATCAGCGAGGAATGCAGTTGTGATCAACTGTCCTCGAATGAATCTTTGTATCGTGACGTTTACGCTTGACGAGGTTATGTTCCAAGTCACGAAGGACCCAGTGTCGATCGATCATACAGAGACAAGGGCACAAAGCTGAGCGTGCAGATCAGAGCAAAGTTCGAGATGGCAACAACGTATATTACTTCGCCTCGTATCAAAAAGCGTAGCGGGTACGATGGTATCGATCTACTGTAGTTCCTACTTACGTATCCACGTTATGGTGGTAGTGGTCTTTGCCTCACCAGAACGCGGCTGAAACTTCATCGTGAGAAAAATGTACACTTTGGCCCTGCGTGTGATGGTCAGCGGCGTTTATACTTAGCTGGAAACGGTACGTTCGTGTGGAAATGTAGCCGTTTTCTACACTCAAAGCTTAGCTGCTCTTCGTCTCCGTGATGGAAGAAGATGCGGGTTTGTCATCGGTATCCACTTGCTCGACGTTGGCCTCCTGTACCTCGACAGTGCCCTCCAATGTAGCGCCAACGTTCGTCTTCTCCTTCTCTACAACCATCATAGACTCGGCAACGGCTTCCGTTTGCGCGGTAAGCGTCACAGCTTCAGCCTCTCTAGCAACGTCAGACGCATCGGCAAAGACAGCCGTCTCGCCAATTTCAGCGGCTTCGGCAAGCTCAATTGAGTCAGTACCCGTCTCGGTCTCGACCTTGTATATATAGGATTTTGAAGGAAAGGTGTAAATTTAGCAATTTCCTATATTTAGTATAGCACTAATTTATATTAGTGATACAGCTCATGTACACGTAACATACACTGTATTTGCACAATCAAACGTGTAACACTGGTACAGTGAGCCTCCGTCGATGCATGTGCCTTTACACTTCAGCTATCAGCTTGCTTATTATGTGGATCTTTACCCCACTGCATTTTGTGCACTTGTGGTAACATCGGTATATGTGTGAGGCCGTATCACTTGCTAGTAAAACCGATATCCGATTTTTGTCCTCCTTAGCGCTCATTACGTGACCACCTGGACTAAAAATAGCAGGAATGGTTTCGTTACATTTCACGATTACATGTGACTCACCTCTTAAAAAATCCCTCCATCTATATATTTACAGCATGTTAAAGATCGTGGCATGCGGTTTCCTCATCGCATCGACGATAAAATTGTAAACAGCATATCACATACCCTTGAATATTCTGTGGGGAGTAAAAAAATTGTTTTGTGCAACGGCAGTGCTTGCGTGATGATTGGGGCAAGTTCGTTCGGGCGCGAGACCATCCAATGTGGTTGCGGCGCGCCTTGCTACAATCCTATTTGTAATACAAAAGGAATACCGTTCCATAATCAATTCAATTTGCATTGGTAAAGCAGGATGATACAATATCTTAGGCAAACTTATTGACAAGTTAAAAGTATCCGTGGGACCATCGCAATCCAAGATAAGACATCGTCAAAATACATCTACATGTTACACTTCGCCTCTGTCGTATATTCCACGACGCTACGATTTTTCGACAGCATCGTCAAATTTGACGTGTAACCAGATCAAAGGTCTCCTATAACTGCTTTGAAATATTGTACATTCATGCCTAATGTTTGTTTCGACGTACATGCATTTCCCGGCAACGCAGTAGCTATTTGGGGGCGCCTCACTGGCTCAAATGTCTATCAAGATTGGTTTTAATATCCATGACAACAAAGTATTTAATGATGGGGAAGGTACATGTAGGCTTGTCCACGCTTATATATACAGCAGAACCTCTCTATCTTAGCGTCTTGCTAGCCTCCACTACAGCTGCGTAAACTCAAGGTCAGAAGGGTAGTGTTGACTTATACGCTGATCATTGTGTCGCAATCGCGGAAATGATTATTACGAGAGAACCTGTAGAGCAAAAAATATAGGGCCGTATTCATAAATTTTATTGACACTGCGCAATTTCATCGCAGCGACCAAGCGAGCGACTCGTATGAATTTGTGTTGGTAACGTTGCAGAACAACACGTGCAACATTTCATGCTCAACAGCTGCGGCAAGCTAGTCTTAAGACATTTAGATGTCGGATGCTAATACACCCATACACGACCATTTTGCTATTTAGCGACCACGCAAATTTACTGCTTACTACGATCGCGAAGCGCTTGTTCCTCCTTGATAGAAACCGCTTGCTGAAGGCATCATATGATGTGCCCAACGTTGAATGCAGGGGGTTTCGCACTCTGCGCTGCGTGACAGCATTATCGTGTGTGCTCTACCTGGGCGGTACAGCGCATGATAGAGACAAAGGCACTTCGTCAGCTGTTTTTATATAATTTAGGTCGCCACGATGCGTTCATGAAGGTACACTATTGACAAAAGGACGTATACGTAAAAATGGAGAAATTATATTTGCCCTCCCAATTTTTCCCGCGTTTCGTTTCTGCCTATTAACCGCTTCCTCGATCAAATCCCTGACAAAACGAACCACTGGTTCTCAAACAAGCAATTTGCCATACGCTTAATTGTTTTTCTTGATGTAGTGCGCTCTAGGTACAATGTAGCGATGTCAAGTTCTTATTAGGCAAGAACGCCATCGTCCTTGCTGATATCCTCTTCCACGGCTTTATAATTTTATAATCATCAAAAGTTGCAATGTAGTAATTTCTCTTGATTTCTTCTTCTCGTCGATGAACTATGATAAGCATGGGTGCCTTCGCAATGACGGTTACTTCAACGCGCGAAGATTGTCAGCCATATTTTTTATCGTATAGATTACATATTGTCATCATCACACTACAGTGTCATTCTTGTACGGTGGGTAAAAGCAGATAACGTAATTTTTTCATATTGAAAAGTGTTAGCGTCGTGAACGCATACATTTAATTGTCAAATTGAGCCTTCGCCAAAAGTCCTCCAACTCTGTCATGCTAATAGTTTTCCTGTAGTCCCAGCCGCCACCAACATTATGCTCTTTCATGTTATCACTTCCCTATTTTGGAACTTTTAGCACTCATATATCGAAATAATGGCTGATAGAGATTGATTACTAACAAATACTAATTTGATGCGACAATTCAAGCTAGGATATACGAGTCATTAGCGAAGAAGCGATGAATTACTGTGAGTTGCACCCAAACCCGTATCGTTTACCGCAAAACAACGACTACAGTTGCACACGCATTTGGTTCAATGATAAGCGACATAGACACGCCTTACCTAGTTCCTAAGGTTCACGACACTACCATGGAGTATGATTCCATGTCGATCATAAATGTTCGACTCAAACAAAATCGAGTGAAGGTTTACAAACAACAACAAACGATGGAAGCACGTGAGTTTAAGCTCAGTGATAATTGCTCTTGATTATCAGTGGGTTACTGCAAATTTGCGACCCCGAGTAAGCGTGTGGCACCAAAGACGCAATGAGAAGATCACCCTCGCTTCTTGTCAACGATCGCTGACTAATGTTTTTGCTTGCAAGCGTTCCAGCATGCGAAGTAGTCGTGTCTATCACACACGACCCGGCTGCCATCCGGGCACCCTACCGTGTTTGAATCAAAGGTGACTCTAGCAGAACAGGAACTGACGGCAGCGATAAAGATCGACAGGGAGGCCGTGATGTTCATCTTGACTGGGGCGCAGGGTCGATTGCAGACTGTAGTGAGCTTGGCTTGGCAGATTGATGAATGACAGGAGTGCAGTGCGTATAAGACATCAAAACCGCCACAAGCAATCGAGATCGATCGGCAAGATGGGGGGACGCACGCGAGCTACACAAAACGTAGAGGTTACGGACAATTGCATGCAAGGCGGGCAGGGCCACGAGGTCGGCAGACAAGGCAATGGACCTTGCGATATGATGAGCGTCCATGCGAATTGTTTAAAAAGGGAGCTCGCACCTCCGCATGCACAACGTTGTTGCATCACACAAAGAAGTTTAAGGTACAATGACTGTAATCAAGTGGATAGGGACTGGAGGTACCTGGATCAGTACCGTGGTGGGCATGTCGCCAGAGACATGCCAATTTAGCGGACGATTACCACCTAATGGGTGGCCGCCCTGCCAATACCCGCACCTAAGGTCTGTGATAGTTGGGTGGGCTGGAAGCCATACTGTCCAAAAAGCTACATTGTGTAATGAGGGATGCGGATGGAAAGTAAACAAAACAGTGCCACTGATCTCGCAGACCTCCCCAGGGTCATCTGAAGGACGGCGCGGCATGAATATCTAATGAAGTGGCTATGCGCATTCTGTTTGATTCGAGTGGGATCGTGAATGTCGTCCAGACGACTCGTTTTCACTTTGCATTTTGCGTAGTCTATTGTGCACTTGACTAGCGACAAGTTTTTTAACGAAGCAGGATCGCTGCTACGAGCGTCGACTCGAGTAGACAGGCCTTCATCGTGATTTGATGGTACCATCTGACGCCGCAACTGGACTTCGATGGTGTGCTAGTGCTCAGCATTCACCGGTATAGCACGCCTAATTGTCTTCGTAGGAAAATGAAATACAAGAATTGGTTGTTACCAGAGCGTCGACTGCCTGCTAAGGACGATGATCTATGTGCGGGAGGGTCAAAGCCACTGTTGCGACGCTAATAGTTCGAGGAACGCCGCACCATTCGAGAGGGAGTGATGATGTGTTGCCTTTCGCGTTGTCCGATCGCATACGAATGGTAGTGGGCAACGACCATACATCAGGATGAGGTACGGTCCTTTCGTCCATACGATCAATGGATAGACCAGACCTTGAGACATTGATGGACGGTGGGCTGATTGTAAAAAAACGAGGTCTGCCCGTAATCTACGCATGGAAGTTTAAGCATTTGCCCCACTAATGTCTTCACAGCAACACATAGGATGAGCGACTGATAAATCTCAATGTGAGCTTAGACATACAGAATTACTACTATATTAACGCTGTGTCGATCGCGAGGCACGACCGCGTCAAGTGCCTACCAACATCCGGGCCACACGGCACCGTTCGGCACGCGACCACGTTAAATCATTTGTTGCTCCGTTTATGGTCGGTGCATGAGATGGTGGCTGCGACAATGCGACACCTCTGGTTAAAGTGCAAGCCTCGTTCGCGCCTAGACGCAACATAAGCTCAATCTTTTTTCCTCAGTGGCCACGTCGTGGCGGTATCACAGCACGATCGTCAGCCGAATGACCGCGTGTCACACGTGTCCATGGTACCTCAAGGTACCTGCTCGCGTGTCACACGTATCCATGGTACCTCAAGGTACCTGCTCGCGTGTCACGCTCTGCTTGCCGCTAGCCGGCAGCTTCGCTGTCATGCGGCGAAGGCAATACGCGACAAGCAACAATCCGGAAAACGTTGATCATTTACGCTCTTGTCAATGTCACCGTCGTGTCTTGTACTTCGTACGTGGCTGCAGTAGTGGCTGACTTCTATAGTGGCACGTGACCCGAACGTGTGCACTTCTGTTTAGCGTGTATGCTGTAGTCCTATCTGGAGAGCCCAAGCGTGACCCCATATTCTTTTTTGCTTGGCGGTGTGTGTAGAATTTCATCCTGGCCATTAGGAGCTAAGTGAATTCTTTAACGACTTCCTCATCTCAATCATTTCGTGGCTGTTCGTTACCAACTCACTATGCATTTGGACAAAAAAATGCGGCTTTCGTGTGGTGATCTAAAGCGCCTGATGTAACGAGGCACACCCCTTGCGTGAACTTAACGCAAGGGTGACGTGTGCCCGACAAGCGTACACAGGGCAACTGAGGAAGCGGTAGGTAAAACAGTACTCGAAAGCTCTGTCTTGAGGGAAAAGTAGAATGTTTATTCTATATAGTTAGGGAATTGCTAAATTCACACCCCTTTTCCTTAGATTCATACCCTTCCTTCAAAATCTTATGTATACAATGTACGCAATCGCTGTTGGACAAAGACGAGTACTTTCTCTGCCACTTGGCTACGGGCGACATCTTGCGCGCTGTTGTAGATGCTGGCGCCGACATAGGCAAAAAGGTCAAAGCCGCGATGGAGTCTGGCGCACTTGTGACCGACGAAATTTTCGTCGGTATCATAAAGGACTCCATCAAGATTTCGTAATGCCGTCGTGGTATTTTTCTTGACGATTTTCCACGAACGGTCGTGCAGGGCAATAGGGTGAAAACAAGAGGAGATACAGAAGAGTGTCCAGGTTGCAACGCAGAGGCTGACCACAGTTCCCTCTTTTTGTATGCGTAGTCCTCGCAGCTAAATTTGTACCTGCTAGCCTTCAATGACGTCTCTTGCGCTGGATGGGCGTACGTGTTGTACCTAACAGTGACAACGGTCCTCAAGGCGCGTGAAGGTGGCGATATGGACTGGGGCCATGTGGCCCAAATCACGTGGGACGCTGTGTCACTGCCGCTCAAAGTGGTTCACACGATGGCCGTAATGGAGATCGTGCACGATGCCGTGGGCTTTGTGCAATTCCCAGTGGGCTCTACACTCATGCAAGTGAGCTTCCGGCTATAGCTCGTCTGGGCTCTGTAGAAATCAAATCTTAAAATGAATAAGGATTTAATGTATAAGATTTTAAAGGAAGGGTGTGAATCTGAGGAAATGGGGTGTAAATTTAGCAATTTCCTATATTCATTACGTTCATAAACCATCTTTGACTTACTCTTACTAAATTAAACTATCTTCTCCTATGTGTGTCCCTTGCTCACCACCCGTTGCGCGCGTCCATCAGCGATTGGTGGTTGAGTCGGTTGATGTACACCGTACATCAACCGAGAAGTGAACCCCTCCACGGACATTATCCTAAGCGATAATAATCCGACAACATCACTCATTTCGAGTGATGCTGATTGGATACTATCAAAACTGATAATATTCAAAAATTGGTACTTTCGTACATATTTTTATGTAACGGGCTCACCCCGTTACATCATCCCTCCCTTGACCATCAGTCACTATAGTGAAGGATATGATTGGTTGTGACAGAGTAACTACCGTCGTGTTGCTCTGGGGACGGAAGGCACTTGTTGGTCTTTTCCTTTTCATTTCCACTTCGCAGACCATGACGAGCAAGGCCGCGACTGAAGCGGCTGCACGGATGCGTGGAGCCGGTGAATAAGACGCACAAGATTAAGCAGCAGGTGGTTATCCGCCTGCTGTTGCTGACAAAAAGCCTGCAACTCCCGTGGTTGCAGGTGCACGTGGTCATCCACGTGCATCTCCTTTACCCACAGGGTCTGCTGCGGGTGGCAGTATAATGAAACATGGCCCCGACATAGACGTAGTCTATTCGGGCGAGTCGGACGCACCGTCCGACTCGAAAATGTCTGTAAATTCCGACCGGAAGGTCGCGGAAACGAAGACTGATGCATCTCGCGGCAGTCTCTACAAAGAGCTGCAGTACGATATCTTCGGTTCATTCAACGAGTCCGAGAACTCGTACCGGGATCAAACCGATCGCGCTCGTATTCGGATGACGAGAGCATGCAACAAAAGTACGTAAGTCCTCATGTAGGTGTCGATGACTCCGTGCGGAGTCATCATAGCTATAGCCGTGATAGTGGTGCCGGTTACATTGGCACCATGCAAGAGGAGTAGGATCGTGATGCCATCCGATCTGCTCCTGAAAACAAGCCATGGATGACATCTGTGAGAGAGCTGATAGAGTGTTATGGTTAAACTACTGAGGGATTTCAGATCCCACTCTTTGACTCAACAAAACTCCATGGTCTTGATGACAGTGCGAAGTATTATCGCACTGAGCATGAATTTTACATCGATGTCTGAAAAAGACATCGATGGTTCCACTTCAACAAGAAGAAAGACCCGCACTCGTTGGTGCAGAGGTGGAACACATTTATCGCCAACATTTAGACTATTGGCCAACAGTCTTGGCTGAACAAACTTGGTGCTGCTCACAGCAAGTTTGAACAGAAGTCGCATGTCGATGCACGGTATAAATTGCACCGATTATATCGAGATGCCGAACTAACCTTACCTCTCGTGGGGAGAAAAGTGTCTGAGTTGTGTAGACAACTCAGTTCGCGCCCCTAAGGAGGTGTGGCGGAGTGATGATCGCTCTTTGGAGGAGTCGATCCCAACCCTCTACTGCCGCCCGGACGACCAAATAACGGAGGGGGTACTTCGATTCCGTGTTCTTGATTGCCTTCCTCACCTTGTGTACTCGTCGGTGTAGCGGGTTGCACTCTTCCAGGTGGACTCGTGTCAATGGAAAACTTGACCGTGTTTGTGATGGGGTCGAGGTTCGATCACGGTGTGGAAATCTTCACACCACGATCGGGGTTGGTGTGACCACGTGTAATTCGTCACGCGATCACTTGTATGCTTGTGGGGTGCTCGATATGAGTCACCCTGATCTGTAACAGATCGCCTTGTCCGAATGTAGACCTTGATTCGCGAGCCTTCTGACCACTTGAGCCGTCTCGCGATCTTGGGTCCTCAACCACAAAGGGTTTCCTGCGTCCAGTCGCAGTTGAGGTGTTGTCTGAGATATCTTGATCCCTTGCCAAATAATCCAGGGATATCACTTGATTAAAGTATGTGACTTTCCTTGACGTCGGGTGGCCACTGATCCACCCGGAGGAGAAGTTGACACGTGTACTTTGAAGCAAATTGAACTCTGTTTAACGTTAACCAATCAAACCCAACAACCCTATCCCTATCCCCATGTATTGGACACCGTTTGCCACATGTCGCTCTCTTTAGACGATAGCGATCTTGTACTTGCGTGGCCCACACCTGATATGCTTGTCTGATCGTGATCACATACCTGATCACTGATCACGATCTTGATCTCTTCCTGATCGCGATCACCTTGCTGATCGCGGATCACATGGTGTGCTCCACACCAACTTGATCGCGATCACTTACCTGCTCAATGATCCCGATCTCGATCGCTTCCTGATCGCGATCGCCTGGCTGATCGCGGATCACATGGTGTGCTCCACACCAACTTGATCTCGATCACATACCTGATCAATGATCACAATCGCGATCGCATACCTGATCACTGATCACGATCTCGATCACTAATCACGATCTCGATCACTAATTACGATCTCGATCACTAATCACGATCTCGATCGCCATATTGATCGCGATTGCCTTGCTGATCGCGGTTCCCTTCTTGATCGACCGATCGCCAATGTTACCGTCCGCCTCATACCTTGAACCAAGATCGCAGGTCCCAACCTTCCCGATCTGATATCTATTTTAGTCTGACTGTCCAATGGACGCGATCTGATTAGATGTAGGATCGGGTATCCAACCGTTAACTAGCCCGGATGTAACGGGAATGCGATCAGTTCCTCTACAGCGAATTTCCATAGTCGCTTTACCACAGTCGTCCCCTGCGCCGGTAGTCACCACACAGTGTCGACCTGACTGCGCATTTATCTATTGGCTTGGCCAGTCCCTCGTGTTAACATCCTTTTTCTCTTTCGTTTAATCTTTGTAATCCATTGTTGAAATCACCTTTATCCTTCTTCTTCTCTTTTTACCATGCTCGATCAGGTCACCCTCCGTCCAGATCACTTGGGGAAAAAAAGGTCTAGTGATATGATGACCGCGATCATATCTACCACCATCTAGGTCGCTCGCGATCAAAGATCCACTGATCTGATCACCGCGATCAGATCCACCGATGCTGATCACTGGCGGTTATTAATACTGCCATACCTTCACCTGCTCGACCACGTCGGTAAACATTCGATTGCCATACTCACAACATCTACCGCCTTTCCACCTTCACATACAGCCTTCCTGTACGTGATCTTGAGTCCGCGACCTGACCATCACTCACCCGCAATCCCCTCTTCATGCGATTGCATCACTTTAAATCGATTCTTCCGCACACGATTAAGATCCCATTCTTGTATTAACGCCCCACAATTCAAATCAGATTCGTCCACCCACGACGAGTCCCCATACCCTTTCCGATAGATTTTGAACTGTCGGTGCACCCTGCCATAATGTGTCCGCCGTCCTGATTTCATGTCCGAAATTCCCTCCACTTCAAACTCGTCTTCTGCCAGATCGCTTACTCAAGTGTCTTCTGGTAATAAAGTTTCGTCAAAAGTCAACTCGATCCGCTTCGCTTATTCTCAGTTGTTCCATCGGACGATCCGAAAACAGTCGTACGAGTTTCACCTTCGACACGTGAACCACTGGGAAGACTTGGCTGGGCGTACCTGCTATTTACAATCTCACCGCGTGATCCCTGCACTTGTCGATCACTCGGAACGGTCCGTGCCTCATATGTGCCAGATTCCGAGCTTACCCCTCCTTCACGCGGTCCAAAAATAGCCAGACTTGCGATCCGCTGCATATGTCCAGCAGATCGCGATCTTGATTACGCTGATCAGCGCGATCTTAAATTGCCTCCTTCGGTCGACGGTTCACCGTCGCTCTCGCCCGTTAATAATGGCATTGTATGCCAAACCGCCATCGTCGTGGATCTGGATCTCGCCACTCGGTAATTTCTAGAGGTAACGTGACTTCTTACGTTGATCGGGGGTCCCAACCGTGGATCAAGCAAAAATGGGGTGTCACAGCAAATTTGATCATGTGCGGTGTTGATCGAGTATGTCAATCGTTTGGCATATTTATCCCAATTTCTCTAGTTCTGGTTCGACACATACATCTTGATCGCTCTAGTTAACGTCTGTACCATGCGCTCTGCTGTGCTGTTTGATTGTGGTCCATAAGCCATATTAGCTTGTTGTTTCTGGCCCACGATCCGATTAAACGCACGAAAGAAGTCAGACATGAATTTTGGCTCTCGATCGTGACGAGTTGCTTCACTTGCACCAAACCTTCTGATAATATTGCTCGTAATTTTCCTCGATTGTTTTTGCGGTCTAAGATGCACTCGCCTTCGCAACCACATTTACAAAGAACAGGTCGATCCAGATCAACAACTCTGTGTTCCCTTTGAACGATCGCGGCAAAGCAGGAATATGATCCATCGCCAGAATCTGAAAAAGGTACGTCGCTTGTACGTTATTTGGCGAACCGCTTCGATCGCAGGGGCGGCCTTTTCCTGTCTTGCAATCCACACACTCTCCCACATACCGTTGCACACTCCGATACAAACCTCTTCAGTGAAATTTCGCCCTGACCCTCTGGTAAGTTCGACCTATACCCTGGTGGCCGCCTTCCAAACTGGTATGGTAATGATGTAAAAAATCCTGCTGCAATAGATCCAGGATCACCAACCGGCCTAGCTCTATGCTATCTTTTGTCTTTGTAGCTGATCTGGGACAAAAGAGCAACAACTCGTCCTTATCGACCTCACTGTCCGGCGCGATCAAGGCACATGATTTTGCATCCGCTGATGCAATCGTAGATACGTCTCCAGCCAATAAGATCTTCAAGTTAAAGTCCTACTCTCTCTATCCTCCGCTCGTTTTATCCGTTCGTTTCGTATCTGTTGAACTATATCCTCATGAACAATGTGTGGCAAATGGCGTCGTCGTGCGGCAGCACGGGTAATCGCAGCTACTCGCAACCTCTGATTCGTCTTGCGGGGTTACAGTTACTCATCTAGCCGATTCAGAGTCACTAGATCTTGGCGATCTTGGTCATCCATCACTATCCCACCTTTCTCTTTCCGCAGAGCTATACTTGTCAATCGATCTGCGCTTGCGTTCCAATCGCGTTTCACCTGTAAAAAATAATGTTTGGGCCAGGATCGGAGTTTCTCCATCGCTTCATGTCTCAGCAGTCGTAAACCTGGCACCTTGCAATCGATCTCTCCAAGCATTTGCCTGATCACTAAATTTGAATCTCCACATATAATTACCCGTTTTCTGGTCTGATCAGTCAACAAATCAAAACATTGAAGAAGTCTTCTATACTCTGCTTCGTTTACCGTTAGATCGGGGGCGAACTCAGATGCGGCAGCCACAACGTTCAAACCTGTTAATCTCTATACGATTTTGCTGAATGCTCCACACTTTATCTTTACCTCTAGCAGACCCATAAAAACTAGCCACCCAGAGATTTTCTTTCCCTTCGACCGTAGGTGGAGGCATACTGATCGTTTGTCGTGGATCTTTCTTTAGAGCAATCGCGGTCAATGTATTATCCAATTCCTATCGAGGAGGTATAATCGCTGCCAGAGTACCCAGTGTCTCATCTTCACCCTTCTCACATCGACGGATCTCCAGTGTCCAGTTTAATAACAATGCAGCCCATCGTCTTAATCTCCCTTTGAGACCGGAAGATCGTAGCAACCAGGCTAAGGTTGAAGAACGCGTCAGCACGGTTATCTCACGAGACACCAGCATGGTATGGCATACATCCAGCATCCTTAGC
This sequence comes from Hyaloperonospora brassicae, assembly GCA_947650285.1. NCBI lineage: Eukaryota > Oomycota > Peronosporomycetes > Peronosporales > Peronosporaceae > Hyaloperonospora > Hyaloperonospora brassicae. The sequence continues at coordinate 146,294 of CANTFL010000108.1, forward strand.
AATGCTAGCACCTACTTCTCCACCATGCTATAGTTAATTTCGTTGGGCTTCACTGTACGGCTTGAAAAAGTGACCGGCCAATACACCTCCTCATGTTTCTGCAGCAATGCCGCCGAAACAGCCCACTTGCTGGAGTACACAACAATCACTGGCGGTCGATCCGGGTCAGAGTGTTTCAAAATGGGTGTAGTCGCAATTTTCTGTTTAATAAAGTGAACGCAATCGTTGCTTTCTCCAGCGAATCCTGCCTTCCGGATCCTGATCTCCCCCAGCGCTTAGGTGTGATTCCTGATCGCCCCCAGCGATTAAGTGCGATTCCTGATCGACCCAGCGGTTGGGTGTGGCTCCTGATCGCCCCCAGCAATTGGGTGCAATTCCTCATCGACCGTAGCAATTGGGTGCGATTACTGATCGACCTTAGAAATTGAGTGCGATTCCTGATCAACGTCCGCAATTGGGTGTAATTCCTGATCACCCTCAGTTTGGACCAATTCCTGAACATCATTAGGGATTGGGTGCAATTTCTGATCGCTTTAATGGGCAGTGTGACACCGCCGAGTTCGCCCTGCAACCTCCACAGTCATTGGGTTGTCATACGCTCGACGGATCTCATGGAAATCGGCTTCTTGTAATTCGTACAGTACTGAGGCGTACATTGAATGGTCTTCGATTAATCGACTGTAATATTTGATGCTCCCCAGAAACGATTGCATTTATCGTAAGGAGCGAGGAAATGGTATGTTTACCTATGATCCTAGATCCTTTAGGGTCCCTTTTAATCCAGCCAAAGAACACGTAATGACCCAAGTATTCTACCTTGGGTCGTTCCCAGAAGATCTTAGCAAAACTGATTCATAAATCCCACCGATTACATACTTCCAGAGGTCGTTCTACTTTATGATAGAGAGATTCCCACGACTTGGCCGGTACCAGTATATCGTCGATATATGACCTTCGACCGAGAAACGACGATTTCATGTCAGAATCTGGCTCAACGTCTGTAAACAGATCAATAAGATCTGATTATCCCGAGGCGGTAGAAGTAGGACGTTCACCAATCTTCAAATACCCATATAAAGCATCGTCGATCAGGCGATGGTAAATCTGCAGCACGTTCTTCAACCCCAAACGGCATCCTCATCCATTTGAATTTGCCTGATGGTGTAATAAACGCCGAAATTTCTCTACTCGCTGCGTCATCTCCACCACCCAAAACCCACTTGCCATATCCAAGGAGCAGTACCGTATGGCTTTATCCATATCCTGCAGCAAGTCGCTGATCAAAGGCATGAGGTAAACCATCAATCTCGTCAGCTAATTCACCCGTCTATAGTCGATGCATATTTGAATGTCTTCTCCATTCTTTATTATGATCACCACGATCGGTGATGCCCACGGAGAAGTGAACGGGCGAATTATCTGCGCCGTGAATAGTCCCTTAATTAGATCAGCTAGCTACTCGAGAAATTTTAGAGCGACCGGTCGCACCCTCTGTGCGATCGGGTTAGCGCCTCGGATATCAATATAACAGACCGCTCTAGGAGCCGCAGGGGGTGGGTTATTACCTTTGCCCATTAGCAGATGGCAATTCGCCCATATTAGCTGTCGCAACTTCTCTTGATTACTTGACAGTGGCTCTCCTGGTTCGCCCACTTAAATGTCCTCCAAAGATATCTCGGTCGTCGGTGTAGCAAATTCCGGTAGGATCGCCATGTGCTGATCAACATCCTCAGCATACAACTCTCCACTTTCGTTACGGTACGTCGACTCGGTACATCATTCCACCCCCGTATGTTCTTTTCCGAGCGCCAAGACGTCATTCCGTTTCACCAGTCGATTGGACTTTTCCTGTAACTCACAATCTTTGATCGCAGTCCCGTCTGTCCGACAACGGGACCGTCCTTGCAGCAAATGGCTGATAATTCGCTTGATATCGTTTGCGGCGACCATCTTTACTTCAGGGTTTGGCTCCTCATGCTGATCTTGAGAATGATCACCCCTCCTGCACGCTTGGGTCGTAGTGATCATCGAAGAAACCTTCGTTGGTAGACATACATCTTCCTCGAGCTGCATACCACGCTCTTCTGTGGCCCTCGCGATCTCGTCAGACTGATTTCTGAACTGTTTTTGTCCATCAATATCCATGGTAGGGATCGCGTCTTGCTAATCGATGGATCGTTTCTGCTCCAGGTTAGGCTCCTCGCAATAGATCCTCCCTGTCACGGTCGGCATAGACGCTGTGCTAGATTCCTTTAACATCGTTTGCACACGCTCATCGTCTTGTGTCTCGTCATTTGTATGTTCCGTCACAAGTTCCTTTATCGATCTCTGACCACTCTTCATCGCGCGATCCAGGTAATCACCCTCGTCAATGTAGTGCATCAAATCTTCGTCGATCACGTTTTGATCAGGTTGTAACTTGTCAGCACTGCAGTCGTTCGCCTGTTATTCTGTCTTCACTTCTTGGCGTTTTAAAATCGTTTCGCGTCGTAGGATATGATCGCTGATCAACCAATTGCCCTTCATACGTTGCGGCCGAGAATTCTTCTCGATCAGTTGTAGCCTCGAACGCTAATGTCTGCCAATCGTTATAACGTCGCGACCCCACAGACACGTACCCCTGCGATCGGGGTATTGTGTCCGCTACCATCCACAGCCATAATGAAGTTCTCCAGCGTAATATCACCTCGCGACCACATAGGTTTGTGAGCTGTAGATAGTTGATCCTGCCAGGCCCGGTAGTCACAGTTGGTACCCACTCCGCGTCTCGCCTTACCTACAGTTTAGCTCTTGGTGGCGCGATACCTATCCTCACTTCTGTTGATTTGCCAACCAATATCACCACGTGTCGATCATTCAGGTTGATCGCTTGGATGGTCAATTTATAAAGTGGTTTACGCTCCGCTAGACCAATGCGGACTTCATCGGGCAGACTTAGCGTTCCGTCCGCTAGATCCAAGCGAATCTATGTCGGAACCATGAAGTCCGTACCCAGTATAGCCTCTTGACCGACTTGATCACCGACTTGTTCGTCTGAATAATACATCAGTGAGCTGTCCAATGTAATCTTGATCTTCGTGCGCCCAATTAACATGTATGCGTTTTCCCCTATGCCGACACATTCTTGAGTCTGGATTTCGTCGATCATGCACCCTACCTTACGAGCAAAGGTGGTGTCGACGATTGACACTTCAGCACCAGAATTAAACAGCATAGTGGCCTTCTCATATTTGATATTTTCAACCACTTAAGCCTGCTTGAACCACTTTCCAGGAATGTCGTATTTACAATAACCACGTGATTCCCCTGGTGTGAGATCGAACTCCATCTTCAATACCGATCGAGTGTATTTATCAATTAGTTGTACACTTGAAATCGCCGGGACAAAACTTGAATCAGTACGTATATTAGCGATCGGTTCGGCCTGATCGTTAACTTATTAAACTTTCACTTGTTTCTCAACGAATGCAAATATGCAGAACCTAGACCGCTCGGCTCGTACCAGATTCTATACGGGCGAGCGTCAAAGTTTAACATCGCCTCCGCCTCGGACGGAAACATTCCTGCGTGCTTGGTAGTCACATACCATTGGCGTATCAGATTACAGACCGTTTTAAAGGGCACTTGCCACTCTCATGCACTTTTTCACACGCTGCACACGCCTAAAACACTTATCCAATGGATGTCCTTTACGAACACACTTCTGGCAAGTCAATCGCTTCCAGCAGCCACGATAATAATGCTTGATCGATCCACAGTGAGTGCACGTGTTGATCGTTCTCCGTTATCGTGTAACTCCTCCCGATCAGCTTCTTTCATGCGGCATACGATGATCTTGGCTTGATTGCAATCGAGTGGGGACGGTAGTTGCACAAACTATGCGCCAGCCCACGTCCTCTTCTGATCTGCTTGGATCCGACTCCGAACTGCTGCTCTCACTTTCCATCCTGATCGCTCGTACGGATCGAGTTAATTTTGAGGTCACCTGATCAGCATATACTTTTAATCGCTGATGAAATTTGCTCGGTTCTATCGACGCCTTCGTGTACCGGTTTTCTATCCGCTGATACGCACGCAACGTATCTTTCATGTCGTCAGCGTCCGACAATCGCAGTGGAGTCAACTGTTTCTATAAATCGCTATCGTCCAGCGTACAAAAAAAAGTGTTGCACATGTTCACGCCGCGTAGCGTGTCTTTCTTCTCGAATCGCTACCTTGGATCGGATCGCTGCCCAATTCAATCGGTGTAAATACTCCAGCGGAAGTTCATCCGGTCGTTTACGTTTGTGGTAATACTGTCTGGCATTTGACACGCCGTACCCTCCATATTGGACTATGACACCTTCCAGCAGATCTTTCCACGTGCTACGAATAGTGCAACTCAGTTGACTGTGCCAATAATGTGCCGGTGCCGTCAGTAGATTACCGAACACCAGGCATTTCTCTTCGTCTGGTATCTAGTCCCCTATGAACGCCGACTTGACCTTGCTGATCCAGCTTCTGGCGCGATCTTCGTCTTGGTCTCTGTCATTGAATTCCTTTATCTCGCCGATCACCGAGAAACAAATACGCTAAGGAGACAGCCCTTTATTCATTGACACTTCTTCAGGCGCCATTAATGACCGCCTCGGGTTTTCCCGCTCCGAGTAGTACAATGTATGTCCTTCGTGATCGCCAATCTCTATTCGCCCTTGACGCGATTTGACCGACCCCGTCTCCACATCCGAAAAGCATGTCTCTCGCGCTCTTAGCATCCTGATCGCTTGACTTGGGTAGATCCCTTGACAGGCTTGACTCCGCAGCCTCTGTTCAAATTGCTTCATTGCGTTATCAATGTAAGACAGCAGATGTCCTGGGGCAACTGCGTCATCTCCGGAGGCGCGTATAGCTGCCGATCGCGGCTCAGCCCTGATTCCTTTGGCGCGATCCTGCAGATTAGCTAAACCACTGGGACCTAGTGACATGCGTTGAATTCCAATCGAGGCGTCTGAGTCGATCTCGGATTCCGCTGAGGAATACTGCGACGATCCGGTGTGGTATTCCTTCGTCATGTCCGCGATCGTGGTACTCGCTCGATATTCATTATTGGCTTTGCCTGACAGAGAGGGATCAGCTTCTCGTACAACGATCGACATGCGCAGGTAATTTGATCTTGATCAGGATCCAACAACCTTTTCACACCGATCATCTCCTCCACGATTTTAGCTTCATGCAAAAGTCGCATAATTCCATAGATTCCTTCCAGCATATTCGATGCATTTGCCGGGGTCGATACTGGGCCTTGAATCTCGTCGATCAGTTCTGGCTTCAGCACTTGGAGAACTGGGTTGCTTGATAGTAGATTCTTGAGCATCTTCCACTCGTACATCTTGGCTAGTTCTTCATATTGCCACCCTTCCATCTTGATCTCGTCTTCCATGGACTTGAACGGCTTCGTGATCTAGTTTTCAACTTGATCGCGATGATCGGGCTCGGTCGCTGTTTCTTTGCCCTCACCGTCTTCGATCGATCTTTTCTCGAAAAGCCTGGTGTGACCTTGGGCAACTTTTGCTCGTTTTACTCGATGATATTTCACTTTGCGAAATTTGCTTTATAGCACGATCCGCGGTGGTCCTCGACGGGACCTCAGGAGGGGGTCGAGGTTCGTCTTTCGAATCGAGCGATCGCTTTTCCTCTATTATTTTCATGTCATTAGAATCCCTCCCAGAACTCTGATTAATTAGGATTTTTTAAGACTCACGCGTCTGTGGCGATTCATTGGCTTTCGACGCTTCCATCCCACGTTCAGTTTTAATCTTTTTATATTCACTCAATGACTCACGGTGATATCCCGAGTCACAAGAGGGTCCGGGCACGCGCTTTATTGTGGTGGAGTGGTGATCGCGCTTTGGAGGAGTCGATCCCAACCCTCTACTGCCGCCCGGACGACCAAATAACGGAGGGGGTACTTCGATTCCGTGTTCTTGATTGCCTTCCTCACCTTGTGTACTCGTCGGTGGAGCGGGTTGCACTCTTCCAGGTGGACTCGTGTCAATGGAAAACTTGACCGTGTTTGTGATGGGGTCGAGGTTCGATCACGGTGTGGAAATCTTCACACCACGATCGGGGTTGGTGTGACCACGTGTAATTCGTCACGCGATCACTTGTATGCTTGTGGGGTGCTCGATATGAGTCACCCTGATCTGTAACAGATCGCCTTGTCCGAATGTAGACCTTGATTCGCGAGCCTTCTGACCACTTGAGCCGTCTCGCGATCTTGGGTCCTCAACCACAAAGGGTTTCCTGCGTCCAGTCGCAGTTGAGGTGTTGTCTGAGATATCTTGATCCCTTGCCAAATAATCCAGGGATATCACTTGATTAAAGTATGTGACTTTCCTTGACGTCGGGTGGCCACTGATCCACCCGGAGGAGAAGTTGACACGTGTACTTTGAAGCAAATTGAACTCTGTTTAACGTTAACCAATCAAACCCAACAACCCTATCCCTATCCCCATGTATTGGACACCGTTTGCCACATGTCGCTCTCTTTAGACGATAGCGATCTTGTACTTGCGTGGCCCACACCTGATATGCTTGTCTGATCGTGATCACATACCTGATCACTGATCACGATCTTGATCTCTTCCTGATCGCGATCACCTTGCTGATCGCGGATCACATGGTGTGCTCCACACCAACTTGATCGCGATCACTTACCTGCTCAATGATCCCGATCTCGATCGCTTCCTGATCGCGATCGCCTGGCTGATCGCGGATCACATGGTGTGCTCCACACCAACTTGATCTCGATCACATACCTGATCAATGATCACAATCGCGATCGCATACCTGATCACTGATCACGATCTCGATCACTAATCACGATCTCGATCACTAATTACGATCTCGATCACTAATCACGATCTCGATCGCCATATTGATCGCGATTGCCTTGCTGATCGCGGTTCCCTTCTTGATCGACCGATCGCCAATGTTACCGTCCGCCTCATACCTTGAACCAAGATCGCAGGTCCCAACCTTCCCGATCTGATATCTATTTTAGTCTGACTGTCCAATGGACGCGATCTGATCAGATGTAGGATCGGGTATCCAACCGTCAACTAGCCCGGATGTAACGGGAATGCGATCAGTTCCTCTACAGCGAATTTCCATAGTCGCTTTACCACAGAGGCGGCCCTCCTGAATTAGCCCTAATGGAGGACGCACATCTCGTCTGAGATTCGCGAAGGGATTGAGAATTTGCAATCTCTTTACGACCGCGGCGATCGTTCGTACGACGATGAACCTCCACCAACAAAGGGTGTGTCTCGTCGTACTGCTCAACTAGACCGGCCACATCCATCATCAGCTGGGATCGAGGCTCCCAAATATTATAAAGAGAATGGAAACATCCGCCACCAGACGAGGTAACTCATCCTTGATCCTGTATCGTCACGGTGGTTCAAGATACTCTCCACAAGGAAGCGTTGACCACCGTGTGAGTCCATTAAAGGATGTGGGGGAGGATAATAGACCTCCTTCAAGTCGTTCTGCTTACCAACTCGATCCTTACGAGATGGATCGCGCAATCCTCGAATTGCGCGATAATTTGGAGCACGAGAGTGAAAGGCGTTACGCTCTGACTGATTCTTTGCGGAAGCACTGCAAAGACCGCGAGACGGACCGTGCGAAGAACCGTGCTGAGTATGCGGTCGCGCAGCTGCAGACCGAGCGCGATGTCCACTCCTCGTGGGTGAGCTGGCGACAGCTCGCGGAGAGATCCTTCGTTTAAGTGTAGAGATCTCTGATGTGCGCGTCCAGGTTAACCTTCTGGAGCGCGAGTGCAAGAAAGATTGATGGAGGTTCTTGAACGTGGATGCTATCTTCATCGTAAGAAGAGGGCTCGTACTGACGGGAAGGTCAGAGAAGCCCCACGTAGAAAATAGTATGCGTGCGCATCCTACGTGGCAGCTCGATCGTGTATGCGTTACCTTGTCAGTTCAGCACACGAAAGGGAACGATATACTTGGGCAGTAGTTTACTGCTGCCCACGTCAGTCACTACGGGTCTAGGTAGGTTTACCGTAGATAGTAGGAATAAGTCGCCTTCGACAAATGAATGTATATGTGCCCTTCCATTCTTGTCAGCGTTCCGTTTCTGACAGTCCACCGCATAAGTGATGGAATATTGTACGAAACGGACCACTGCTTTGCGATCCAGTAAAAAATCTTTCTGCTGAATCGGCGTTGTTTTGTTCAGTTCGCCTTGTGCGAACCGCAGAAAGAGTGCTTTCATCTTTCTGTTCATCAGCGAGGATGGTGTCACCCTCGCTGGGACAGTCGTTGGCAATGCTGAATATAGCAGCATCGTCATCATCATCTGAGTCAATAGTAGCGTTTTCGTTATTATTAAGGTGATCTTATTCGTCGATGTCGACCTGATCGACATCGGCATCGTACGTGACGACGTTAGCGTATACACGTGATGAGTAAGAGCCAGAGAGGTTTTTGCTCGATCGAGTCCCTCCCCCCTTATCAAAGAGTCACACCTAAAAAGGGTGGGCAGACGTGGATGGCGCAATTCATTCACAAAGAACTGTGTGTGTTGCGTTGAAGCTTGCACCATATTATTGATGGCTAATTCCATCATGGGTAGGAATTCGCTCCAACTCGAAAACGAGTGGATGTATCCTCGAAGTATCCCTTTGAGGACACGGTTTGCACGTTCTGTCTTACCATATGTTTCCGGATGGTCAGATGTTGACATCTTCAATCGTGTTCCAAGAGTACGGAATGCGGATTGCGAAAACTCCGCCGTAAACTGAGGGTCACGGTCGGGTACGAGTTCACGGGGTAACCCGTGAAGACGAAATATCGTGTCGATAAAGACACGAGCACACCCGTGTGCTGTGATCGACCCAATTACAGTAAAAAGATGGGCCATCTTGCTGAATCGATTTACAAAGACAAGACTACCATTATTCTTGCGAACGTCTTCGGGTAAACCGAAGACGAAGTCCATTAAAATGGACTGATAGCACTCTGGCGGGATTGGTAAAAACTATAAAGATGCACGGGATGAAGGGATGGGCTTCACCCGTTGGCAATACTTGCAAGCACGTATGTGCTCGCGTGTAAGCTGGTACTGGCAGGGCCAATAAAAGTCATGACTTACCGTAAGTTAAGTCTTTTTCCTACCCCTATGAACACCAGATGGCGCATCGTGACTCTCATACATGATGCGCAAGCGCAAGTTGTTGTGAGCTGGAACGACGACACGAGGCGTGTCGCCGTCAACGGCTGTGTAATATAGCAGTCCGTTGCGTGTTGAATACCGATCCTCGTCGGATCGGTACGAAGCCGGTAAATCTTTCAAAGATTTACGGATTGATTTCAATAGATGATCAATTAAGATCATAAGATCCTTATCTTTGGCGTAGGCTTCCCGCACATCGTCATTTAAACTTGACGACGGAACAATGGCTGTTAGTGTTGAAACAGTGGGGTCATTATCACTGTTGGATAGCGCGTCTGACTTATAATCATGTCAGCGCGAAAGCGCATCAGCGACGACATTGAGTCGTCCTGGCTTATACTCCACGGATAAGTTGTACTCGCGAAGAAGGACAGCCACCTCGCTATGCGCTGTGAGAGGTGTGGGCTGTTTACGGCCGTGCGGAATGACGCATGGTCCGTATAGACGATGAACGGTCTATCTCCAAAGAGATAGACGCGGAACTTAGCCAGTGCATATTTTATGGCAAGGAGTTCCTTGTCATGTAATGTATAATTACGCTCAGCTGCTTGTAGCTGACGAGATTGATAGCAGATGACGCGCTCCGCGCCATCTGTGTAAAATTGCATCAACGCACAGCCGATCGCAAAATATCTAGCGTCACATCCCACAGGGAATGGTCTGTCTTGATCTGCAGTCACCAGTATTGGCGATTGCATCAAGCTCTGCTTGATACCCCTAAAGAAACGATGAAACTCAGCGTTCCGTCACCACTTCGCATTTTTTCTTGAGTAAACAAGAAATATGCACGTCATTTCGGCATAGTTACGCGAAGGCTTGTGCAAGTACGCCGCTAGCCCAAGATACTTTCGAAGTCCCTTGACACCGACTGGAACTGGCCAGTCGGTGATTTACTTGATCTTTTTGCGATCAGGGCGTACACCGTGATTACCCACGATGTAACCAAGAAGTGGTATTTCGCTACCCGCGAAGATACATTTCTTGAGGTTTGCGTACAACTTATGCGTACGCACAAGTTGTGAAACCTGACGAACGTGAGTTCTATGAACTTGAACGTCCGTCTTCCCGTCCATAGCCCAACTATGGACGAACACATCGTATAAGTAGCTCGGTGCGAAATCCCGCACCGGTCTCAACAGATTTGTTACACATCTGTTGAACGTTGCAGGGATATTGCTCATCTCTGTGGTATCACTAGCCACTCCCACAGCATACCGCTGGGGGTGCTCACTGCTGTGTACGCGATGTCCCGTTCACGCATGAGGATCTGATTGAATCCATCCATCAGATACATGGACGAAAAGATGGTACTCTTTGACAAACCATCTATGATTACGTCCTTTCTTGGTATCGGCGTCTGAGCCGGTACCGTTGCAGCATGCAACTTGTTAGATGCGTGCACTATCCGCCATCCTCCTGTGGCCTTTCGCACACAGACGGTCGGAGAGCTGAGGGGGAAGTTGAAAACCCTCACATGGCCTGCTCCGAAGCGATCGACAAAGAACTTGTCGATCGCTAGTACTTGTTCACGAGGCAGTGGCCACTGCTTCATGACACAGTACTTCGAGCCCGGTTTGAGCTCGATCTCGTGTCGAGTGCCTTTGTCCTTAGGCAACTCGCAAGGTACGGATTCAGGGAATACATCCTTGAATTCGATCAAATCCTTATACAAAGGATTTGCCTGAAGTGACTCCCAGGATTAAGACGTGTATCGCTCAATCCGAGTCTTCTCATCGAGGACACTTTCGTCCATCGATGAGCTGCTGTGAACCCGTTCGTTTTTAGCAAATACTGTGGCCGACCGAAAATCGGCCACATACTCATCCTCTGTGACGAGTATGCAGATCTGCTTTACTTTGCCACTACGCAGATCACGCAAGAACCGTTTCGGTTCTAGCGTTGGCAACTGAGTTATCTCCGAAGTCAACTTCTGAGGCACAATCAGATCAAGCGTATAAGCGCCTACGCTTGATCCGTCATTAACCAAGACGTTCAACGTCTCGATTTCTTCCTGGGAACTTCGTTCCACAGGTTGCTGAAGGCCTAATCCTTCAGCAAGTGACTCTTGAGGAATTCCTTCCTCAAGTACGTGGGGACTTATTCCCTCGACGTCTTCTGACTGTGGTTGTGCAACCACAGTCAGGTACCGATCCTCTACGGTCGACTCTCCAGTCGACCTAGGATGTCCGTGTTGCCCTTTGAAGGCAACAGGTTTCTTTTGTCTAAGATGCTGCCCGCTAGGCATGCATCCATGTCCCGGTCCACTCGACTTATTCGAGTGGTGAACCTTCGGCGCAGCCTGTACTTCTGTACAGCCGCCGGGAGCTTGCTCCACAGTGTAGTGATCAACTACACTGTGATCTTGTGCAGTCGTGCGAACGACCGAACCGCAAGTGAGGCCATCGCACTCTTTCGCAGAACATCCACACGCTTGTGGACGCTCCATGACGTTCATCAGATGGCCATCTGATGAACAAGCGTCAGGCATCTTCACGGATCGATGCTGCCATCTCACTCTTGGCTCGTACTTTCTGACCAAGGTAATCCCAGGATGATATCGAATATGTCCTCCAGATCCAGTACAATGAAGTCATCATCGTACTGTTCACCCTCTAACGTATAGTGGATTCCTACTACACGTTTCTCAACGGTTATCGATGCGCCTGTTGCAAGGCGCACCGTCATCCTCGTGAGGGGAATGTCGCGCTCAACGAACTTGAGCCTACGACCCTCTAGTGACTGGCGTCGAACAAAGTTGTTCGACGCCCCACAGTCTACTAGGGCACGAAGCGACATATGGTTTGTCACTTCTAACTTCAACGTGATGAGCGAAACGTCATCACCAGGTGCAGAGACACACGATGATTGTGTATCTGGAGCAACCTTCGTCAAGAAATTTGCAAATTCTCTCGAGGTTGCTGGATCAGTAGGGCGCTCCGCCCCTACTGACCCCAACCATATTTTGATGGTCCGTCTCGCTGTTGCGGCTTCGCAACAGCGCTGGACCCACGCCCATTGCCATTTCTGGCAAATAATCGTCCATTTCGCTTAGTACTCCATGGTACTGTGCGTGGAGCACTACACTCATATGCGTAGTGCCCTAACTTCTGACAGCGATTGCACCTCTGCAATCGCTTGTTGTTTGAAAAGCGAGGTCTCTCGCTCCCAACATAGCAGAGGTCCATTGGTTCTGGACCTCCGAACTCTTGTCGTCTCACTGGACGTTATCAGCTTGAGCTAGCATGAGCCTGTCTCATGCTTAAGTTCTCCTGTTCCGCTGCTGAGATAGCATCTTCTAGAGTATCCAACTCTAGACGGAACAGATGGTTTCGGACGGACCCCTTATCTAGCCCTTGCATGAACACAGTAATCAACGTGTGTTCACGCACTGGGTTGACAGTTATACTACTCGCAAGGAGTCGTACATGTTGGGCGTAAGCGTGCACGTCACGATTACCCTGCATGAGCTTCAGAAGCTCCGATCGAAATCTGAACTCTGCTCTTGGCACCTTAAACGTACATTTGAGCCGGGTTTTGAAGGATTCGAGCGACTCAAATGAATATGGGTTGCTCATCTCCAGCCCTAAGGCCCAAGTCATGGCATGTACCGCAAAATGGGATTGAGCAAATGTTAATTTTATTTGCTCATCGTCGATACGACGTGCCTTTATGGCTCTGTCGATTTCGACGAGCCATAAAACAGGGAGTCTTCCTCGAATCCTCTGTACTTAAAGATATCGACCTTCAAGATTTCGGGACGACGCGCATGAGTCGTCCCGTCGACAGCAGCATTAAATTGCTGCTGTCTCAACAGATCAGTTTGTTGAGCACCGAGTTCTCCTAACTGCTCGGACTGTTGAGAGCCTTGCTGTAAAAGCAAGGCTACTTTCTTCCGTTCAATAGTAAGTTAATGTTGAATGAACCTGGCGATGAAGGCATGATGTTAGTCTCTATTAAGAGGCTCCAACATAGCGGTAGCGAGAATGTCGCCCACGGAAGAGCTCATTCGCCCTACCGCGGCCCATTGGAGATTAGCCAAATGGTCATCGCCTTCGCGCGTCGCGTGACTACTTTCTCCCCCATCCATCATGTTCGTTACGGATAAGATTATTGGTCGCTGGAAGGTATACAAAGTGCTACCAGGTGTAACGGGGCACACCCTTTACTTTAACTTAACGCAAGGGTGACGTGTGCCCGACAAGCGTACTCACGGTAACCGAGGAAGCGGTTCGTAAAACAGAGCCCGAAAGCTCTGTCTTAAGGGGAAAGTAGAACTGTTTAATTAATATAGTCATTACGTTAATAAACCATCTTTGACTTACTCTTACTAAATTAAACTATCTTCTCCTATGTGTGTCCCTTGCTCACCACCCATTGCGCGCGTCCAGCAGCGATTGGTGGTTAAGTTGGTAGATGTACACCGTACATCAACTGAGAAGTGGACCCCTCCACGGACATTATCCTTAGCGATAATAATCCGACAACACCACTCATTTCGAGTGATGCTGATTAAATACAATCAAAACTGGTAATATTCAAAAATTGGTACTTTCGTACATATTTTTATGTAACGGGCTCACCCCGTTACAGTTTGCGTCGACCATTTAATACCTCGATATCGTCAGGGCTTGTCCTAGGACCTGTCACCGGTGTGCACAAGGCTTACATGTCACCTGTACGTAGGTGATAAAGTACCGTGCACACATAATCAACGTTTCGCCCACTACTTGCGTCCTTCTTCTAACTTCCCAAGAATTTTTCACCGATGTTTCGCCCCTGAACGTGCTCAAACGACGAAACTAAAAAGACCCGGATTTGATCTGAAGCGATAATTATACTGACAACGATCTGCCACGTCGATGAAATGTGTATTGAGATCGAAACACTTGCGAGTGATTGATCTCTCGTACACTGTCTGCAGTAAACATACTACGTCCTCAGTCGAAATCACTAACTCTCGAACGAACGACCGACCGACCAGCCGATTGCAACAAATACATATCGTCTTAAAAGTAGACCTTGGTCAGAGCTTCATGTATAGTAAGTAGCACACAACTACTGCCGACAAAAATAAGATTCCAACCGCAATTCGGATTGCTGTTCGGCGTCATGTTTTCCTGCCTTTAATGTGCCAGTGAGAGTTTCTAGTCATTTGCAGAACTCAAGATCAGTTGCATTGGTGAGACTAGATGAGTCTCAGACAAAGTTGGTGTCTTTTGTCAAATCGCCTTGTCCTGAAGGTGGCATTGCATTTAGTAATGACGTGAACAGGTACGTCGGTAATCACAGAAGAGTGCCACATTTGACATCACTCATTCGCACAGGGACGAAGAGACGCTACTCGCAACGCTGACAAATTTAAAATCACGAGGCCACGTCTTTTAACCCGAATTTTTTCATTGCTAAGAGGAAGGACCCGTGGCCAACGCTAGTGTTCCTTACCTAACGAACAAGGTAATATGCGTCTAGTCCATTTGGACGTTCAACGAAGCACGTCTGCAGTCGCGCTTTTCATTTTGCGGCACCCAGGCTAAAATATGCATTTTACGCGCACGACTGGTCGGACGCGTTTGGACCTGAGCAACGAGTTAGAAAACGACGAGCTCCCCGGTCAATCTTCAGAAACAACGACAGTGTCGAGCTACCAAATTATGAGCTATGAAATGGATGTGGTAGATAGTTGTAACATGAGACCCCAAATTGGGTCGAAGTCAAGGGTATCCAAATGATACAGGTATTTGACTCCATATCTTTGACACTAGGGGTTTTGTATCAACAGATCCACAAATTATTCACGATGATGCTGAATATAAAAGCTCGATGAGTCTGCATGCATTCTGTTGGAAACAAAAGTCGGAAGCAGAACCTATACAAGAGCCATGTCGTTCAGGCTACTGCCATCCACTTGTTTAATACTATGCACTTATTTACTTTTATGGATTTGTGCCGCACTTGAGGCAACTATATGCGTCGTACTGAGTAATCGAAAAGCGTTCGATATCAAAGAAATCCGTTGCAGTAATAATAGATGCCGACGTAAATAGCACGGCCAATTATCGCTACCAAGCACAGTGTGGTGGTCGATGTCTCACGTTCAAGTAGACGTGCACACTCTGAAGCCCTGCCTTGTCTATAACATCATAAAACACTTTATTTCCACAATTTTTGTGCGTACGTATCTACATCTACTACAACGGCTACCTCTTTTGATGGAAGCGGTCTCTCCGAAGAAAGTTTCGGGCACGGTGAATACCTTTGTACCTTCAGTGTTGCTTGTGATCCTTTAAAAGTAGAGCTGTAACGTAGTAAGCCTGTTACATGTCATTGCCACGATTTGTTTCAAACCAATATCATCTCAAATTAAAGCATTATGCAAGTTGATTTGTGCGAGTCAGTTCTAAGAAATAATACCCTTGCAGGTAATTTTTGGCACCGCTCTACGATAGAGCAATAGTTTATAACATCAACCATGTATCGCTGCCGATAGAGCAATGAGTGGTGAGCGGATTTTCGCAGCTAGAGTTTGAAGTATAATTTAGTTGATATAATAAAATTGCCAATATTGAAAAAATTAAGTTCATCGAACATTACATCTCTACTTGACGCGTACAATAAATACATCTAGTGATGATACTTTTTATATTAGGGTTACAACATCTATCTTCTACTTCACATTTATAAAGAAAAAACGACTACGATCTGAATAATAAAGCATAGTTTGATCTTGTAAATCACATTCTGAAGCTTGATCAAAGTATCTACATCTAAACCAACAGTAAAATAATTTACCTGACTTAGCAGGTATCTCACAGATGAGACTATTTTCTGCATGCACAATTGACGTAAGATTTGGTAGCACACACCCTTACACTGTCACCAGGGCAATAACTTACTAATTAGGTGTAAGAATGAAGTAGTAGTTTCGCTTGTGCAAAAAGTGTAGGAAGTAAATATAATACTAAATATGTGCTTACCAGTGTTGACTATTTTCTATCGTCAACACTACGGTATGCCATGATCAACGGCACAACAACTTGACCATGTCAAAGCTGCACCTGCTGTTCATGTTATCTTTGTCGAATGTGTCATACTTTCACCTCATCCTGTCACGTGGCGTCCGTCTTTCCCCGTCCCTTTCGTCATCTGTCACGTGGCGTCCGTACCTCCTTATCTTATCCGTCAAGATATTAAAAAAAAATCGATAATTTATTAATTTACCTGTAACAGGTCATGGATTTGAATATTAGAATCTTTGTGACGCATAAAAACGGTATATTTCAATATTGTCTGGTAGAAGTGCTCATAACAGTCATTTCTCTATGCCATTAATGCTTGTATGTGAGCCAATAAAGCAGGAAAGTATGACAAATCTATAACAGCCATTAAGAAGTAACGCCTAGCCAATTTTATACCGTCAAGAACCTACACATCTCTTGACACTTTGCTGATCACTGTGGTGTTGGCATATACGAGTACGAAACACTACCCGAAATCTGTATCCTCCTAGTCTCATCCTTGTCCGGACTAGTCAAAAGGCAAATGGATGGTTATCTGGTGACTCATTCCCCCTCGGATTATCGAATCCATCATTGCTTACAATGTTATCAAAATCTAAGTGAAGTCCACCGCCATAATCCGATCCTCTTCCTTGGGTTAATGAGTATTATAGCGAGGTAATTTGCCATTTTGTTGGACTGTCAAAGGCAATGCCACCTAAATTATTTGTGAATCTAGGCAGATGTGGTGCTACATTGTATAGATACGCCACGCTGGTAGGATACATTGGCGACTTCCGTCTGTCGTTGACGACATCAGTCCTACGAAGTTGTAGTATAGAGCCTTGCATAATTCAACCAGCAAACCTCTAAAGTATGCATATATGTTAGTGGTAGTTTTATATGCGTACGATGCATGACGCTATAATGTATAATATAGATTAATGATCACTCGTGCTTGTTTATATGAGCACCGAACCCGATCCGCTAGGTCCTGGCTTGCCCTGATAACCTCTGTCAAAAAAGTTAATGTAGAGCATTCATCACAGTGAAGACCACCTTGAGATGAAATTCCTTCATATTAATCTGTAAGTTCTCAAGAACTCAAGAGGGTGCTCAATTCAAGGCTTGACGGAAGCGGCAATTTCGAGCAATCATCCTGCTACCAATGTCTGTGCTCGGTCCACGACATTGACCAGGTGAAGAGACCGACATCAGCATCGCCGGATATATGTGGATAGGATTGTGACAATGTTCCTTATCTTTGAATGCTTGATAATCACATGGCACACGTGACCTTTGTCAACTTCCATGATGCTGCGTATGTAGATGCAATAACGCACGTCTATCAAATCCAAGTATCCTCTTGGCATTATGAGTAACTTTTACCCATTAGGTTTTGAGCTATTACTTTTAACTCGTCAAGTCCGAATAGACTCTACTGGCGCATAAAACTTACCGATTTGGAGTTGGTAATATTCACGGGTCAAAAGATATGCAAGCGATATTATATTCGTCCTAACCGAAAGTTAAGGTCACCAAGGGTGCCTTTCTGTACCGAGCGTAGACTTTATGAGCACGTAGATAAACGCTGTAAAAGATTGGTCTACTTGCATCGTTTTGCCGTGTATAGACTAGACTATATATCTATTTGAGGAGTTGCTTCCAGAGCTACTGCTAACTCAGCGTCGTCCACCTTTCAAAACGCGACTCTTCCATCCAGCCGCATTCATCCATCCCTGACAATTGCTCGTATCTTAATAATTCTTATGCAATAATAACGTGAGCATCTAGCGTATAGTGTCTACTAAGATTGTAAAGGTCCGTTCGAGCAAAAAAGCAAGTGGATCGCGTTGATACGTCGGTCCTGGCATGACGAACTTCCAAATTTATTAACGGTTCCATTTTTATAATTCGAGTTCAAAATCGTAAAATAAAGTTGTCGCAGCAATTGAGATTGTTCCCGTAGGAGCATAGGGCATTCGGACGCGCGCCGTCGTTAGTCGTAAATAGGCTACGTCGTTATATTTTTGTACATTTTATATACATTTAAATTGAACATACAATCGATACGTAATTTTCCATAGATAAAGAATTCAGGGATCAAAGATTGTCATCAGACACATGCATGTGTCTGTTGTACTTAATTATGGCTTTTGTTCTCAGAAATCACCAACACCACCGTGTACAACCGCTGCTTTTGCTTCGATCTATTCACGGCTATATATTTGGGCAAGCACTCTGGGTAATGTAGCGTGTATGATTGATTGTATGGGGATCGTATAGGAACAATAGCGCACAGAGCCAATGTGACATACCTTTGACACGAGAAGTTCCTGCCCTCGAATGATGAGAACCCACTCTAACACAGACGAATATGTAATTTTCGATTTATGACGATTTACTAAAATACGCATCAATAACATGCGGCGGGGTTTTGTGTGAATTTAAGTTTGACTCTATCAGTTTGGAGTAGTTTACTATGCATAAATACATTATTTGTGACTTTCAAATGTACAAGAAGAAGAACAGAAATTCGATTATACTTCCGTTGCTCTTATGGAATCGTAATCACGGCAATTTATCACATGAATACACATATACATGTCACCTATGCGCCAGGTCCATGACGTAAATTCCTTTTTAACCTACATAATATTTTTATACTCTTGTTATTAGATGAACTTTATCAAACTATTACCTTGAAGCTAACACTATTTCTGCTTTTGATAGATCATAGAAACTGCTTTGCTTAAGCGTCTTCGATCGTACGAGATTGAAAGCTATATATTAACATACCGTCTTGAGCACTTTGTGCGATCTATTCATTAAATCTTCGAATTTTTGAAGAAGCAGTGGGATCTATGCGAGCAAGACTAGTTTATGAGTCTTTGTTCGTAGCGCCAATTGACTCTTTAAGTTGTAGTTCTTTAGCGAGTCGACTCGGTCCATCATTATTTATATTTACAAACAAGCTATCTCGTTGATCCCAAACC
This sequence comes from Hyaloperonospora brassicae, assembly GCA_947650285.1. Classification (NCBI taxonomy): domain Eukaryota; phylum Oomycota; class Peronosporomycetes; order Peronosporales; family Peronosporaceae; genus Hyaloperonospora; species Hyaloperonospora brassicae. The sequence continues at coordinate 165,519 of CANTFL010000108.1, forward strand.
TCCCTTTGGCAAGAAGCTAAGGTAGCTTCGCTTCACACTAGCACGATAATTTCTTGGTATCACAATAATGAACGCGCTATGCTTTGTAAGCCGTAATTTGGCGGATTCACCGGTCTTCAATAAATCTGTACTGATGTCGGCAAATATGAAAAAATGGATATTAACTTCGCGCGAATTCTTATACGATTATTACGTAATCATGACGTGATTCTACGTTGACTGACTGCCGAACTTAAGGACTAAATCGGAAAGTGAATACCGAGAAAAGGATGATGGGATTTTATATGCAATTAGTTCGAATTGGGTCTCTCTCCAGACCCCGAAACTAGAATTCGTCCTGATAGTGATATATGTTCCACTTGTAATTTTTCTGACAGGACAGTCATTTTATGGACCTTTAGAATGAGATTATAAAATTGCGAGCTTCAAAATCCGATGCGTCTTTCAAGGAGTGTATTTGCACAAGACGAACTTAGGCAAACGAAAAATTTAATAGCATCAGATTATAAGCCTATTTTGTAAATAAATTAGACCAGATAAGCGTTGCCATAGGTCAAATGGTGCGTGAAAGTATATTCGCAAAGATCTTTTTGAGAAAAAAGGAGCTATTTACACACATTTGCATAGAAACCACACGTATATACGCACGTTCAAGTAATTGGTGCTTTATTAGGTACCTCGATAGCGAATTAGTAGCTTTAAGATATATTTAAATTAAATGTGGCTATACCAACTTAGCGTCACTATAAAAAGAAACATAATGTATTGCATTTGTCAGCGGTCTTTGTGAATGAATTACGATGCGATTACAATAAATTTGATCATCATTATACGATTTTCTTTGGATACAAAACAGAAGTTACAAATCAAAAAATTAAGATAAAATTACCACCGATGTGATGTAGTCGACTTAATATAAAATGGCATGCTTATCAAATGTAATATATACACACACCTTTCACATTTTAATCTGTCTACACATCATCTCTCATAATTTTTCATCAAAGTCATTTCCGAGATGCGAACTATAAGCTATAAGCTATATGTGTGACTTGGAAGTAATGATTTGATCGATAGAAAGAGCTTGTCTTTTTATAACTTGTTGGATGATTCGGTGTGATTATGTGGAGCTGCCTAATGCGTAAATCGTTGGATTTTTATGGCATTCGACCGCGCTTTATTTAAGTAACTTATCTATACAGCTCAATCGACTTACAAGGTACGACGAATGTCAGCATGAGAAGACGGATTGACAATTATATTAGGATGAGACGTGATAGTGGTGATCTCACAAGATTCAATTGGTGCAACATCAGGAAGTCAAGCAGATGCATGAGGGTACATAAAGTAGTATACACGCTCCTAAATCTTTAGCATCAAAGCGACAAATGTAAAGGAGACTATGATATAATTAGCAAAAGAGCAGGAGACGATAGCATTTCATTTCGTCCGGTCAGGATTCAAATTACCTCTACCTTTCAAGCTCGCGCTTGCTGGATTATAATATTCCACGAATCGATAAATCATCTGATCTTTATCACTTCTTTCGGATCAAAGGGAACCGTAGAGGGTACTTGTCGACAATTTTTAATTTACGAATCCAAACGGTCGGGCACATTATGAAGATCAGACTTTCATGAATAAAAATCGCACATAGATGTATATGTTAAGACTTAATACATCACAGCGTACAGGATACGTTTATAACGAAAGAGTATTTTGACCGTCATTTTCTCGTAGTTAGTAACATGTATAAAGTTTTACAACATAGCAACGCATTTATAGTGAGCAAAATTTATTGCAATAAGAATTATCAGCATCTTAAAAGTATGTTGTTCAGAATCGCGATTCAAGAATGCGCGTGGCATAAAGCGAACCACACCTCGGTGGCCACTAGTGACTATCATTTAAATTTTTCACATTTTAAAAAGTAGTTTAAAAAGAGTTTTCGACGTCATAGTTTGGGTATCAAAACCTCAAGTACTTATATCAATCTAAATTTTGTCCTTTGTCGAATGTCTGCACATTTCTACAAACAGCTGCTGTTTGTCCAAATCAAATGGTAACACTTGGAGCATATATACGGCACACAATATTGTAACGGGCTATATATATATATATGAGGTAAATTTTTGTTTGCAAAAGATGAATGATATGTTCGAAAAGTATTACGTCGACACTTTTGTGCGCTATCTTCGTTGTCTTTTGATGTAAACATGCATTGCATGCTCGGGCCAAACGCTCACCGTGTCAGTATGATACCACAATTCAAATAAGTTTGCTGGTTTGACATTTATCTTGCAAAATCGCATTTAATTTTACATACAGTCATACATGTGACATCATCACATATGTATACTTGGTAGAATAGAATAAGAGACAATTTGTTTTTAATAAGAAATTTATATATACTTATGTTAAAATTTATACCATCAAAGAAAAAGTGTCAATTTGAAATTTTATTGATTATTAAATCGTTTTTTCATATGCTATATTAATTTCGCAATTAAGAGAGCATATTTGATGAGACAACCTATAACTATATTTAGTTTGCACGGTGAATACCATGTTCGAAGTATCGGGGCTTTTTATCTGTAATGTATGCAAATCATGATGATAATCAACATGGTTAGCTACATATTCTCATCGAATTGTGGTTACTTGATTTCTAATAAAATCTGTTGATTCAAAACAAATACTTCAATCGACATAATTATAAAGAAGTGTTTGCATCTATCATCCAGGTGTCTTACAGGTGTCCCACACCTAATCAAAGCTACAAATGCATATTTGAATAAACTAAAAATGTAATCGAGGCTAAGGTAGAACGTAGAGGACCTGGTACATCTCCTACGTAGAGGAAGGCTTTATTCTTAGTGAGCAAGGTAGTTCTTCACAAGAACTCGACTTTACGAGCCAAAGAGATTGAAATTAAAGGTCCTTGTTGATAAGACCTTAACGATTCAGTGAATTGACCGCACAGTGTAATGACAAGTCTGTGTATTAGCAAGACTTGACTCTCTTACAATCAAAGACGCCTCAAGAAGGCACGTGTCTTTACTGGATAAAAGGGGAACTGAACTCTATTTTTTTTTATCTATACAGAATAACTCAGACCAAACGTGCTTAAACTTGACACTAATGCTCTAATTGATGCCTTTAAGAAGCTATCGACTTTTGTTGGCTGACACACTTTGGCCTCCAACAAAGGATACGGTGTTGGTGTTCGAATATCATTTAAATGGGATCTCATTCCTGGTGTAAACCACACCTGTACCGTCGGCTATTAACCGTCTTGTATCCCCATTACTCCCCCCTCATTCCGACTGACGGTACCACGAGCCGTAAAACGAATTTATGCTCGAATAGGTCGGTGTGCGTATGTTTACTCTCAAGGTTGTATAAAGAACCAAACACTTTGTCATCTTCAAATGAAGAGTCTCCGACTCTTGCCTCACATCCTTGTCTCGATGAGGAGGTGGACTATGGTTGCGAGACCAGTGTCCATAGTGAAGAACGTACGAGTTTCAATATAACTGTGCCTGAGTAACGACCTCCTTTGGCGCCAAATACTTTCGTCGAACATGGTGAAGCCAGCGTGCCAGAGGCGGATCATCAGTCATCAAATGCTGGGACTCCGTCATCTCGAACCCGTTTGATGATTATTAACAGGTGATCATTCAGCAAGAGGATTTTTCTCTTCGTCGCTACCACACCGACAGGGTGCATAAAAGTCGTTTCGTCTATGTGTTTGCAACGACCGACGCGGACGAACGTCTTTGTCAAGCGAATGGTTATTCTCTGTCGACATGGGCCATCGGCCCAGAGGGTACTTTGTTCGAGGACATTGTCTACCGACAGGCACTACACGAAAGGTATATCGAACCTTATACGACTGCAAAAAGTCTCTATAAGTCTCATTTTGTGAATATGGCTCGTCATGAATCAGTTCGGCAGATGAAGAGCGTGCTCGTAGTCTTGTTCGCTGGCGAATCAATTGAGGAAGAAGACAATCACTTTAATTTTTATGTGAATCGAGCTCGACACCTCAGAAGTATAATAGCTCTGTGAGGAAGTGATAGCGTGTAACATTTTCGTCTAGAACGGATGCTTCAGTCAAAAGCGCCAAGCTCAAGGACGGAGGCCAGTTGCATGATCGGTCACGCTATGTTTTGGCTACGTTGGTAGCCGCGTGTACCGGCCATATGTTGTGGAGCAACCCACGTTCTCGCAATACTATTGGTGAGAAGCGATTTCGTTCTAAGAATGACCCTTTCCGCGATTTTAAATACCATCCATGGCATATAGGCAATCTTGACGAAGGGATACCTCATACTCCCATAGGTTTCCCGACTCTGGGTACCCACGCCACTACACCGTATAATGGTATTGAAAATGACGACGACGTCGTTCCATGAGTCTTTCCACCATAAGCCGGTGGTTCCATCTCTCATCGAGCAGAGTCGGTGGTGGTCTGTGTACGAGGGAGAAGTATGAGAAGCTGCGTTGTGACGTAAGTTTTCATCGCGAGTTCTTTGGTAAGACCCAGAGTGCGCTTGACGCTACGAAAGCTCGCCTATATACTTTGGAGATGTGTCCAACGATGATCGACGCTCTGCTTGACATCCTGGTTCGGATTCAGCAGCCGATGGCAAGGCCAAAATCTGCGGCGCAAGTTCCTCCAAGTTAATGTGGGACGGATCCCGAATCGGCTTCCGTAAGCCAACGCAAAACACGGGATGTGTGCGCAAATTGCGTGGAAAATCGAGCGTATACGCAAGTGTTTTTTGCGACGACCGTGAATGGTCCAATGATGCGCGAACGCAGATTGGTCTTTGCGACAGCGGACGCTACATTCGTAGGTATTTTTTGCATCAAACAACGCATATTTTTCGACCTCATAGATTTAAATACAACCTCTGCTATTGTGGTGAAGCGACCAATGAAATTCGCGATACGAGAACAGATTGCGTTCCCGTGATATCCGAGTTAGCAAATGTTTGGCAGCACCGGTCCCACACCTGGTCGGATCACATCCACTGGACTGTTAGACATAACTAGATGTCAGATCAGACATGATGGCACCTGCGGCAACAAGTTATAGTATGACGTACGAAGGGTACAAGCCATGGAGCTTTGATTAATGTCAAGGGGCGTCACGATCGCGATCTTTGAGGTGATAGAGGTCGTGTTCGGTGACCGAGTATGTGATCGCGATCAAGCTAGTGTGGGTTGCTCTTTCAGATCGGCGACCAGAAAGACGATTGCGATCGGACCAGTTTATCAGGTGTGTGCCACAAAATACAAGGGTATGACCTTCTGGAGAGAGCAACACGTGGCACGCAGGGTCTGAGATATAAGGATAGGGATAGGGTTGTTGGGTTTAATCGGCTAACATTAAACAGAGTGTAATTTGCTTTAAATTACACGCGTCGTGTCTTCCGGGCTGGATTGTTTGCCAACCGACGTCTCAGACTACGCTACTTCTGCAAAGGTATCGCACCTGGATTGTTTGGCTAGGTGCGTTTATAAAATTTCACCTCCCTACAACCGCGATCAAACGCGGGAAATCCTATCTAATGGAAGACTTAAGATATCGAGACGGCTCATAATTAGAAGGCTTCCGAATCAAAGTCTACATTTTTGATAGGGCGATCTGTTACATATCAGGGTGACTCATATCGAGCCCTATACAAGTATGCAAGTGATCATGGGACGAGTTCCACGATATCACACTAGCTCCAGATCGTGGTGTGAAGATATACACGTCGATATTGAACCTCGACCCCATCGCATACACGGTCAAGTTTTCCATTGACACGAGTCCACCGAGAATAGTTCAACCCGTCCTATCGACGGTTACACAAGTGAGAAAGGCTATCAAGAACATGAAACGGATTACTCCCTCCAACATTGGATTGTCTAGGCACCAGTGAAGAGTAGGGATCACAAGGAATTTGTGATCACCACTCCAACAAACTTTTAGAATCAACTTGTTCTTTCTTTTAATATTGCTATTAGCCAGTGCATCACAAACATATCGTGATACTTATTATCCCGTTGCGAAAATTATCTTACCTCTTTGTGAGCAGTAGCAGGGCTAATTAGCAAGTCTACCTGTCATCGCTCTTCCACCATGAGTTAAATTAAGGAATAGTGGCGTTTACGGAATGCGAGGGTGTGTGGTACCGATAACGTCGAAAACATTATATCCTGTAGAGGCACGAGCAGCGTATTCAAACTCATACTAGATGCCAGGTAGCATTGAACTCTAATCGTTCGGCGTTCTAGCGCAAACTCTGCGTAAGATGTCGCCGATAACATGATAAAATCGCTCGATTTGACCGTCGGTCTGCGTCGATCCGCTGTGGACATATCCAATCGTGTGCCGAGCACGTTGGACACGTCCGTGCAAAACGTTTCAGTGAAGCGACGATCTCTGTCCGATATAATTGCCACATGCAAACCGTGTTGTCGAAAACTCCATCTATAAACATCGTAGCTGTACCTTTACCATTTAAGATATCGGTAACAGCCGACAGTGATCCATCTCAAACAGTCAACAACAACGACAATCACCTTATTGCCATGAGAGTTTATTATATAAATCGAAACTGAGATCCAAAGTGATGGACCTTTAACACTTCTTGAGTAAGCAGGTAAATATATAGACGCGACACCGCGTGAGCTGAGAGTTTAATCTGCTGAAACGATGCGCACGAACTCTTTTCTGGGCTGACCAATTGTTATACTTTGGGCCATCAATACGTTTGTTCGACTGTATCATGGGTCGTCTCTCGTCTGAGATGAACACTCAATGAAGTACCTTGTTTCTCAAGAGAATTCGGTACTCTAATCTATCATCGTATGAAGGCACGATATGATTGGGACCCTCAACATCCGTGCTATAGCACAACAGACCTTGACCGATGGAATATCGATGCAACCTCGCACGTTATTGTGCCGTCAAATCTATGTATACGTCCTGAATCTTTTCGCTCCCTAGAGCACGTAGAAGAGCTTCACATCTTTCATCTTTCGCGTAAGACGCACTAATAATGTCAGTTGATGATGGCGACAGATTGGTGAAATGAGCAAGCTCATTATCAGACCTGCGCGATAACGCATCGGCTACAGGTCTTGATTGCCTGGTTTGTACATTACCTTAAAATTGTACTCGGCAAAGCAAGAATACAAACGATCTATTTATAAGACAAACGAATCAACTGGGTTGCAGTGTGCAATGAAGCATGATCTGTATCGATCACAATCGGCTAAGGGCCAATTAATCGAACTATTAATGTGACTATAGCATATTGCATTGTAGGTAGCTCCTTGTAATTAATTAAGTATCATTTATCAGCACTTCAAACTGCCGAGACTCAATTGCAATGACGTGTTTCTCTTCATAAACATGTCTTTGTAACAGAGATCTACTTAAAGAAAATATGATGCGTCGCAGACGACACTGAAAGGCCAATTAGGATCGATCAAAGCCAAGATTGGTTCATGAAGAAATCTCTACTTTACTGCTTTCAAAGCATCATACTCAGTTCTAGTTCAGAACCACTCAGCACCCTTTCTAAGGAAATGGATACTGGCTCATCCATACCTGCTTAATTTTCGCAGTACTTATGTAAGCAATTGGAAATGCCAAGACACTTACATAATTACTTTTGGTTCTTCGGAACCGGCCAATCATCAATGAACTTGACCTTGGCCACATTCGCTCCAAGGCCTCAATTCTCAATACATTACCCTAAAAAGTTATTTTTCAGCACCAAAGAGGCAATTTATATGCGTTGGCATACAATTTTTGTGGAAGCATGCACTCGAGCACCGCTCGCAAAAGGTCAATGGGATTTTCACATCAGAAAGGCCATTCACAGCACGACTATGGGCAAAGATGTTATCAATTTACGTCTGCGCAAAGCCTTGATGACGTCTAAATAATTGCGTCATACGACGATTAAATGTAGCCGGTTCATGTGATAAATCTTGCGGTATAACTATTTACTCCCAAAGCATACCGCTCACAGTACTGACCGCAGTTAGCGGAATATCTCTGGCTCGCATGAGCGATTGGTAATAACCATCCACCAAGTCGGGCGCACATTACATTTTCTAAAAAAGATTTTTTCTCGAAATCAGTGTCTGATCTGGATTGGAGGCCGCATAAAGCATGTATTAAGCATGTAAAATGCGCCTCTTTCCATTAAAGGTTCTGACACTGAATGTGAGCCTGGAATGGGAAGAGTTACGCTCTCGTACCATTCCTACCGCGTGCTTTGCACGAAAGAAGTCGTCAATGAAGTCACACTGTTCCTTCGGTAACGGCCAATGACGTGAAAAGCAGTACTTGATTGAAATTTCTTCATGAATATTTCCTAATTCCTGGAACAAGAGGAATACAGACAGGGAGTTATTGCACACCATGTATAGAAATTCCTTAACAAATTTAGAGAAAGGATCCACGGGATCTTTAAGGATCGCAACAGCACTACTGGCATTAAAAATCCACCTTCGTGTCACTAAGGACAAACTCTTTTATAAGAGATAAAGAGTTAAGCCCATACTCGGGGCCGATAAATTTAAGGTTGAAGAATTTGCCTGTCTTTAAGACGTAACCAACATCACCATTATACATTTTGTCTAGCTCGAACAGCGCATTAAAAGAAGGAAAAGTCTCGAGGATAACGCTGCCATTAACGGGACCAGTCACATTATTAACAATTGTACATATTATATTGTTGCAATTATCATTGGGTGATGACACGGACGTTTTGCGCTTCGCAGTTGTTGCCTTACGTCGCCTTTGTCGCATTGACGAGACCGTTCTCCTCACAGAGGTTGAGATTATGATATATCTGGTCTATCGATACTCATAATGTGCTTTACACGAAAGCTGATGTCGTGGCCGACAATTATTGTGATGTTCCTTAACGATAAAACCACACCTATTTAAGTTATACATGCCCCTCAACGCACATTCTGCGAGCTTTGCCTGGAAATTCTAGCCCCCTAGACCATCTATGCCTACAGCATTCGATGATTCACTATCACCATGAGCATGGCTAAACGGAATAGAGGACGCGTCGCCATTCATCGATGATTAGAATTCGAGACTTATATCATTGACATATTTGGTGTCAAGTGACTCTGAAAAACCAATGTCTACCATACTAGCCAATCCAGCCAGTGGATCGCGCCAATAGCTATTCTTCCCTACCAGAGGTAGGTTCATGACTTTCCGAAGCTCTGCTAGGAACAATGCGCGTTGCACATAGGGGTTTAGTCCTTCAATCGATCCATGAACTGTGGCGTTTCAGACATGCCATGCCTAAAGTGAGATCTTAGATCGTGTCTAAGTTATGGATTAAGCAGCATTTTACGCCATAAAAGTCCAGAAACTTCACGCTTCGATTGATGACAATCATAAGTGATTTAACACACGTTCCTGTAGCCGGAAGAACGGTGATAGTCGCACTATCATGCACTCTCAGCACTTCTTCATACGCATGACTCCCTTCCAGGGAGCGAGGATGAGTATGATTGCTTGATTTCCCGAAAATAACAAAAATCATCCTTCTTTTATCAAATCCGTTTACTGCTGCTTCAAATAAAGGCAACACCGACTTACAAACACGTTGTGTATTATAAAGCACATAGATCTGGGGTGCTAAGACCTTTGTATCATCCCGAGGTACTAAAGAAGCTAGTTCATTCCCAGTAGGGCACCCGAACCTACTGGTCGTTGACGGTTACCTGTGTTGTACCAGAATTCTAGTTGTTGGCAGATGCACGGCTCATATGAACCTGAAGCTACTTTGGCAAAATGGGCATCCGGGAGTAAGTTCTTAGTGCTTCCAAAAGTATATGAGAGACAATTGTCACGTCGTCGTTCAGCTACTTAAGTCTCAATTTCATCCTCAATTTCAACTTCATCATTTTAAAGATCAATAGGGTCAGGTATAGAAGAGGTTTAATGCCTCATCGAGTTTGCTCTGATAGAGCCTAAAATTTATATATTACAACCAAGCTTATAAAGCTAAAAGTTGTAGTCCGCCTTGTGCGCTATTTCGTCATACCCTTCCAAGGTAGTGGGGTGGACACGGAATAATTTAGTCCTGGCGTGACCAGTACGAAGGCCTTCCATGAACACCGTCACATGGACTTACTCTAGGAGAGGGTAGTTCTGTATATCAGCCGGGAGTGTCCAAAAGGCTTGGACATGGTCCGACAACTCATTTTGCCTTGACGAGTATCTAGGAAGCGCGATTGCAAGCGATTTCCCTGGTTGAGCGGCAAAAAAGCACAGACAAGCTGAAGCTTTATAATTTATCGTGAGGAGAAGGCGTCGTCTATGGATGCGCTGCATGTAAGTTCCAACTCCCTCGTTTTAGAAGCGAGCTTGTTGATCGCCATCGCGACCCTCTGACAACTGGTACGTATCATGCCCGACATATAAGCTATATCTCCCTCGAGGATTGAGAGGATGCGATTCTATCCGTCTTTCCCACAATATGATTTTATTTCCAATATGATTGGACAAGGAGTGACCCCATCATCTGACACAGGCACAACGCGTGTGGGTATAGCCGACTCCATTTGTTCTAGAACCTGCCATTCAAAGGTTGGCGCGTGTTGTATAAAGCTTTGGGGAAGTGCGTTCAACACGTCCGGGCCTTACGACACAAAGAAATCAAAATGATCTGGGCCAAAAACCGAGGTCAGTCTATCATGCGTGACCTTTTCAAATTTATAGAGGGATATAAATTGTTTTGTTCTCGAAGCGAATCAGTCTCGACAGACTCAGGCGTAGATTTACTACGATTGCGACCAAGTGTAGCGGGGCTAGTATAGCTCGTAGTCAGAGGAAGGCTTTCTGCTTAGTGAGCAAGGTAGTTCTTCACAAGAACTCGACTTTACGAGCCAAAGAGATTGAAATTAAAGGTCCTTGTTGATAAGATCTTAACGATTCAGTGAATTGACCGCACAGTGTAATGACAAGTCTGTGTATTAGCAAGACTTGACTCTCTTACAATCAAAGACGCATAGAGAAGGCACGTGTCTTTACTGGATAAAAGGGGAACTGAACTCTATTTTTTTTATCTATACAGAATAACTCAGACCAAACGTGCTTAAACTTGACACTAATGCTCTAATTGATGCCTTTAAGAAGCTATCGACTTTTGTTGGCTGACACACTTTGGCCTCCAATAAAGGATACGGTGTTGGTGTTCGAATATCATTTAAATGGGATCTCATTCCTGGTGTAAACCACACCTGTACCGTCGGCTATTAACCGACGTGTAACTATGGTCTTTAGGATGAAAGGAACCAACATGGTATTTTTTGCAATTTTGTTTTAGCTTTTCTGGATGCTTCTGTGACTGGATCGTGAATGTACGTTATTATAGCCGCAATACACAAGTCACAAAATGATCTGCGATGACGTGATTAATAGCGAATGATGTCAGAACAAATTATTTACCGATAATTAGATCAAACTGTGCGCGTAAATACAATCTCATCATTTGTGCGATTTTCGTATATTCTTTTTTGCATCAATATGTACAACGTGACATCGCACCATCTATTGCATTATCTTTCCTGCTTTGATAAAAGTGATAACGGTGAACATCAGAACAGTGGTGTAAACTATCAATCAAGCGTTAAAATAACATCCACAAATCCATTGTAGAAGCAAAAATCATGATTGATATAATGATGAGATATCCAACCTCCTACCTAGCAGTCTATAAACTTCAGTAGACAGAGCGTATGAAAAAATCCTTCATCAACGAGTAAATTATTTTGTTACATATTAATTTTGATGTGCGTAAAATACGCGATTATTACAGCCTTTACCGCAGAAGTGCATGAGGGCGCATCTGATCGCAAATTCGTCTCTTTCACATACTGTCTTGGGTAGTTTAAATTCAACGGAATTTTTGCCGTTTGAACATTTCTAGACATTTCTTAATGGGTTTTAAATGATAGTTGTTTACAAAGATCATATATTACTTCACATCTTTTTGATTCGGTTGACGAGAATGTATCACATAGCCTATAGCCTCCGTGTGATTGTGCAGGATGCGAAATCTCCTACAAACATCTTGAAACTTCTTTTTCCTGTATATCTGGTTGTGAAGGCTACGAGCGATAAAATTTCTACATTGTAAGCATACCAAGCAAATGTAACGTGGTCGATTTTCGGTCCGCATCTCAAGCAAAAAAAGAACGATGTCTCTTCGACACCAAGCATTTTCATAACGAGCTGTTTCCAATTAGTTACACAGATATTGTCACCACAGCGTTCTTTTCTATTTTGGAGAAAGTCAACCTGAATATACAAACGCTTTCTAGACCAGGTGTGCTTGTAAAAAAGTTAAAATGATCATATATGCCTTTCTCGTGCTTAACTTCGCTGCATGACTATATACACGCGATAAATTATCAGAGCTTCAATTAGTATTTATTCACATCATCCGGACCAGTTGTACCTTACAAAGCATTATAAAGAATTGCTATCCCGTATTTAATGGCTTGATCGTTCAACCACTAATACGCCTATACTCGATGACTTACTAAAAAAGCATTCCGATCTGTCTTTTTTTTATTTCCAGTCTTGTTCTCACGTTGTGTATAAGTCATGTGAGATGCCTACAGCGATTCGTGACGGCCTTGGAGAATGCCAATTTCGTCGAGGTAGAATTTAAGATTTGGTCTATCACTGTACAGCGATCCGAGTTGGCTTGGCTTGAATAGACCGATATGCCTTTTGAGTGCTTTTCCTATGTCACATATAATTGTAATTACTTGATCTTAACTTCGAATCGTTCTTTCTCTGACTTCTACAGATTACGAGCCCCTGCCTCGATCCAACACATCTCGCCAAGGAACGGCCTTTGCGCCAGATACACCGCGGTGCAGGTGTGTAGCGCGTAATTATGAGCCGAAGGTATCTTCTGCAGACAAACGAATACGGCGCACATTCTGACAATAAGAGTGAATCGCAAGACGAAGACGCGCATACATAGTGGATGTGCAAGTGCTGCGAAAGGAATAGAGGCGTTGGTGACAAGACACCATGTTGGAGAAAAATAAGATAGGAAGGAGTTTCTGATTAAGGAGACTTGATATTGTGCGCGACACGAAATTTCAGCACGAAAGGGGAGTCACGCGCAAGGGCACGAGACAAGACCAAGACACTAGATCTCAAGAATGGCAGGTCCATGGTAGCGCAGGAGTCGCGCGACCATAAGGCGCCACAAAACGGCTTGGAGATCTCGAGAAACTAGTCTCAGTGTCAGGGGTGTAGTAAGTCAAGGTTGGTGAAGAAAAACGATAGTGGTCGACAACTTGTCCATTGAAGGGGCGTGTTGGACGTGGAATTGTCACGGCGGACACTCTCTTCCGGGTCGACGCCCAGCAGCCAGGATTGGTAGACGTAATGGGTCGATTATGAGGTTACACAGAGTTTCATGACGTTCTTAGTCGACAAGCGCAAACTACAGCAACATATTACTTTTTAGATCGATAAATCCACTGGAGAAGCTGCCGGCGAGATCCCATACGCGTCTGGCGCCCGTAAAAGTTTATAGCTGTCACCAACTATGTTTTTTCTCCATTTCGAACAAGATGGTGCTGCGCACAACATTGTCTGACGTCTATTGCAGGCCTTGCTTAACATATTCAGATCAGCACCAGACACATGGTACGGCATCCAATCGTGAATGCCGTACATCGTTGACGCTATCTGCCAAAGAAACCAGCACCGCTCTGATCCGGATATTTGTGACAATCCTCTCAACTGGAGGACGAAACAAAACGGCTGAGCCCGCGAAGCTGCGCAAAACGCGAAGTCGACATATCCTTGGTAAAGTAGTTTGCTAGAGGGTCTTCTAATCTTAAGTATATCTTTCGTATGTTTCCGATCTCCACATCATAAAAACGAGTTCTGAACAGCTCTCGTCCTGAATTGAGTCCGACTCCTTGAAAACGTACAGCTTTCCAGATCGATGTTTTGCCATATTTGTCCATCGACCTTTTCTGTCCGATTTTATGCGTGGCCCGATGCATCCAATAGAAGGGAAGTTTAATCTCAAGTTTTCATGCGAACCTTTAAAGCAATTGAGGTGTGTGTACATGAGCAGAGGCGAAGTCGAAGATTTTGGTCGTCGGTAGGTCGAAGATCTTGTTTAAAATAGAATTATGTGACGCGCGAATATTGTATCGAAATAATCTACTGAGTAAACTGTGTAAGCGGACCTATATCCTGCCCTGGAAAATAAAGTGTCCTTGAAAATATTGTGTCAAGTTAGTATCTACTTGTTGCAAGGTATGCTCTCGGAAACGTGTCAAAATTTGTGCTCCATGCTCCAATGAATGCGCAGATATCCTGAACATCGAGCATAATCTTCAATTTATGCATTGAATATCGAGAAATGTTTAACAATGAGATGTTTTTCATACAACGATTACATAAGAAAATATCGAGAATACATCAAAATAACGATGATTAATCCATATCCAAGCGAACATACCTAACTTATCCTCACGGCATGAGTTAGAGCATTTGTGCTGGCTCTTGGCCCGAACTGTTACGGATTGTCCCACAACTCTATATAAGTAAATGTGTCATACTTGGCATTTTTGAGCACACTTGGTTGTGTTCCAAATAGCCCAAGCTACCGGTAAAATGATGTGAACGCAACATATATCGGTGTCTATCGTCATATACCCAGATCTGTTTAGAAAATGGTGACATGATCACGTGCGCCTTATCAGTGACTTCGCTATCCTTCGTATGCATCGCGATAGTGAACCTGACTCTCGAAGACCCGTCAACCACAAAAATCTCAAGTCAGTATCTATTTAGCCAAATTATTCCATCTATGTGAAGTCCGTCACACATTTTGTCTTCGTCTTCAGGTTGCACTAGGCTATACCGAATTTAGGTGAAGTATCGGTATACGTTTTTATCCATATTTATTGACCTACACAGCATATTGTGAAGTGAGATCAACGATGTTGCGTGCAATGTTTCGTGTCTATTTCCATCAAGTACAATTCAAACTTCGTGTGTCCTGTCCAACTGCACGTCAATATTCATTGTCCCATCGCAATAGCTCACATATGCTGCTCCTTGTACGCTCGAGTTGATTGAATTGCGCCAGGTCGGTACACGGTCCCAAATTGAGGAAGTTGCACCCGTGAACCATGTGCCGTCATGGGGCTAATCGTTTAATCTTTAATTTCGAGGATGGTATTCTGACCTCTAATTAAATCGTGTACCCTATTCTATAAAAGTGATTCTCGTCTTAATCTTGTATCGCAACTTCGCCGCAATCTCATTCACCGTGTATTGTCGTGGCAGCCGACGTCTACTTATGACCATACAAAGTAGAATTCGTGACGTGATAGGAGGTTGAACGCGTTAGCTCGCTTCTAAGAGTGTCTAACCACCCTCTTCGAATTTAGGGGTAACTTCGTGATCCATGTTCAATTTATTTCTCATTGGGCTAATGAACAATACAACGAGGCCCACACAATACGTACGGGTATTTGATCGACAAAAGAACACCTCAGCATCTCTGTAAAGACGTTGTAGATCCGCAATTTCTCCCTTCATACATCGAGGAAGAGACACATACCTATTGAAGGGTATGTGTCTTTTCGGATAATGATAAGTTTATTTGAACAGCCCTCGCGTCAAATATATGTCACACGCGGTAGCCAAGCGCTCTCGAGGTCTTTGCAAGAGAGTTACCGTCGCACTAATGGTTTCTGCTGACCCAATGGTGTCTGAGGAAGACACCAATGTACATCTCATGTCTAACACTGAAGTGTACGCATCGGTGACAAGAAATGTAGCCTTGACGGATAAGTTTCCAAGTTATCGCGATCGCTAATTGTCTCAATCTTGATATCCGATTGCAGCTGTGACTGCATTCACGGCTCGCTCTCAGACACGAGACGCAGAATATTCAGTCCATACATCCTGCGTGATGTAAATAGATAACGAATATCACATCAGTCGCGACCGCTAGGCAGCGTATACATACGGTACCGGCGTTGACACAGTCCTCTAGGGGTCGCGAGAGCGCGATGGAGGTGATCGATACGGAGGTGCTGTATCGATCGCCCCCATAACGCTCTCGCGACCCCAAGAGAACTTGACTTAGAAGGCGCGTCATCTGTTTCATCAGACCGCCCGAAATGTCGTGGTGTTCGATGTACTCAGACCACCGCACCGAGGGCTTGTTGACAATTTGGCGATCGTTTTAGCCAGCATTACTAATCAGCAATGCTAGATGTGCGCGGTACGTGGTAGGCAAGAAGTTACTCATGTATTCGATGGTTTTGATGGTCAAAGCCTGGAGGGATGAAGTGGTCTACCGTGACGTAACTATTGCGCATACACTTCCTTTTTTCTATTAATCAATCTTGTTTGTGCTCATACGATTGCGCCTTCTCTGCACGTTACCCTATGCATGAGGTTTGTCACATGCATCTACACTGTCATCGATAGCCTGCTTATACTGTCATCACGATGAGCGTAAGGTGCCCCGTTTCAGGAACAATGATCGCTGAATGAAGGAGCAAGTTTAGCGCATTGCATTCAGATTTAATTACTGACCGAGCTTCACGTGCTCGAAGAGGTTGCGCTCATTATTGCTAGGTTTTAGCGGATGCGTGCTCTTCTTATCCTGCCTAACCGGTATAAGAAGACGGTGCTAGCCAGGTGGGCGACCCTATTCACACTAAAATGTGTCTATTGCGTCTGTAGAAATGAATCGAGCGCAACAGATTATCGATAAATAAAACAGTAAACAGAGCCGACAAGTACAGCAGCAACTCGTGTTCGGCCCTCGTCTGTGCCGTGTCCCCCACTCGAGTGCCACCTACTGACGCATTGACGAACGGGTACCGTCACGCCCGATCCGACAACATGCACGGACGCGTCAAGAGCATTGAGCGCAAGAACGAGCAGCTAAAGACGGACGAGCAGCGCCAGGAAGAGGTCTCGAGAGTGCGAATGTACCACGAGGTGGCGAGCAAAGTGCTAGCGATGAAGCGCCAGCAGCGCTACGAGCCCAGCGTGCTGCCTCTGACGAGCCACTTGCTGCTGCTGAACCCCGAGTTCCACATGCTCTGGAGTTACCGCCGTGAGGTCATTACGGCTCTGGCGCAAGAAACGGATCGAGCCGCGTCCAAACTGCGCGAATTGGCCGACACGGAACTCAAGATGACGCTGGTACGATGTGTTGGGGAATGTGGCGCGTACGTCGTTCGCACTACTACGCGACGAGAGGTTGACCCTTTTTTCGCGTGTGATAGGACGCACTGCAGCGGAACCCCAAATCCTACTCGGCTTGGTTCCAGCGCAAATGGATCATTGACCAGGGACTGGGCGATTTGCAGAAGGAGATTGGACTGTGTGACAAGCTACTGGATCTCGGTAAAAAGGACCTGCATGTGCAGTGGTGTACGTGCGATTGACCGTTGCTTTGTTGTTTTGTTGCTCTTGGCTTGCTCCCGTGTGTAATCAGACGAGCGCAATTTCCACTGCTGGAATTACCGTCGACACGTCTGCGAAATGGCTGGAGTGTCGAAAACCGACCAGTTGGCGTTCACGACGAAGAAGATCGAGCAGAACTTCTCCAACTACTCGGCGTTGCACCATCGCAGTATTGACCTGCCGGAGCCGATAACGGCCGACGTGCTGTTTAGCGAGATTGAACTCGTGCAACAAGCCGTGTTCACAGAACCGGATGATCAAAGTGCCTGGTTTTACTACCGCTGGCTGTTGACGTCGATGTTGGACCTGACGATATCGTCTCCCGAAGACACGGCGGAATTCTTGAAGTCCCAAGTGCAGTGGCTGGATCAACTGCTGGCAATGGAGAAGGACGCGAAATGGGTCATCGTCACGCTGGCCGACGTACACGGCCGCGCAGGCACAATGACTCAGGTCGATGGCTGGCAGGATTCCAAGACGCAGAGCGTGGAGCTGTACAAACGGGCGATCGAGCTCGATCCGAGTCACCGCTGCTACTACGAGGACAGGAAGAAAAGGTTCGCGTAGCACGACGTCGATCTATTCCGGTGGTCGGCACTGCTTGGACTGAAAGCGGTCACCGCATTCTGCCTCACGGCAACGCGTACTGAAACCGTATCCTGGCACATTTAATACATGCGGAAGTAAAAAATGCAGGGCATGTAAGTAAAAACTAACTTGACGTCATGCGGGAAAACTATCCAGAAGAAGCGCGGATACAAGCAGCGTCCAGTGTGAAGAATGAGTCAAAACTATCTGCGTCACGGATAGGTCGCCTTCCGTGGCTGTTGTTGCCACGATGCGATTTCTCATCGGTGTTTGTTGCTATGACAGGTGTCAGAGGTGGCGCATGAATTGCGGTTCGTGTCGCCTAAAGACTCACTCGATCATGTGAACGATTGCAGCTGCTGGATCTAAAAAAACATTTGTCAATTGGACAGTCAAATGTGCACGAGCTTACAGTGTCATGAGGTTCTCGTGTCGAGCAGTGACGGTGCAGGATCGTAGTTTGACAAGGGGGTACGTGCACGGCAGTACGCCGAGGAGCTCATGGCTTCTGCACGTCAGGCAGTGAGATTCTCATACGCCCGAGATCGCGACATCAACCCTTCCGAAGTCTTGCACGCTGCTTGGTCGACAGTGCTCCAGAAACAAATCATCGGCAGCTCGACAGCTTGCATTCTGACACTGAACCCGGAACAAGGAGAGCTGCATGCCATTAACTTGGGCGACTCGGGGTTCCTGATCATCCGCGACAAGGCATCGGACCTCGAGACTGCACGATTACGTGGTACGCTGGATGGATCGCTGACGCGCAAGATCGTCAACCGCGAGCATGACCTTACGCCGGCTGGCCGACGAAAGGGAGCGCACGTGACGTACCGCTCACCACAGCAATTGCACTACTTCAACTGCCCTTTTCAGCTGGGGTTCGCGGGCGCTGACCTTGTGAGTGATGTTGTGGACGACTTGGCGCGTGGCACGCACTCACCGATGCGTGAGAAGCCGCTTTTCGAAACCCCGGAGAACGGAATGCGACTGCGAGTACCAGTGCTTGAGGGAGATCTCATTATTCTCGCCACTGATGGACTCTTCGACAACGTGGATGAGGAAGATCTCCTTGACATTGTACGTACCGAAGCGGACCTTGAGACCATGACGCGCAAGCTTGTACACAAGGCCCACCGTTTGTCCCTCGATCGAACGCGCGACTCGCCATTTGCTCGCCTTGCCAAGGAGAACGATTTGCTATGGGGCGGTGGTATGCCGGACGACATTACGATCATCGCATCTCGAGTCATGAAACACAAGACTGAAGGGGAGAAGAGAGCTGAGGACACTGCGGCAGCTGTCGTCTCTGGAAGAAGCAGTAGCACGCGGAGAGTGCACAGCAGTTGAAAGAGAAAAGTCGCAACCAAACTTACGAGAGGCTCGTGTCCGTGCCGCGATAATGCGCTAAGATTCAATGAATAGCTGTTTGCGCTACGCCTCACGTGGCTGAGTCAGCAACCGGCACCCGCAAACTCAATACGTTTGCTACACCGGTATTGGCCGGTGCTACAACGTCGCATGCTGCCCCTGTGTCATCTAGCGCTGCACCTTCGCAGTCCGCGTCTTGTTCATCCTGATTGTTGTCAGCTCTGCATCTCTCAGCGTCACGCTCAGCCCCGGCATCACCAGTGACGGGGTGTAACATCTTCACCGAGCCCACGTCACCCTCTTCCTTCTCACTTCCATAGTACCCTTCGTCGTGGGTGGATTCATCCAGATGACTCTCGCTGTCTTGCTCGCACACCATCGTATCTTCCACTTCCTCCTCCGAAATGACGACAACCTCGTCATCATCATCCTCATCTGCGATTGTTCCGTCTTCATCATCTGCCTCCTCTTCTTCATCTTCGTACCCTCCAGCTTCCTCGTCTCCTTCTTCTTCAATATTATCATCACCCGATTCCACGGCATACCCTGCAGCCTCACTCTCTTCCTCGTCAATATCGTCATCATTGTCCAACTCGACGGGTGCTGCTGCCGACGATCCCCTCGCATACAAATCCCTTACCCGGATAGCGTCCCTCATCAGCGACAACGCTGACTCATGAGCACAAGCGTCCACTAAGATGGCATCTCGTGCGTCTTCGTGCCCGTACAAGAGCTCTTCTCCGTACTTCTCTAGCACCGTCAAACACAGTTTGCTTCTTGTCGAGCCGTCCAGTTGCTGCAACAACTGTCTAGCTTCTCTCTGATTGCGAGCCCGTGCAACAGTCTCTGCCGCCTCGTCCTCTTCGTCCTCGTCCTCATCAACCTCCTCTCCATCTTCCTCCTCCTCTTCGCTATCGTGATCACTAAATTGCTCGTACCCGTCGCCGTCTCCGTTCCCTTCCTCTTCACCGTCATCGTCATCAACGTCCACAATGTCGATGCCATGATTTTGATACCCCATTAACTCCCCACCGTCAGCGTCTTCGTCGTTCTCTCCATCTTCTTCTTCTCCCTCTTCTCCCTCTTCTTCATCTTCTTCATCGTTCTCTTCTCCTCCTTCCTCTTCTGCGAAATCTAATCCATCGATCCCTCCTCCTTCTTCTTCTTCCTCTCCTCTTTCCTTCTTTCTTTCTTCATTTTCTTCTCCTTCTTCTTCTTCTTTTTCGTCTGTTGGCGTGTCCACGTCCTTCCTGCTCTCTCTACTCAGATCCACGTCGTCTCCCATCCCGTGACCACAGCTCACTATACGCGAATGCACCTCATCCGTCACCACATTCCCATCATCATGTTGTCCCTCTGTCAGGCCACACGCCACTTCTTCGTCGTCCCTTTCCTCCGTTCGCGGTGGAAACTCCTCATTGTCATCGACGTCCGGAAGCTCCTCGTCGATCCACTTGCTCTTCTTCACCACAGGACGCGCTGCAACGTCATCTCCACTGCCATGTCCATCACTTTTATCGTCAACGTCATCGATCGTCCGCTTCTTCGCGTTATGCTCTTCAACACTGTCACAGTCAAAGGCGTCAGCGGCGGAGCGTTTGTCTGCCGCCGCGAACGCCATCGAATCGACTGAGTCGACTGCGAACGCGTTGATGTCACTCGCGACTGATGCGGTGGAACAAGCGGATCTGATAGAGCGCTCGGCCATAGACAGAGACGCAATCGACCGGTCGATCGATCGATCGGTAGCGAACCAACGGGCAGTCGCGACAACTGGAACGGATGCAGCGACACTTTTTATTGTTCGCTGTCGTGGATAAAGTCACCTCTTGACGCGCAGAAGTTCACAGCAAAGGAGCGATAAAGAAAAGCAGTTGATAGGACCGTCGCTTTCTTGACGATCGGCAAGAAAAAAGCACTTGATCTGCGTGTCGGCTTTTTAAAGCGTATCATCGAAACGACAGATGATGTGGAGTTTCGAAGCAACGGGTTACTTTATTAACCCAGCGCAGTTTAGAATCGGTTGCGAGTGTGGCTCACCATAGAAACCCAACCGCTTCACACATGAGATACCCGGTCCCATGTTTTCGAAGCTACAAAAACAGACACAGAGGGGCGTGCACATAATTTGGTACTTTGCTGCCTGCACTGCAGATTGCATCTTGTTCGTTGGTATGCCCAGAGGAAGCGACTAGAAGAACACGTTTACGACGACTGGTACATCGTACTGGTAAAGTGCGTGCTGACTTCCTGAATCCCAGCACCGGTCAGCTCGAGCGAGTTTCGGGCTCGCTCCATGTCAACGTTGTGGACATGCGATGCGGGCGTAAACGATGCGACTTCGGTATGACACACAGCCGTTGTCTGATTGTTTGCCAGTCTGCATTCCACACTGTGAATGCTACATGCGCACTGTGACCGGTCTCCTACTTCGTACCGACAAGTGTCCCCGTGGCATCATCGTGTACTCGTTCCATTTCGGTACAATGAATTGTCAGCTACTAAGGGGCGGCCGTGCAACAAGGAAAATACTGCTGCGACGATACGACTACAATGGCTGCGATGTCCATGTGTTTGTTAGAAGAAACACGGTCCTCGTTCATTGTAGCTACGGCAGACACGAATACTTGAATCAAAAGATTGCATGACTGGCTGAAATTGCCAAGCATATCTCAGCGGCACACATCCATTGGTGCAGAAGTATACGCGTCGGTGCATCTTACCACATATCGATTATTGACAAGTACACCGCTCTCTTTTTTGTCGCAAATGCTCACACCCGAACATTTCTTGTAAGACATATGCTCGTGACGTGTCTAACAGACGCAAATCGGCAGGTGGTCTCTTTCTCGTCATATCGCATACCGTATGCTCCACTACGTTTGCGAGAAACAGCTTTCGCCTCGCACGGGACCGAACAGACGGAACGCCTGAGCGATGGCTGGCGAAGCATACTAAATGACTAAGTTTTGATCTTCGTAGGACCCGTTCATGCAGCGGACTCAGGATAGGTCAAATCCAATGTTGTGGCTTGTCCAGACTCAAATATTTAGAAAACTTGTTGACGGTTGCGGTGCCAGACATGTGGTATGTCGTCGTTGAAGTGTGCCTGTCTCTGTTCCTCCTGCAACATCCCCTGTCCACAATCCTTGCGCTGTAATGGCAGCAATTCAGTCTGCTGAAATTTTGACAGCAAAGCGCGCCGATAGTGCGGCGGTAATACTCGCTAGTGTAGGCTCCAAAGCGGTACGTAGCAAGTCGAACACGCTCGGTCGGCAGTCCAAATCGACTTGATACGATCGCACTACGGTACACGTCTCGACGCTCGACGTTGTCACGTTGACACACTCTCTATCCCACAACTGTACGAAACAGAGCACCAGTGGAAGTCAGGAGCGCATTTGCTGTTTTCCGTCTCTGAAGACGTTGCTACCGACTTGCGACGGACCATGAAACAAGCGATAGGCGTTGCTCTATGGCTGAGCTCTCTCGCAACTGTGAGTGGTGACTCGATTGTCAAGTCCACGTACACGGGCTCGAGTGGACTTCACGACATGGCCAAGGCTACTGGAAAGTACATGGGCACATCCGTAGATCAAGACATTAAGGACTCTGCTGCCCTGAAAGTTCTGAACAATGGCAAAGATTTTGGCATGGTCACTCCTGCTAACGCCATGAAAGTACGTTGCAGCACACGTTGAAGTGGTGTCTCTGCTTCATACCGACTTAGTAGTGTACATAATGGCGTGTTTGTTTGTGTGTGCGCTATTTAGTGGGACGCCACCGAGTACACGCAGAACACTTTTAAATTTGATTCGGGCGATGCAATCGTGGCGCTCGCCAAAGACATGGGCGCCAAAGTTCACTGCCACGCTTTACAATGGGTATGTTTTGCCAATTTGGATCGCTGTGTGGTAGTTGCTGACATGTCACTCTCATGTGATCGTCTCACAGCATTCGCAGACTCCTCAGTGGCTTCAGACCCTGAGCAAGAAAGAGATGCTAAGTGCCCTCGAGAACCACATCACAAAAGTCATGACGCACTTCAATGACTCTTGTCACCACTGGGATGTCGCTAACGAGGTCATGGGTGACAACGGGCAAATGCGCGATACGTTTTGGTACAAGACGACTGGTATGGAGTTCTTGACGACGGCATTTAAGACCGCCAACCTCGTCAAAAAGTCGCTCGGCCTAAAGACAAAGCTGTACTACAACGACTACAACACAAACACGATCAATGACAAGTCCACTGCCGTGCTGAAAATGGTAAAGCAACTGCTGGATGATGGTATTGCTGTCGATGGCGTTGGCTTCCAGTCACACTTGGGATTTGCGGACAAGTTCTCTACTGCTGACCAAGTGGCGAACTTCGAGCGCTTTACTGCACTAGGACTGGACATCGCCATCACCGAGCTGGACGTGACAGCAAGTTCGGCCTCACCGTCTGCGGAAGAGCAAGCCCAACAGACCGATGTCTACAAAAACACTGTCGCGGCATGCAAGCAGGTGAAGCGATGCGTTGGCGTGACAATTTGGGGCCATTCGGACAACCATTCGTGGCGCAGCGCCAAAGCTCCACTGCCATGGTACCAGCCAGGTGGCGTGAACACGTCAATGGTGCGCAAGTCTTTGTACGATGGCATCGTTGCTGGATGGGGCGGTGCTGACAACTCTCGCGGCGGTATGCGAATTCCAACAAGCACGCACAATAACATCTGGGGGTTTGGAGCGGCTTCTGAGAACAACTCGGGAAAGGTGGCACCTGCGAAAGGCAACAACGATACGTAGGCTTCAACAGGTGCTCTGATGATACTCACTGGCGATTAGCACCATTGACCTACACGCGTTGACGTGACGCTTTGGTTGATGCCTAGCTGAGAGCTCTTGTGTGATAAGAATGCATGTCTCGCGCAACACGAACCTTATGCATTGTTTTACGGATCATGACTGTAAATGATGACAGAACTGAGATAATCGACAATCTCTTTGCAGCAACTACTTGTACAGTATCGATAGCGCACTATAGAAATGAGAAGGCACCAAGACATAGGCGTTGTAAAGTCTTGTTAGCAGTACGACTACATGAGTAGTAGTGAAAGCAGCTGATATGCGTACGGCACGTATTTGCAGGATCGTACATTTCGTTTATGGTGATCACTCGGGTCGTAATGATATATCTTCTTACATCATGATCTTCTTGGCCTGCCCTGCAACACTACAAAATCGTCTCACAAATACGTCGTATGCGATGGAGTAGCTTTCTCTCGAGCTTAATGCTGCCAGACTGTGGTTGCTCTATTTTGCGCGTTTGAAAACCGGTGTTGTTTAGCACAGCATGTAGCGCGCTCATCAGCAGCTGTCTTCCATGATCTCTTTTTTTATTGTGGACTCGATTTGCATGCACATTTGCTCACCAGAGGCACGTATGTGGTATGTTGGCGACTTCACATGAATTAGGATAAACAAACACGGCACCAAATCAAGTTGTCGATGCCGATTTGAATGTTCTAGCAAAGAACAATGGTACCCGATTCACTGCGATACTTGTGATAATGGACGGCTTCGCAAGCTACTTAGCGGTACATTTTTACGACAAAAAGAGACGACGACATGCTACTCACTGGCAAAAGGTTATGCACGCTGGGTGAAAGGATAGGCTGGTCGGTCAGTCAAGAAGAGATCGTTGCACGATGAAGCTCATAGAAGGCACGCCAAATCTCCGGCACACGCAATTCTTACCGATGAGGGCGGTAAATTGGTAAATGGTGCTGTGTAACAGAGCTTTCTTGGGGTATCCGCATTCCACCCGAGGTCACTCGAATGGAGGTAACCTTCGCGCATGGCGTCGAAGCTCTCTCCCTCGTCCAACATGTTCATGCTGAGTGAAACCGTCGTGACCGTTAAACGGACCACGAAGTGCTACCAGGTACAATGGAGCACACCTCTTACCCGATAACTGGTAAGCCCTTGTACCGTGACTGACAGTACGAGGGTGTGCGCTCCCAAAACTACGCGTGCCGTATGTGCAGAGGAAGTAAAGAATCTGAGCACCTCTTGCAACAGGAGAAAACGAAAAACTATACATGATTACGAAAGGCTCGTTAGTAAACCCTCTTTACATTATCGATACACTACAGCAAACACAAACTTCCACTGTAAAATCTCACTCACCGCCCATTGCACGCGTCTAGCAACGTTTGGTGGCTCATGCGGTTGATATCACGGCCTATAGCAACGAATGGGGTGAAACAAAACGACAATTACCTCTGAAGGTAATATTGCAGCAATATTGACTCGCAAGAGTAATATTACTGGAATAGTGTCAATCGAGGTTTTATTTACATCTGCACAATTCGTGCCAATGACATGTAACAGGCTGACCCCGTCACGTCTTACGCTAAATTATGCGGGCTGCCTTCGTGCCTGATGTCCCAAATATACTTTGGGCGTAGTAGGTCAGATGCATTACTCACAGCGCCTGGGATGACGTATGATTATAAAACAGGCAGCATGACTTCGCTGTTTAGATGGCAGACAAAGCCCACAATACTTTGCCGCCGCCCGTCATGGTATCATCACCAATCATCACGAGCTCCTCGTCAGTTGTCGAGGGGTTTTGAAGTGTCTGTACCACCAGCGATGTTAGCGTCTTTACCATTGCGACAAATAGCACAGCGCAACTTTCTGTACAGCTCGATACTATGTATGTAGCCCGTAACCAGCTCCGACTGAGTCTTGCCACAACCGCCATAAGCACGGCATGTTGTGCGGGCTAGCGGGTACATCCTACAGCTGGCCACACACGCTCATGCAGGTTTTTGCCTAATCCCTTTTGCCTGTACTGTCGTCGGTATTCTCGGCGCGCGAGCATAGGTAAACAAAGACGTCTACAGCGTAGTGCCGTTACTTGTGGTATCATTAATTTGACGTGGCCAACGAGGCATCAGCGTGTACCCATACACTGTCCTTCCTGATACATACAGACTTAACAAAAATGACAGACAAGATCCGAGAAGCTCTGCCTGCATTTCGTAAACTATGCATCGCCAATACGGGGCCAAGAGTCAGACCCAGCCAGCGCCTATCCGCACCAAATTTGAGGCAAGCGGCGGTGCGTCGAAAATACACGTAGGGCCGCAGCAGCCCATTTGCAAGTCTCGTCGATCCCCACGCGCAAGCACGGATGACTGGCAACGAGCAGTCCTCAGCCAAACACCTCAGCAAGCATGGGATCATAGCCATGGCCTGACTGATTTTCAAGTCTGGACCGGGTACAGGATCGTGACGCGACAACTTAATCTCCATCACGCTGGGCGGTCCGAGAACGACGAATGTCGGAAGCGACCGGGCTGTCGGGGAAAAAAGGAGACTCCGGCTCATTTATTCTGGGAGTGCGCGTATGCTGAAGCTCTCTGGGGTAAACTCGTTAGTCAATGGACAGGCGAGCGACCATCACGACAGCGCACTCAGCAATTTTTTCAAGCGTAGGCAAGTCGACGAGTGTCGCACGTACCACAGCACCGCACAGCAATACTGAAAGACCGCTTTCAGGAGGATCGGGAAATGGCCGACCACGTCTGGAAGAGAACGTGGCACATTCTTGCGACGATATGTCTTACAAGGCTGTGGACCGACCGCAATGAAGCCGTCTACAGCACAGTCGTGACCGACCTCCCCGGAACCACGCAGAGCTTTTGGACTGCATGCGTCTGCCAACTTCGCGCGATCGCGACCAGAGAGCACAGAAAAGAGGCTTCAGCCATCATGGGCGCCGTGCTATTATCCAGCATCGAGTTGCTCGAACGAGCACCTGACGGGCCTCCAGGCATGTCAAGGGCTAGCCAAAGCCACCCTTCGGACAAACCGGGGCTGGCCGTTTGGCTCCGCATTTACCAGAGATCTTGTACATAGCTAAACCCATGTTAATAGACCATCTGATCACAAAAAAAAAAAAAAAGTCTCGTCGATCCCTGTACACTCCCGACCTTTCAAACTCGTTCCGTGACCATTTCTAAAACAGCATACACACCAATAGAAGGTGAGACGCAAAATGAGGACTCCCATGGACAAGCGTGGGGCACGTGATGATGGCTGGATCCAGCCCAGTAAAGTCCAAGCACTTGCTCGTCCTTACAGGATACCACTCTTGAGCGTCGCAGAAGGGAACAAAATCCCCCGTCCATTCCTTACGCAACGACGGCGACGCATTGGTCGGTCTGCACAGCACGCTCCGTTTTTATCGCTCTGCGCTCAGCCCCCTTCCTGGTTCAAGAGAGTCTGTGCCACGCTCGGCATGTCAGAGCAAGAGCCGGTCAAGAACATGCGCGCGCGAAACACGCGACGACTCGATGCGTTTACGACAGTTGGGCAGGCAGTGCGTCGATTCATTCGACTTGCGCGGAAAGCGAAGTTGAAACGAAACTGCCGCAGACCGAACCCTCAGTGCCATCCGACAGAGCGCTCGTCCTGTTGTCACGTCGCTCTTGACGTTCCACACGGACTCGTGTCTTGATCTGTGGGAAAAGACAGCTGCGGCAGCAAATCGCAGAGCGGATCCTGTGGCACAGAACTGGAGCAGTATGGCGATCTCCACAACACGCGGGACAAGAAAATCGTCCGTTCGTGACCACATTGTACCGTGAATGTCTCGACTGAGTGGCCACGTCAGACGTGCAGTAGTCGGACATAATCCCTTCAGCCGCCACGAAGACGCTCCTCATGGACTCGAAGGGCCGTCCCGAGCACTCTCCTTCCCCTCAACTTTGTTCCCCTGACGCGGACGAACAAAGCGCTGAACGTCTCACTGGCGACAGTGTATCGGATACCGAAATCCCACGTCGGCGCTGGTGCCGCACGTCGTTCCAGTCATCCGATGTCGACGCGATGCCGTGGCTCGGGTGGCTGTTCGTCTACGCTTTCGCCCTCTTCTTCTTTTCCATCAGTCGGTGTCTCGCTCTACCGGCGCTGCTCGACATGTACGGAAGCCCGAAGGACAACACTGTGGTGGTCAAAGTGTTGGCGCTGAGCGTTGGCTTCCTGGAAGACGTCGTCTGTGCCACTTATTTTGCAACGGCACTGTGGCTCTTTGACACGGTCCGACGCTCGTTGGCAAAGCGCGCTTGGGCATCGAATGGAATGGCAATCAAAATGGCTGGAGCAACAACAGCGTTTGTGGTCTCGTGGCTGTTGTGTTTCGCTGCGGTGGCCCCACCCGTCGTGGACCTGATGCTCGTCCTGTACAAGCATATGAGGTTCTCGTTTGGCTTGTCGGCTACTTTGTTTCGAGAGAGAGACAATCTCAAAGCTGCTCCGATTTCTACCCAGGAAGTCTACGCGGCTTACGGGACTGCGGGGTTCCTCGTTGTCATCGCCACCTTCTTTGCGCTTGTGCGTGTGCTAAGTAGCTGGGCTGACCTAGCAATGTGGAATCCGACGCACCTTCTGCAAGCGCCAGTGCGTTTCATGAACTCGAAAGCCAGTGAGAAGACTGCAGTAGCGAAATCGGCACGGGGCGTGAAGTATGAAGTGGTGGCTCTAGAGGATGGACGTCTTGATAGCCCTGCCGATGCAGAGACCACCGAAACCGTCTCGCCATCGAGTGGTGAAAACGTGCAACGAAGAGCTAAGTGCTACTATGCTCTGCGAGCTACTACCGTTGTCGTGGGACTTGTGGTTCTCCCGTCGATGGTAATGGTACTTTGTAGTGCGTGCTCCCCTCTCGTCGCATATGTAGCGCTAAATGCAACGCTGAACGAGCTGTTTAGACAGGCGTTTCAGCCTTCCCTCCAATACGTGGAGCCTGCAAGTGTCAATGTCGATCAGCCGTGGACAGAGAAATACATCGATGCCACCGAGCTGCATGAGCTTTACGGAAACAACACATTGTACCGACGCACTTCGGGCTTCCAAGGTGACCTGGCGTTCAACGTCAGTGTCGATGCCGCCGATCCGCCGAACGTGCTGATCATTGCAGTCGAGTCGTTTCGGTTTCGCGATTCGCGCTATCTCGTGGGCGAAGAGGACCCGTCGGGCTTGTTCAAGGGCACAAACATGACGATCACTCCGAACTTTGATCGATGGGCAAGACGCGGCGTGGCGCTACGCAATATTTGGTCGAGTCGTCCCACAAGTCGCTCGTTGGAAAGTATCCTGTTTGCACAGGTCCCTTACCAAAGCAATTTTAAGACTGGCATTACTGGAGGAAGGAAGGACACGAAGCTCTCAGGCATGCCGCAGCTGTTTGTCGAGAAAGGGTATGAGACGTTTTTCACCACAGGCTCTTCCATCTCCCTGGACAGCTGGGCCATCTTTCTTCCGAGCCATGGCTTTGGTACCGTGTGGGAAGTCACGAAAATGAAAGCGTTGGCAGAGCAAAAGCTCGGTATCCGTCACGGTGACTGGAATGGTGCAGAGACTCGAGCACTGCGCTGGGGTGTACATGACGATGTCAGTTTTAAGCTTCTGGGCGACTTGTTTGTGGAAAAGAAGCAAGAACAGAGAGAGAGGTTGGCCCGAGGAGAGCCAAAGAAGCCTTTGTTTTTGACACACTACACTATCTCGAGCCACGATCCGTACGAGTCATGGCCAAAATGGTATGAGGATGCCGACAAGCCTGATTTTTCCAAGTTCTACGAAGGAGAGAAGCATGCCAACCAAATCGAGAGGTACATGAAGGTGAGGTACTTTACCGACATGGAATTGGGTAAATTCATGGACCGTATGGAGACGGAGGGTATACTCAACGACACTATCGTTGTCATCGTTGGGGACCACGGTCAAGGACCTGAGGGTGATTTTGCAAAAAAAATGGAGGAGTCGATGACACGCGTGCCAGCTGCAATCATTGCTGAAGGCCGACTGGGTCATGATGTGGGGACTGTGATTGACGACACTGCAGAGCATTACGACCTTCTCAATACGCTTGCCGATATCACGGGATTGCCAGAAGGAGGGTTGCAGCAAGATGGCGTCGGGCGATCTCTCAAACGCAAGTTTCTTACTGATAAACGAGCAGTGTATAGCAACGACCCTTCGCAAAAAATGGCGATTGTCCGCGGTCACCAGCGTCTCCGATATGACGAAGTTGGCGAGGTGATGATGCTGCACGACACCGAGACGGACTATAACATGACTACGGATTTACTGCCAGGCCTGACTGCTGAGGAGCGGGCTGAATGGATCGCTATGCGAGACGATGGTCGTCGCATTGCTGCTTACTACAACAAGCGCTGGGATGGGGATTGCTTGCTTGCTGTCGATTGCAACCCCTGATGCTGTTCTGATGCGTTTGGAATCGCTTGGCTGTAGCAACGAATCGACTGAAACTACGAACCACATTGGGGTTCGAGCAGCGTTGGTTGATGGGCTGGGATAGTAGACTAGGAGGAAGAAGTATAGAATGATGTATGGTAGTAGCAACGGATTGCGCCACTTTTAGCTTGTGAACTAAGCTGGCCGCCATAAGCAAGACGGAGATAAAGAATGGAGTGTATAAGTGCGCGTTTGCACGGTACATTACCGTTTTTGTCATTACTGGGGCTGACATGAACATCTTTCACCGCAGCCAAACGGGGTCACTAAAGCAAGGTCTCACTCATTCTTGCTTGTAGATGACATTGTTATAACCGCAAATGTATCAAAAGTCTCGGCTCGACGTGATCTGACGTACCAGTCACTATGGAGAAGGCGCATGTAACCCGACGCCCCATAATTGATGCAGTTGCTGTCCTCGAAAATGAAATGAAACCGTCGAAGCCGTCTTCATCTACGAACCCGTAGATAAAGACGGTTAACGCTGCAATGGCGAAGCACTAGTGTTGACAAGCTTTTTTACCTGCGATCATCATTGACAGAAGACATGGCGACGAGAAAAAGGCTCCCAAAAGCCCGATGTGTATAAAGTTGAGTTGACTAGGTGTAGCATCTGATAACTCCGGCTAGCAAATCTTCACCTATGTACTGCTTTGCTAAATAGTGAAGCTTCATCTCGTATTTTTGGTGCTAGTAAACACATATTCCGTCCGACACGCACTCTGATGCTCAGCAGCAATCGGAAGGCCATGTTCGATTGCCACCAAGAGCATCGAGAAAGTACTGAGTACATCAGCCAGAGCATAGTGAAGCACATTTCGTGATGTATAGGACACGATGATGGGATACACAAAAACGCATAATAGGTCGTAAGAGCCCGAAGAAAGCGCAAGGTGCTTTCGTTTTAGTTCACCAAGCAGGAAATTGGTGCACTTCCAACAGTGAAGTTGCTAGTCACGACATTTCATCGGCATCTGCACACATGCGAGGCTAAAAACCCTTCGTTGCTCAAAACGCGATGTACGCGAGGTGCTCTGGATCAAAGCACCAGCTATTCGACGTCGGTAGCCATTAAGGTGGTACGTGACCGCGTGAACGACGGGAACTCGTGTGACGATGCCATTTTTGACAAAACACGTGACTTCTATTGCAATCAACGATCCCACAAGTGCTGCCGAATCGAACGACAAGATAAAACGAAGTGTATGCCACTGATAGAGCGTTTATAATTAAACAAGGCGGTTGAGATCGATACCGAAAAGCTGTTGTATCTCGATTGATTTTGCCATGAATACGCTTGAGCCTGAATAATTATCGGAAGCTGCTTGGCCATCTTACGTGAAGCAGTACAACGCTCAACACAGTCTCTGACGATATGCCTTGGCCAGTGTAGCAGGTTTACGGGTCAGCCATACCGGTCATTACGCTTTAGCGTGTTACGACACTTCTATGACCCACGTATGACCTGATATGGCTTTTTCCGGGTAGGTATCGAACCAAATCGTTGTGACAATACATACCTCACGACGCACCTACTCCGCGTTGGCATACCAGTGCATAATTGATGCCCGCTACGAATGCTAGCTCATCCTGGCCCATTGTTTGCGGAGGGGCTTACTTGCACCATTACGGCGGGGTCCCAGTTACGATCCCTCGAAGCTTCATAGCGTGCTGCCTCGTTTCCTGTAATCTCGAGCTGTTCCAAGGATTTCAACGAAGTTTCGATGAACAAACTATAATGATAAACATAATTTGATCCGTACATGTTTTTGTCAGTAGCAGAGTGCCTATGAATGGCACAAAGAGCGTAGTTGTTCACTTGTGGATCTGCATGACATGTACACGCTATTTTGTGCTTTACAATTATTCCATCGTTACGATTGAATGCAAATTCAAACACACGCATGAAAAATACGTGAAGAGACGTCAGAGGCCTTGTTGACAGGATCCCATACTTTTGTTAGCTGCTGAGACATTGCTTCGTTTCCCGATAAGCGTCCATCTAAGATTCACCCTACTTTGGGCTGTAACATTTCCACTTGTGCCTTACAGATAAAAATTTACTCGAACCACTAGGCCAGACCTACGGTTTGTAGATCTACTGTGACAGCACGCATTGGACTAGTATACCCGTGCTACCGCCCGCGTGTTCGATCATCGGTAGAGATGTCGCCGCCGCAATACAACGACAACACGTGGACCAATCTAATACAACCAGGGCTCTAGAGTACCCTACCATACTAGCTCCATGACCTCAATGAGATTCGACATAATTTAGTCATAGCAAAATACTTGGCAAGCAACTGCAACTTGCTTTGCCGTTTTGCTCTGGTAGTGCTGTTAAATACCACGGCAGTCAGTGCTTACAACAAGTAAAAGAAAGCACTGATCACAGTTTGACGTTATAGCCGCCGAATCAAAAAATCTTTACTTTCAGCAACTGGGAAGTATAATTCGCAAAAACGAAGATAATCCTTAAGCTACAAGACAAGAAGAAGATATCCACGCGCGGCGATAAAATCGGATGCCACCTACAACATCGATGCCGAATATTGGATAACTACAAAATGAGCAAACAATGAATAACGTATCGCCTACTCAAGTCGTATTGTGGACTTCAACGAGTAAAGGCAAGTGGCCAACGAAGCAAATCGCATATGCTGTAACAGAGTCAGCACGTTCACACTGGCAACAATGTAAGTAGGTACCTCGATACCTCACGTATATGTACGTGCATAGGAAGTAAATTCGACAAACGCAGACGTTATTTGAATGTGAAAGATAAGTGTGTTCAGTAAATTACGCTCACTTATACATCTAATTTGAATATACTATTCCATATCTTTTTACGCCACAGTAAGTGTGAAATACCTGCTTGCCACATAGTGCGCGTGTCCCTCAATCATTGGATGCGTTGTTGGGTTCATGTATTGCATGTACTATTCAATGAACAGAAATCGCTCAATACTACCTTCCAAAGTAGCATTCGAGAATACAGCCACCCGGTTCTATCTTTACATGCCTTTCCCAGTGCTTTCAAGTGCATGGCGCTGGTGCGCATTGAAAAAAATAAGCAGCGCGTTGTGAAAACCGAGGTAATGATGCTAAAAGAAAGATGATATACCGTTTATGATTGCATAAAGAAAAACAATTACATTTGGTCGTATCCAGCTTTGTTGAGGTGTAATGTGACGGGGTAGCCGTATGCCATAGACAATATACTGCTGTCAACAAAAGTTACAAATGAAGTGGTATATAATACAACTCTATAATTTCACGTTACTTGTGTAATATCCAGTGAGCGGACGATAATACTTTCGAATGGACTGATTTAGCCCTGGTTCATAGAACTAAGATGCAATGTTAAGCGAATCGAAGCGTAAAACGTGGGTAGTAAACGGTTACAGTGCATGCTCGATTCAGATTATGGCTGATCGAGTTTAAAAACTGATTCTAAATTATGAGACTAACACATTATACTACAACATATTTTCAACTATCCAAGCTATTCTATCAGGCTCTTCATGCTCACAATGACGTATATCATTAGGCTGGCTACCTTACACTGTAACATACGTAGGCACTGCGCGCCACCAGTGTGGCTATTATGCTGTATATTTTACTCGAAACTATTCCACACTGCCGTTAAATGTGATGTAGTCTTCGCAGCAACGAGCACAATTTATACACTATGTCGGAGCTTTGTTCTAGATAAGAAATACATCTTTCGCGTCTTTGTGCGATGTTCCATGCACGTTCAACCATTGTGGGTGATTTTATGAACATCAAGCAGTGTGTATTATGCTTATGGCAGCACTTGACCAACTCCGGTGACCGAGTGGAAAAGCATTGCACCGGGAACGGAAGTTACTACGTGAACCGATACCCGCGCAGGAGCGGTACGATTGCATATCGCCGGAGAGCGGCTAACAAAGGCGAATGTAGTTGGTCGTTTGCGTACCATAATGTACCTCAAATCTTCTCTATATTTTTTATGGACGCACTCGTATGACATATATCGTTCGTACATATCATTCACTCTAAAGTAGAATACCCAGTGTGGTAAGTTCAATGATCATATATTCTGCGTATCGAAAATGTACTGAAATTGAAAGTTTAAGACTATTTAACATCACACAAGATCATAAAATCCGTAGCGATTTCATTAGGAATGAATTGCAGCTGTTTGCACGTCTCACTTTGGCATCATGTGTCAGAAATAAACCGTATGTGAACATACAATTAAACGATAGAAGTTGATGAAGTGCCGCTTGGATATGAACCATCGTTCATCAAAAGTTTCGTAAAAATTGGAACGTATTGGATATTGGCAAATCTCATCAATGTTATTGTATAATGGGATCGTAACAAATTCAACAGAGAATGCAGAAATAGAAATTTCACTCAATTATGGCAGACAAAAAAACGCATGTGCGATGCTTACTCCAGTAGAACCCCTCTTAGCTGATACACAATTAGCTAAAAAAAAACCTATCGTGAACCAAACGATTCCGGCCCGACGTTGGGCAAGAGAGGTAAATCACGTGACCAACCAACTCCTCCAACCTACCTAATCTCTTTCTACCTAATGTTTTATCGACCCAATGGTATGATCTAGTAGGGGTTCTACTGTATACGTTCGAAACAATCTATCGTAGCTAAAATCTACATCGGACAACGTCGATAATTTTGTTTACAGTGATACAATGGCATGGACCGGGCTGAGGAGAGCTTACCCGACGATTGACGGATGTCGAATCGGACTTTATATCAACTGCACACGTTTATATTCCTTTCAGCTGGCAATAACTTAATATCTTATCACAGGATGCTTACCATTTACAGTGAGAGCATCCATCGTTTTGTTTCCTGCTAGAAGACCGCATATGCGATGCATGTAAATTGCATACTTTTCATTAGTTTGTCACAGATAACATCGAAATCAGTACATGTGTCAAGATACGGATAATTAATCATTATGAGCTAACAGATATCTTAAAACGCAGATCAACTCCCGCTCCTACTTTTTTCGCCAAAAACAAGCAACTTGGGCATCATAGTGCTGCCCTAGCTATCCTATTATTGGTCATGTGTTATGATATGACGTATAGGCTTACAACACCAGAAATGATAAGCAACGACGAGCACTACTCATTAAACATCTTGTTTAATAATACGCGCTACACGAAAAGAGGAATATTACATGTTGTTGTTGGATCTGAGAGATAATGCAACCGTCCTTTTAGTGTGCATTCCATTAAGCAGTCAAGTCACAAGACGAAATTTGCTATATAATTTGCATTTTCGCCTGTATTCGGCCCGACGAAAAAGATTGCTGTGCCTCCGTGCCAAACGTTAAGATATTACAAGACGTCAGGATGAGATGCAACCGCGCATCAAGTCGCGCCAGAATTTTGTAGTCACAGAGATGGACACGACCATTATCCGGAAATCTAAGTCCGTGGTAATTCGTGTGAGCTATAAGTAGTTGTTATTTTCGCTCATAACGAAAATTAAGATAGCCGTCTTTACAGGATTAACGTGGTTTGTATTCGGAATCAATACAATGCAATATATTAAATGTCGTATCAAGTAGCTGACTGGAAGAACGGAGGCACAAAAATTAGCTTCATTTTAGATTTTTTTGGGGCTTTATCATGCATTGAAAAATTCTATAAGCATGTATGAATTGACCTAGGCGCATAGTGTACGTGGAAGGTATATATATGAATTTGTTCGTCGGAATGAACGTTGCGTGCTTCTAATTTGATCAAATGAAATTTAATATATTATCGTCGGGATTGTGTCGATGCAGAAAGATGATAGCTTGATATTCGTATTGGCATGAATAAAGCCAGAACCATCATTATCAATATCAGATAGGGGCAAGGGGATCGTAAAAGATATGCAGAAAACGGCACGACATGATCCACATTTTTATGCTTTATAAATGTGTTGTAACTCCTATTAAGAATTTTTGACAAAACGCAATTAAATAAGGTTTTTTAATTCGGTGCTGGCTTGATGACTAAGATCGCTATAAAAAGAAAGAGGTAGTACAATTTAATAAAGTGTTATCGCTGCGTTTGCGTAGCTACATGATGTGAAGCGTATAATTGGCACCCAACTTATATACTAGGCCTAATGTAGTAATACAATTACCCATAATAGTGTGATATGAGTAAACAAACTTATCTGTCGACTCTACATAACTTACTGCTTTTTCGATGTCGAGCGTTACGCTTCATACAATAGGCTAAAATACCAAGCTTGGTACGGAAATATGGAGGACCACGTATGTTGAAAGTTCGCGTGTAGAACAGAGGCACTTGTGTGAGAAGAGGTAGAAGTAGAAGTGAATATACAAAAGTGTTTTCTTCGTTCGCTAACACCAGAATATAACATGCACTGCACCTTTACCATCAAATGATTTCGTCCGTCTTCCCTCTCATCTTGCAAGCCGTCGCCATGTCTTCCAACGGTCATATCGCTACCTTGTCCGGCCACCTGGTCATCACCATCCTTTCACGACACCTGTCACTGTCGTTGCCTCGTCGCACCATCTGTCACCGTCGTAGCCTCGTCTCACACTCTGTTAAGATGTTTGTGGACTCGACCAATCAGGTGTCACCTTCACATGTTATATCCGCTGAACCTGCAACATAACAATGACTGACAAGACGTTTTTAACAACGTAAGCACCTCACAAAGTGAACGGGTAGATGAACAGTGTTTGGTGGTCAGAGACTGGATGGATGAATAATACATACCTTTTCGGTGTGAAAGAAACTAACGTCGGTACTCTCTTCAGTCATGGTTTAGCTTGTTTAACAATAAATTTACTACGCTCTTATCTAAACGAGATGCGATATAGATCTATAGTGGTTATGTGTAACGTAAGCGCAGCGCAGAAAGTGACAACAAAGTGCTGTTTGAGGCATTTGATGAATACGTTAGCCAAAGTTACAAAATGTACGTTGATTACAGTAGTTAATGTCTTATAATTTTACCATTCATATTCGACAGTATGCCTTTATTTTAAAACGATTAAGGTAATGTGCATATCATACGTTAGGAGAGGGGTATATAAGTCAGAGAAGATGTGCATTGATCCTTCATTAGAGTAATTATAACTAGCTAAACTTATCTGTGTTGTATGAATAATGATGGTTCCGATCGGTCGCACGATATAATGTTAATGTTTATAAATTATGTCACTACGTATTTGGCACCACATTAGTCATTAGTTTCAGCCTCCGTTAAGCAACTTTGTGCATAAAGTTTTATATCACAAAAACACACCCTTGTGATGTGTAGTTGCAGACCGGTTTACACAGCGTTTCTCTGAAGATCGTGCTGCCAATTTCACAAATATAATGACGTGGAGCATGAGCGGGCGTCAATCGTCTGACGGGTATAAGTTACATAGTGGCGGTGAGTTCCAGACTTACATGCTTCTTCTGATATCTTAAAAACGGATCGAGAGCGACGTTTATGTCCATACGGCCTTTGCCGCGTTACCTAACGCTCAGGGAACCTAGATACAAGGCATTAAAGACATAAGAAGTACGCTGGAGAATATGCACATGCAATTATTATCATATTCGTCTACACTACCCATTAATGCCGCTACATGTCTGGCAAAATGATATATGAATCGTTCGGAAAAGATGCTGTATTCAACGATAAGGTATCAGTCCAGATTATGGCCGACGACCAGTTTTTGGCCAATAATTGGCAGTAGCCAATCCAATGCAAGAGATGGTAACCCTGAGCGATCTTATTGGCTTGTTTAACGAATGGGTTAGTTTATGGCCGCCCACACGCGACAAAAGCAGGTTGATCAAATACTGCAACGACGCACGATAAAGAAGAGAGAGTTCTGTATCCAAGATGATCTCGCGAAGGCTGTCAGTGATCGTGAACGTGGTATGCTGTGGGACACCGTTCGCGAATTATTTTCAGCAATATCAGAAAGAACATCCGCCGCCGCGATACCAGAAGAGGTCTGGTGTGACAATAAGAAGACCTGGACCACCGCCCGTGCGCTCCCAAGAAATTGAAGACGTTATCTGGACGTGGATCGTAGGGATAGAGCGAGAGGGTCTCCTTGTTACGCTTCAGATGGTACTTAGCAAAGAGAATGAGGCGTACCGATTTCTTT
Organism: Hyaloperonospora brassicae; assembly: GCA_947650285.1. Lineage (NCBI taxonomy): Eukaryota > Oomycota > Peronosporomycetes > Peronosporales > Peronosporaceae > Hyaloperonospora > Hyaloperonospora brassicae. Next base: position 204,482 of record CANTFL010000108.1, read on the forward strand.
ATTGTCCCGCGCGATCGGCTGGCATCCGGGTCACGGATGGGTTAAGCGATTCTAATCCCGTCACCCTAAGCTACCACTCAGATTCCCTCAAGTGATTTCTCGCGCACAGAACCAAATCGGGCAAGATAACCTCGATCATCTTCTGAATTAGCTGATTAAGCACGCGATCAAGCGCCAGCTAACCAACGACCGCGTTTATAATATGGACGAGATGGGATTTGGTCAGAAATCGAAGTCAAGGAAATTCATCGCTGGGCTTGTAACGGGGCACACTCTTGCGTGAACTTAACGCAAGGGTATCGGTGCACCGACAGAAGTACACAAGGCAAGCGAGGAAGCGTAGGTAAGGTAAAAGCAGAAGTGTTATATTAAATTTATTAAGTCTTTTAACTACTGTCTCTCTGTTTGACTTAACTTAATTATGTTAATATAACTGAGTGTATGGTGACGTCTCGTCACCACTCATTGCGCGCGTCTTGCGGCGATTGGTGGGTTGATATCATCAAGATATCAACCAATGAACAGAACTCTTTGGTCGACCCTTCAATATCACCACTTTGGTGGTATTGTTAAAAGAATATTCATCATAATATTATTTATTGTCATTATCTCTTAAATGACAATTTCCATGTAGCGGGCTGCCCCGTTACAGGGCGAACGTCGAAGAACGCTTGAACAAAGTGCATCGACATGAGCTTCCACCTGACGCTAGTCGCCTGTGTTAAAGCCTCCGGATCGTGTCTACCGCTACTTTTTCGGATTCTAGGCCAACGTTTATATCGTGACATCCTGAGTGAGTGCTCCGTCCCTGGTGCTACAGTCGCCGTTGTCCGAAGGCGTCATATACCAATCTATCTTCGTCAAGAGGTTGGCGCACTGTGCAGTAAGCATACCCAGCAGCGTCATTCGGCCACTGCTGCTCATCTAACACGGGTTTGCAAGCCATTACAGCAAGATAATCGTTGAGAAGGCGATCGAGATAAAGATTATTCTACTTCTACTTACTCGAAACTCCACACATATCTTGCAGTCTTTATATGTCTCTGTTTTATAGCCATTCAATAACAGCCTGCGTCCCTCCATGGACCACTTCATGATCGATAAAATTTTGTCGAGCTTGACGAAGAAACAAGCGATTTCATCACTTTTAAGCGCGTGGCAAAATGGTGTGCTTTCGCAGTCCGATCATGTGATTCATGGATTTACCAGCACTGGCATTTAGCCAATCTCAGCGCCCAAACCGCGTGCACGTAAAGAATTATACGCCGATGGAGGTGTGAAGAGCGGAAGCATGCCAAGAAATTGGGTGTGGCTCACAGTACGTCAAAAGATCGATACGGAATTACTATTCCTTCCTAAGCCGTCCTCGAAAGGCAAAGGAAAGTGCAAGACAGTCACCATGCTGAATTGCATTATTACTGAAGAACAGTTGCTACCGATCGAGTGATACCAATGGGTTTCGTATAAGATTTGTAACGACCATAAACTGACCCGTTCGTGAGAATTCCAGTATATATGTCTCTTTGCTTCGCGAAATAACTTTCTCATACTTTTTTAGAATTATGGTTTGCTGCAACGTGTAGCCACGGTTTTTATAGTTCTTAACGCTATTTTAAAAACAAAATAAACGAAAAGAGAAGTTATCATTTAGTATTATTTAAGATATACGAGTCTCGGCCATAAATCGGTTTTATACGATAAGTCTTTTTAGTCACAGATTACAAATTATGGGATGTATAGCCGCGGCATTGGCAGAAAAATCTTTAGCTGCTATGAGCATCCCAATGATGAAGTAAATGTCTACGAAAGATGATGTGAACCTAGTATAGAGGAAGCGTGTTGCACATCGTTTATAAAGAAGTCTATCACCACAATCGGCACCAAATAAACGTAAGGTTTCTCTAACAAAGCATCTTCACCATAGCACTTAATATTCATTATAAAAAAGTCAACTAATCTAATCATTAATGCGATTTTCTTCATGGCTAGTATTGCTTGAGCACAAAAGCACACCAGATTCTACTAATTTGTGCTCCCTCACAGTCAATTGGAAATTTTATTGAGTACTTTGCCAAATGTCTTCGAAACGAAAAGGTTGATCAACTGCGTAAGAATTATTGCTACAGAAACGTTTTCACGTCATAGATCACACGTGTACAGCAGGTTCCTATATGATCTGCACCTTAAATGATCGCAGAATGAGACGCTACCTACGCGCTACTACCGTTTCGAGCCTGTAATAATCAACAGTATACCGCCATCGTCATCCTACTCGCCCAGTACAGTGCAGTTTCAAATACAAAAAGTGTCCTTTTACGGTTAACGACCAGATTGAGCATTAATAATGTTCCGATTTGGCGTTGTACGTGGTATGATTGCACCAGTTCCTGGGTCGCGCTGTCGATCAATCTCTTTCTTAATGAGTTATTGAAAGAGACTTCGTAAACTCTATTCTTTTGTGGCGTATTTGTCGTCGGATCCAAGACACGCCACTTATCGAATTATCACTATTTATAGAATGTGTCACCGGTGAGCACACAGGTATGCTGTTTGTCGATACCCTTATTGAGAGGTTTCCTATTTTTACCGACATATAAACCGGTTGGAAAGGATGTAATGATATGTCGAAAGTCATGCTGACACAAGTTAGATACATATAGTGAGCAAAGTTCAATTGTGTGCCTCGAAACCTCATATGCACGCACGTGTAGATGAAGATGCCAAATAAGTGGTAGCAGTCACTTGGGTTATCATACAGGTAATATTTTAAACAATAATATATCTGATCTTAGTAAATAGGAGAATGATTTCAAATAAAACGGGACTACACGCTCACCACCCATACCATGCGTCTAGCAAATACAAATGGTCTAATTGATCGATATTATGAACTATATCAACCAGTAAGTATACCAGGGCCGTACATCATTATAAAGAGAGAACTTTCGTATGATATTCTCGAAGCTCGAAACATAGTATATAGTTGTATCAGATACATTACTCATTGACCTACTTTAGGTGTTAAGTCAAAATTACAGCTCACCAAGCTGTTAAGAATGCTATCAATTTGTTTCTATCGTTTCGTCAAAGCTTCATTTACATGCCTAATCTCGTTGCAGTAAAGGCAACGAGATTCATATGCCTCATTGATACAATGAAACGTCTGACAGACAAATGGCTTACCTAAACACTTGGTGGAATGGTATCGTCCATCAATGCTCCGGATGTGGTTGTGCACTGATACCCACCTAAATCCTTTTGATACGCGGAAAACGACTTTGATCGGAAAACAACCCTGTATGCAAAGAGCACGAATTGTTGAAGAACTATGGGAAATCTTGCCTAGAACAACATTCAGCATTTTTTTTAGACTTTTGGGTCAGTACACCATTTTCGCTTAATCAAATATTGGAAAGGGCTCTAGCGCCAACGTCCTTATAATACGTTTCTATTGTTACATCGACGATTTTCCAGCTCGTACATTAATTGGCGTACCTGCGCATTGCTTACCTTGACCCATTGAACTGTTGATGAGAAGTAGCACGAAGAACGACGTCATATCTACACCTATTGGCTATATCAAGGTCATATTTGACATTTTTCGACTGGAATGACGCCTCTGAGTGAGCTTCCGGATCTCCTCAATTTTACACACTCGATAAATCTTTCAGTAGATTGTCAAAGCTGTTTTAATCCCCCCTAAAGAATGAAGTGGACTTCGGATGGTAATGTAAATTGTCGTAGCATATCCAACACCTCTAATTTCGATGTAAGTACCCCAGAACAAAACCCAATGTGTAACAAACCCAAATCGGGTTAAGCTGGTAAATAAAAACCCAGGATGTGTGCGCAATCAGTGTAGAATACCTATCCCATATGCTAGTTTTTGCTCGACCGCATTTAATATGGTCCAATATTGCGCTGTCGCACTCAATTAGTACATGCAGTATACACTGCTTCATACGGAGATCTATTCGTTTGTCTTACGCTCAATATACCCCTTACAAATAAGATGTACTTTGCCGCATATAGTCTATGCTTGTTACGATTGTTAAGATTCGTACTTACCATTACATAAAGCACGTCTCGAACTTGAACTGCGTTGCTATATTACGATCAGTGCTGGTGCTGACATCATCTGCTGACTATATCAATATCTACCTTGCCAAAGCCATCACATGGATCTGCGAGTTTTGTGGGATGCGTATAATTCTTACTGCCTTTCACATGATATATATATTTTTAACAAAGAGGTTTGTAACCTAAGCTCAAGAAAGGTTCATACATATATACGTCTTCATAGCTATACCTTTGATATGTCTTTATGATATTTGTTGACATTGGAAATGCGCCTATGATCAACATCCATCGGCAAAAAGTGCCGCATTCAGTTGTATACAATCGGTTGCCTCGATATTATGTAAAGACCGTATGCAACTTTTGCGAAGCGTTTGTTGTTTAGCGACTATAAACGCAAATACGTCGTGTAGAAAAAGTACTCTACGAAAGAACAAGCGAGATGCCTCACCGGGAATATAGGCCGGTATTGTCACAAGAAGGTCCAGTATGTATACATACGAAAGGGACCACAATTCCCGTATACGTAGTCCTAACAAATGTTTCTTACGTATGCGATCGATAATCCTCATGCGATAAATAAACCAGCAAGCTGACTTTTCGCGTGCAAAGAGTCAGCGCTGTATTTGAGCGTTTGCTCATACTCATCCAATATTACTATTTGAAGATTGAATCACTAGCGGCTATGCTTCACAGCATTGTAAGTAGTCGCCTGAATCATATGAACGATGATATGTATATAGCATGTTCCTTCACCATAATGCAAAACTTGAGATCCTCACCATGAAGACCTAATGCGCGGACCAAATCGATGCGGTCGTGCCATGTTACTTTAAGCAGGGCGTTTTGGAGCATTAATATTGTTGTTCACGTAATTGCAACGACAGTTTAATATCATCCAATTTGATCGCTTAAATCTTCATATTTGTAGCATAGATATTAGCCGAACTCAAGTGAGATCTCCAATCGCAACGCACCCAATCTTGATACAATATTAGTGTGGCGATCACGATTATAGTCGGATCTTTCTTGATTAGGGAAAGCCACCGCGTTTTAATTACTCCGCTAATACTTCACGTTTGAGTTATTATACACAAAGCATTGAATATCACGTACCACTTTCTAAGTTCGAGGTGAGATGAATATGTCAAAGTACGGAGTGACGCATGAGTGCGGTAGATTACCCACGTTTCATGTTCATCAAACATACTCATGAACTTGCTCGATTCGTTATTATTGCGAATACACAATGTTAGTAATAACAAAAATATGATATCATTTTCTAGCTCAAGTTGACAAACTAACGTGAAAATAAGAGCACATTATCTATCTTCTGATTAAATAATATTTTAGTGAATGAAAGAGGTAGAATCATCGTAGACGACACAAAGAAATTGCCCGCTTTCGGTCGAAGCAATAATGGGGGCATAAAGGAGACTCTACTTCATCGTCATAAATATATAGAAATACTTGGAGTGGTGCGGCGTACCTTAATACTGGTAGTTAGATAGTAGGTTTGACGAATATGTCATCGTGATTCTCGTCATGCCTATGCGAACACCATTATACGTAGAATTGACTCATTTGAGACTTCTTCATTCTGATAAAACCGGTAGACGTACCATAGACAAACAATGAGGGGATCGCTCGAAGCACTCTATAAAATTAGTCTATAGAAACTGGGTAGCTGCACTCCAACAGTTTGCTGAAAGCTTCTTAGTGAGCGTGCACGTGATACCAATAAAAAATCTCCGTACGATTTTGTACATAAAGACTTCCGTGCTCAAAAGTTTTATACGACAAAAATATTCTGAATACGAGTACGTAACCTTGACACTTGTAAATCTCTGTGTAACTAAAAGCATCGACGTGGAAGGTAATGAGATATTCACATTGTGGTATGAATAAACTACTCGAAGAGTACTACTCAGAGCACTTGCAACTGTCAGTGGATAGTGTCCGCTCGCATAGGCGATTAATAAACTCATTAACTAAGACAATTGCATTTTACATGGTACAGGCGAACGTCATGGTATCTGCATCATGTTTTCTTGGACCCAGCTTCTTCGTCGAAACGATGCTGCGTTCATATTGTGATTAGAATGAAAATCACATTACTTGTCATCAGGCCGTCGATGTTTTTGTATATTCGATGACTTCTTGTCACACGTCATTGATGCCACGGCCTTAATACATAATTATTGTTTCTGACACCGCATCGCTCTTTTAGTATAGAAAACGTTCATACATCGCAGTCTTTAGCATTAGAAACATAATTTTGAAGTAATTTTATGGCTTATATTTATATCCGGAGGTAAATGCGAAGGCAAATTACGATACGCCACATTGGTTTATTGATACGATAGCACATCCAAGCGTTCGTAAAAAAACTTGATCTTGATGACTTAACTTGAAGCTATAAACGCGCTGCGTATCCATCTATTTAACGGCTCAGTTCGAGCCGCTCCACCGGTTGCGTGTCGTTGTACGTAGATTCGGCGATCTTTTGCCATGAACTTATATTGTTGACATTATCGCAGCACTTTTAATCCAAAATTCTGATGTATCGTCTTCTGAAAGCTCTCTCTCAAATGTCCGTACCAACATTTTAATCAAACGTGAGTCCATTTTCTCATTAGATTTACTATTCACCTTGAGCGATACGCCCAATATCTTTGACCATTACCACATCGTAGCTCGTTGTGTTCTAGTCATGATATACAAAGGATAGGGTATTAGTAACGCCTAGGTCCAGGACTAAAGATCGCACAACGACATCGATATTAATAATCTGGATAATTAAGCTCATCGAATCAATTGACATAGATGCTTGATCGCCATCATTCAGCAAAAGTGTCATCATCAACGTCATCCGCGTGCAGCGCCTCTTGATAATGTCGAGTACCTTGAAGGTAGAACATAGTTACTATTTGCTACCGCTACAGAATCAATCGAACTCGACCATTGATAACGCCATGTAGTAGACTTACGACTATATTTATAGCTTGTGTGAACGGTTAGTGTGACCAAACCAATCTCTTTGTGTCCAATGTCGGATAAACACTTCCCCACGGATGGCAAAATGATCATCACTTTTTTGAACGGGTTTCCATGTTTATATTAATTGACGTCATTCCGCTCCGTACGAGACATTTGGTGTGAGGCGCCTTTCTGACTTGGTGGAGTTCTGCTTGACTTGATCGATTGACTAGTGAAACGTGGGAACATATGCTTCAGTAGGAATGTTATTGACGTATGTAACTCCTCTCATCAACTTTATGAATAATTGATGTTCTATCTTATTACTATCTTCACCGTAGCTGCGTTCAATCGTTCGACTCTATTTTATATACCCTGATCCATTCATTGAGCTAGAGTTGCACTTATTATACCCCAAATTGTAACGGCTAAAGGTAAAGTTAGCATTACATACTTATCTCTGCCCGTCAATTGTTTATTTCATCAAGGAAGGCTTTTATCGTGGCTGGTACATCGCAAATAAACATTATAGCCACGATCGTATAAACTGGTTCAAGTAGCGGGGTAAGTGAATTGGACGCAATTGAAGTCCTCGATGTATGTTAAAAGCTAATCATATATTGGTGTGGTGCGCGTCAGACCCTGTTTATGGTCTTCACCATCGATATCGCATGAATGACTTCCTCGTGGGCCAAAAGAAGGCATTTTGTCCCCCATATGTGCATCTGCTACTTCTTGGTCTTGTGCGGAAAGAAGTTTGAAACGTACGCGCATTTTATTCAGTGCTGGATGCCGGGCCCAACAGAAAGGGATATATATCTACAGGCGTAAATTGATCAGCTTTTAGAAACAACTACATTATCAAATTCAATCTCAATTAGATGTACACAAAATACGTATCAGCCTGACTTCGATGAATGTATCATTAAAGTGCTACATATCTACAAAAGAGATGTACCATTCCAACTTCGATGAATGTATTAGTTAGCATGATATACCTTTTCAGTCCCGAAAGTTGTCTTCTGTGTAGATACATAAGTACAGACGAATAGAAGCTGCTATCTAGTCAAACAACATAAAACGTATATACATCGTTTTAGTATGATGGGCACCAGTGTCAACGAGGCATGTAAAATATTTTGCTGAAAGCTTAAATCCGTTATTTGCTGTTTAGTTGCTTGGCCGTGTCACACTTGCGTATCATTCTAGTACCTATTTCCCTAAACAAAGAATTTATGATTAGGATGCATCGCGATATTGCATGCCTCTATAAATCTAGAATTCGATTACGTGAAATATGAACGTTTATTGAGCTTACTTCTGTTGTGTAGATGAATCTGATCGTAGCCTTGACGAACGAAAATTTAGTTGCCCTCAGTATGAAATGGTACACCCATACCAGATTGTCATATAATTATAGCCAATACATGTCCTATCGTTTTCAGTTTCAGCAAATCAGGCTGTTGGGGGTGGGGCAATCTCGTTTTATCGAAATGTTGACATGATTTGTCGGAAATTATTTACATGTGTGTTGAAACTTTATAAAAATGCTACGTCCAAGGCCCACTATGTCGCAAATTGTGAAGGGTTACGATGAAGTAGAAACCTCTGTAATTAAACTTTTGATAAATATATTAGTTTGAATTAGTCACATTCATATGCAAAGTTACCACCGCTACAATGGGGTCATAAAGATCATCTTTCAGTATGATTGAGGAGATCGCAAATGCTATGTCGGACATGCAATTTACTATATATAACATTGGACTAACGATCGTACCTTCATGAACACGAAATCAAAGATATAGCAGATGTATTCGGTCGTTTGTTCTGTCCAACACTAATTTGGCTATCTCTATAGCGGTGAACTACTGGAACACAAGTATTTATTCGATGTTGGCCCAACACAAAGTCAGCCGTGTCTGAGGCAGCGAAACCTCCGTAAAATTGCTCGCGTCGGAGTTCGTCACAGTCAAACAGCTGAACACGTCTATTTTCAGTCAATAGTCTGGTGCGTACTTCTTTGCTGTATCGGAGAAGGTATCGATGCACCTCGCCTACCACAATGGTATCGATCAAGAATTGTAGCGGAAACTATATGATTTACGATAAAGATATGGTTAATCAGTGGCTGGTTGGGTCCTTTGCTATACAAAAGTCAGTCGCGGACGACATTCTACTCGATATGGTGATCTCTTTGAAGAAGCAATGCGTGAAAAAGGTGAAGGGAAATAGTAAAGAAATATATATCTTGCACGAAAGGTGATCATCAATTATTTACTTGTAACCTATACATGATTACCACGAGGCCAGGACCCTGGTCTTCTATCCTATGGCACGATTTTGGCCGGGCGTCGGATTGTCGCTTCTCCTCATCCAAATTTTGTCCGTCAGAGCCAGTAATGTTGAGCACATGCAGCAAGCTCAATCAAGTGCGTCAAATAATGATGGTTGTGTATAAGGCATTGCTTACAACTGAAGCTATCACGGACTCATCTCCACATGAAATTACAAGACGCATTGCACATCGTATATGACAGCGGAAGAATTATCCATTTTCATCGATTTAATCTAGTAAGGACAAGCAGGCTGATAATTTATATGTTTTATGCATCAAATAGCAAAGTCAGCATTATTTCTAGTCAGTATGCGTTTCTAAGAAAAAGGTGAGCATCACATATATTTTTAGTTCAGTCTTCATCACTAAAATCATCATCCAATTTATTCTTGTATGGTTATAAATCGCACAAGATAAAGAGAAAAAACACCAAGAATAACGTCAGACCGCACAAGAGAGAGAAAGTAGAGATGGCGTTAGACTGCAAAATATCTGGAGAATCAGAAAAGCGTATATAACTCCGGGAGAGGTAAAATACACCTAGCATTATCGCCAAGTACACCAGCGCCTATCCATTAGACTTCATGTTGATATGGCAACAGCTGTATCACATTCATGCCATGCCACTTCGAATACTGCAGAATAAGCAAATCAGAAATGCACCTGTATCGGAGCTAGGCCATGCTGATTCAAATAAATTACAAAATAAGGTAATTAAAAATGCACCCGTGGCTTGACACTGCAACCGTAGATAGAACATTCTGGTCCTTCATGTGCTGCAGCAGAGCTTTCGTGTGTAATTTTTTACCAAGTGTCTTTCTTGTTACCATCTAAACGATATTGTGGGCATCCTTGGCATTTATAAGGACACCCGCATCCTTAAATTGGTCAACAATAACATTTAATGATCACATACAGACATGAAACAGATAATAACCTGCGGTATATGACTTCGACACGCACACATAACCGTGGAAAAGCTCCATCCTGATGCATCTGGACGACCTTAGAATTAATATCGTCAATTTATCGCGTCGCACGTTGCGCCGCCGGTGGCGCTGAGAGCATGGTCTTGATGATACAAGGTGAGTGGCCGGTGTATCAGTTTCCACAAAAAACGTTGACCAGGCAATTTCTTCGGGGACGTGCTTGTCACACAAGATCACGAGCTCGCATGAACAGCCGATCTTTTTTGGTCGGCGATCTCTCATTGACGTGTGCCGATTGTGGGATTTCCTAAGATGATTTTCCTGCTAACATGTGAGATAACTGCGCTTGGGACCAATTGAACAGTCGCGGGATACACTAATAGCAAAGCCTTGGCGTACGGCGTCCTGCTACAAAGCGCAAACAGCCGTCTTTTGACTGTCGAAAGGCTCGACCGGTTATGGATGGTTAACAGATGGATGAAAGATCAGCGGCGGTGGGACTAGGGCCAGCATCAACATGGAACGTTACCTGATTGTCAGCGACGACATAATTAGCATCAGCATCAAAAACCGTAGCAGTGTCAGCAGCAGTAGTGGAGGTGGATGAAGGGCTCATCATCATGCGTTAGACAACGAAGGGATTCTTTTTGAATTGACGTGGCTACGTTACAGGTGCATTTCTACTTAGCTTACCCTGTGATATTTGAATTGACATGGCATGAATGTGATACAATTGTTGCCATATAAACATTAAGTATAGTGGATAGGCGCCGGTGTATTTGGCAATAAAGCTACGTGTATTTAGCCTCTCCCTATAACTTCTGGCCGCACAAGAGAGAGAAAAACAAAAAAGTAGCAATAACGTCAGGCCGCACCTTTCATCGCTTGGACAACCAATTCTTTTAACCTATCAACAAAAGTGCTTGTAAGCTCTTTGCAGTTTAGTGGGCCAATTTTAAATTGGTTGGTTTGGTGAGGTATATTCGGGTACGCGAACGACCCACTATATCCAGTATATTTCAACCATGGTTTTTGAGAAAAAGTGACAGGTATTCAGCTACTGTGGGATTCATACTGCGATTGTCACCGTCAGGAATTATGGTGCACATTGAAAGGATTGAACCGGCAGTTATCATCATAAAGATTAGCCTACTGCACCCCCCAGGGAACCAGCCCCAAGTGGGCCAATTTTAGACGTCATTGTATAGCAGCATGATGCAGTTGGTGTATAGAGCGAACTGCCCACGTTTCTCATGCCTGACAATCAGTCTTGTATGTTACACAGATAGCATCATAACGTTACTTGCGCCCTTTAGCCGCACGTAGCTGTCCCGACCGCTAATTAATTATACAGGAAGAGCTTTGTACTTGACCACCTTCGGGATATTCCACTAGTAGTGTCTAGCAAAGATTGTGCCTAACTTGCTCTTGGCACACGACCTGTGCCGAAAGCGAATACAGGCCAAAACAGCATACAGTGAGTACATTATATGCCTCTGATTGTAAATCTTAATGATAATGGACACTTTCTGGATAGTAGACCTCACTTTTTGTCGATACCCTTTGTCGAAATCAAGTTCGTGTCGTGTCCGAGAGTTCATGGTTAACATGCCATGTGTGCTTGGTGCACCTCATAGATTAGCGATTTCTAGATTGATAAATAAAATAGTCGCACCACATGAACATGAAATACTAGCACTTTTCGATGGAAATACAAAAATTACACTCAATATGAGAAAACATAAAGATACACTGAATCATAAAAAAGTAAAAGAATTGCACCGCCGATGCTCCCTAAACGGACGAATATACACATGCTGGAGGTCACATGGACAAATTTCGACATCTTAGGATATCTGTGAAAGTGTCCTGGATCAAATTATAGCGATGCCCATTTCCCGCGATCAGGGGTGACGAATTTGTCTTTTGTGTCATTTGATTATACAAGTTAACAACGTGAAAGTTGTTGATACGCTGTAACCTTTGCTACAGACACATAAGCTCTACCATACGAGCATCATACGTTGATGTCCTAGCAGGTATAGTGACTTTATTAATCACGCATACCACAATGATCTATCAGTATATTGTATCTCATGTACGAAGTAGACTAAAAGGACTGAGCTGCGATGTCTATGTGCATCACTGTAAATAACAAAATCATGATATCTTTCTAGCGTCCACGCTATAACGTCCAGATGTTCACCAGTACCACTACCATTATAAGCATCCTCTTTTGCGTGGAGGTCATAACATTCATTTAGAAGTGCGCGATTCGTTAGCGTGCAACACACCTTATGTGCGCGCAAGTATCCATTTGACCAACTGAAATATACTAAAATCATTTCGCTAAGTCTCTACCACCTTGCCTCGTTTTAGTATTGTATGTCTATACGTCATCCATTCCGCTTTGGATCGTACCGTATACATATGACAAAGCATTATGGACGCGCCATTTGACACGGCGCTGCCTCATCTCATTCAATACGACGATTCAATCATGACAATGGTTACACATTGGTACAATGTCAAGCCACAAAACTTGGACGAAGTGAAATGTGAACTTGTTATCGAGACTATCACAACACTGTTAGGCTACGCTTAAAGCGTCGACGCACCCGTTTCTTCGTGCAACACGATTGTGAAAATCGAGATAAATTAGTCAGTAAATGATGAAAAAGAGAAGGAATGAAGCAGATGCAGGTGGGTGTACACAAATGTATGATCGCAGGCATGCGTATATTTGATCACTCAGTATAAGTTAGGGGTGCACTTTTAGTTACAGCAACAGGTGTATAGTTCTCCATCTTGCTGTACATTTTTCGCATTTCCATAATAATCTGGGCCTCTCTTTATCGATCGTTTTATACCCCTTCCGAAACTCGATAACGACCCGACATAAATAATATCCAGTTTAGAATAAGCGACGTGTAAACAAATTTACATAAATGTTCTGATTCGTCCACTTCTGTAACATTACAATGTACTTGTCAATATCTGTCAGAAGTTTGGCCCACTAGCAGGAACAAATATCATTGCAATAACAATGTGCCTGCGGTAGCTCCTGACAAGTATGGGCCAAAAAGACCTTGCTTAGACGACCATTATCAATCTAACAAACACCTGAACATCGCAGCCATTGTAGTCGTATCGTCCCGGCAGTATTTTCCTTGTTGCACGGCCGCTCCTTAGTAGCTGACAATTCATTGTACCGAAATGGAACGAGTACAAGATGATGTCACGGGGACACTTGTCGGTACGAAGTACGAGACCGGTCACAGTGCGCATGTAGCATTCACAGTATGGAATGCAGACTGGCAAACAATCAGACAACGGCTGTGTGTCATACCGAAGTCGCATCATTTACGCCCGCATCGCATGTCCACAACGTTGACATGGAGCGAGCCCGAAACTCGCTCGAGCTGACCGGTGCTGGGATTCAGGAAGTCAGCACGCACTTTACCAGTACGATGTACCAGTCGTCGTAAACGTGTTCTTCTAGTCGCTTCCTCTGGGCATACCAACGAACAAGATGCAATCTGCAGTGCAGGCAGCAAAGTACCAAATTATGTGCACGCCCCTCTGTGTCTGTTTTTGTAGCTTCGAAAACATGGGACCGGGTATCTCATGCGTGAAGCGGTTGGGTTTCTATGGTGAGCCACACTCGCAACCGATTCTAAACTGCGCTGGGTTAATAAAGTAACCCGTTGCTTCGAAACGACGGATGATGTGGAGTTTCGATGATACGCTTTAAAAAGCCGACACGCAGATCAAGTGCTTTTTTCTTGCCGATCGCCAAGAAAGCGACGGTCCTATCAACTGCTTTTCTTTATCGCTCCTTTGCTGTGAACTTCTGCGCGTCAAGAGGTGACTTTATCCACGACAGCGAACAATAAAAAGTGTCGCTGCATCCGTTCCAGTTGTCGCGACTGCCCGTTGGTTCGCTACCGATCGATCGATCGACCGGTCGATTGCGTCTCTGTCTATGGCCGAGCGCTCTATCAGATCCGCTTGTTCCACCGCATCAGTCGCGAGTGACGTCAACGCGTTCGCAGTCGACTCAGTCGATTCGATGGCGTTCGCGGCGGCAGACAAACGCTCCGCCGCTGACGCCTTTGACTGTGAGAGTGTTGAAGAGCATAACGCGAAGAAGCGGACGATCGATGACGTTGAGGATAAAAGTGATGGAAATGGCAGTGGAGATGACGTTGCAGCGCGTCCTGTGGTGAAGAAGAGCAAGTGGATCGACGAGGAGCTTCCGGACGTCGATGACAATGAGGAGTTTCCACCGCAAACGGAGGAAAGGGACGACGAAGAAGTGGCGTGTGGCCTGACAGAGGGACAACATGATGATGGGAATGTGGTGACGGATGAGGTGCATTCGCGTATAGTGAGCTGTGGTCACGGGATGGGAGACGACGTGGATCTGAGTAGAGAGAGCAGGAAGGACGTGGACACGCCAACAGACGAAAAAGAAGAAGAAGAAGGAGAAGAAAATGAAGAAAGAAAGAAGGAAAGAGGAGAGGAAGAAGAAGAAGGAGGAGGGATCGGTGGATTAGATTTCGCAGAAGAGGAAGGAGGAGAAGAGAACGATGAAGAAGATGAAGAAGAGGGAGAAGAAGAAGATGAAGAGAACGACGAAGACGCTGACGGTGGGGAGTCGATGGGGTATCAAAATCATGGCATCGACATTGTGGACGTTGATGACGATGACGGTGAAGAGGAAGGGAACGGAGACGGCGACGGGTACGAGCAATTTAGTGATCACGATAGCGAAGAGGAGGAGGAAGATGGAGAGGAGGTTGATGAGGACGAGGACGAAGAGGACGAGGCGGCAGATACTGTTGCACGGGCCCGCAATCAGAGAGAAGCTAGACAGTTGTTGCAGCAACTGGACGGCTCGACAAGAAGCAAACTGTGTTTGACGGTGCTAGAGAAGTACGGAGAAGAGCTCTTGTACGGGCACGAAGACGCACGAGATGCCATCTTAGTGGACGCTTGTGCTCATGAGTCAGCGTTGTCGCTGATGAGGGACGCTATCCGGGTAAGGGATTTGTATGCGAGGGGATCGTCGGCAGCAGCACCCGTCGAGTTGGACAATGATGACGATATTGACGAGGAAGAGAGTGAGGCTGCAGGGTATGCCGTGGAATCGGGTGATGATAATATTGAAGAAGAAGGAGACGAGGAAGCTGGAGGGTACGAAGATGAAGAAGAGGAGGCAGATGATGAAGACGGAACAATCGCAGATGAGGATGATGATGACGAGGTTGTCGTCATTTCGGAGGAGGAAGTGGAAGATACGATGGTGTGCGAGCAAGACAGCGAGAGTCATCTGGATGAATCCACCCACGACGAAGGGTACTATGGAAGTGAGATGGAAGAGGGTGACGTGGGCTCGGTGAAGATGTTACACCCCGTCACTGGTGATGCCGGGGCTGAGCGTGACGCTGAGAGATGCAGAGCTGACAACAATCAGGATGAACAAGACGCGGACTGCGAAGGTGCAGCGCTAGATGACACAGGGGCAGCATGCGACGTTGTAGCACCGGCCAATACAGGTGTAGCAAACGTATTGAGTTTGCGGGTGCCGGTCGCTGACTCAGCCACGTGAGGCGTAGCGCAAACAGCTATTCATTGAATCTTAGCGCATTATCGCGGCACGGACACGAGCGTCTCGTGAGTTTGGTTGCGACCTTTCTCTTTCAACTGCTGTGCACTCCCCGCGTGCTACTGCTTCTTCCAGAGACGACAGCTGCCGCAGTGTCCTCAGCTCTCTTCTCCCCTCCAGTCTTGTGTTTCATGACTCGAGATGCAATGATCGTAATGTCGTCCGGCATACCACCGCCCCATAGCAAATCGTTCTCCTTGGCAAGGCGAGCAAATGGCGAGTCGCGCGTTCGATCGAGGGACAAACGGTAGGCCTTGTGTACAAGCTTGCGCGTCATGGTCTCAAGGTCCGCTTCGGTACGTACAATGTCAAGGAGATCTTCCTCATCCACGTTGTCAAAGAGTCCATCAGTGGCGAGAACAATGAGATCCCCCTCAAGCACTGGTACTCGCAGTCGCATTCCGTTCTCCGGGGTTTCGAAAAGCGGCTTCTCACGCATCGGCGAGTGCGTGCCACGCGCCAAGTCGTCCACAACGTCACTCACAAGGTCAGCGCCCGCGAACCCCAGCTGAAAAGGGCAGTTGAAGTAGTGCAATTGCTGTGGTGAGCGGTACGTCACGTGCGCTCCCTTTCGTCGGCCAGCCGGCGTAAGGTCATGCTCGCGGTTGACAATCTTGCGCGTCAGCGATCCATCCAGCGTACCACGTAATCGTGCAGTCTCGAGGTCCGATGCCTTGTCGCGGATGATCAGGAACCCCGAGTCGCCCAAGTTAATGGCATGCAGCTCTCCTTGTTCCGGGTTCAGTGTCAAAATGCAAGCTGTCGAGCTGCCGATGATTTGTTTCTGGAGCACTGTCGACCAAGCAGCGTGCAAGACTTCGGAAGGGTTGATGTCGCGATCTCTGGCGTATGAGAATCTCACTGCCTGACGTGCAGAAGCCATGAGCTCCTCGGCGTACTGCCGTGCACTTACCCCCTTCTCGAACCAAGACCCCACGCCATCAGCAACCCCCATCGCTAGCACATCCTCGGGACCCTGTGATCTGTCAGTTGCCAATGGACTAGAACGATCAACATGTGTACGTTCATTCTCCGGTGCAAGCGCTGCCACGGCGTCTTCCGCGTCTTCGTGGGGCACGGCACCCAAAAAGAAAGCATCTTCTCCGCCAGTGTCTTTCTTCTGCGGATGTGGAACCGACATGGCGAACGAGCGCAAATAGTACCTATGATAGTTCGGACGGACCTTCGTGCTGACATCAGGTGACGGACAGCTGGATTAGAATCGTGTACAACACAGCGCTACAACCAAGTAATTTCTTACTTTTGGACAACAGTCTTGTCAAGCAACGTATTTGCTGGCAATCCCTTGCGCGGCAGGATCAGGTTGATGTAGTCGGACTTGGCACTGTATTGAACAGCACGTACACAAGAAACGACTCAGTCGGATGTTCGAGTCTCTTGACACCTCACACAACGCACCTCGAGGGGTCGGGGCTCAGCTTTGCATCGTGGCGATGTACCAGCGATGCGATATCCGTGAGGGACACCGTGCCAAGCAGTTTGTTTCCTTTCAGCACCGGCAGCTCTCCAACAGCCGACAGCGCCATCACCGCCCGACACTAGAACCTCATGAAACCGTTAGCTCGTGCACACTTGTGTTTCCCAGTGCCCATTGTCCACTGCCTCAGCAAGCAACTACCCACATCCTCGAGCGTGTCTTCTGGCGACACAAACAGCATCTTCCTCGCCGGAATCGCCACCTCGGACACCTGTCAAAGCAACACGTTTATACATAGATGCTTAGAGACACTTGAGCCACGAGAGGCGGTCCGACTCAATCGAGCGGCCCTCTTCCATCTACACTGAACAACAATACGGCCACAACCACAACCACTACACAAAATCCACCAAAGGTCCAACTAAAACCAGTCCCACATGCGCTCGCGTCACCGCAAAGTACCTTTGTGTGCCACTGCGTCGTCTCCCCCGCCGACCGCATCTGCGCGACTCGCTGCAGGGCCAATCGATTGGTAATGAGCCCGACCACCTGATGCTCTCTGTTGACCACGACAAGCGACGCCGAGTTCTCGTTCTGCATGAGGCACCTGACCGCATCGTCCAGCGTCTCGTCCTCGTGGATGTAGTTCGTCTGTTTGCTGCGAAACTGTTTGGACACTTCGAGCAGATCCGCTACGTTCATACGGGACGGAGAAAACAGTAGCGAAGCGCTGGAGCAACGACGCAGGGGACCAGTCAACGAGCGAAAACCGCAGACGACGCGGGCGGAGCGGGACGAACGCCGCCCGCGACGCCAGTGCCGACTAAATGCTGCGAGTCGCTGCATGAAAATTTAGTTTTTTTCGTACCGCGGGCTGGAAAGAGTGCCAAAAAAGTGCGTTTTTGGGAGCAATACCTTCACGTTTCACAAAGCCGTCAACACTTGGCATGTAGAATACCAAACATTCTGAGCAGTTGGTACCGCGGTAACAGCTCGTTGCCCAAGTCAAGCTTTGTTCATGGCGATTTGCTCATACCGATTTGGGGCAGTTTTGTATACCGTAATCCTGTATTGCAACATCGAGTAGTGCGAAAGGCTCTGCTCAACATCGAGCGCCGTAAGTCGACTGCTGCACCTCAGTCGTTTTGCGGCATATCCGACGGTATTTCCTCTAATCGAACGAGCCCCTGCATTAGCATGCAATCGAGTCGTTGCTCCTACTACTGTGCAATAGCCAGTTCTCGTGGCACCGTCGTTGTTGCTAGCTGACTTCAAAGAGGAAAAGTTGGCCTTCCGATGTGAACATGTGGAACATTTTATTGCGACACGAGACGATCGCGATCTGGCCAAACAACTTACTCTACTGCGAGTGACGGGCGCCGACGATTTGGAAGATAATCTGCGTGCCTATTAACTGATGGAGGCGCGTCAGCTGACAGCGTCGATGGGGTCAAGCAAGTAACATCCGCGATTGGCCTTTTGTCCGAATCCGATCCCACAAAGTCGACTCGAGCAGTGCGCACGATCCGGATGGAGAGCGAAAATGGCTCGTCGGAGTCGGATTCGAGTGAATCGAAAGAAGATGCGGATCAGCGTCGCATTTGTGTGACATCCGCATCCGACCAAGCGAGGTCGGACCAAGTTCGTCGCCTGCGGCAGATTGATGCGGCTTGAGGTGATGCGCCTGATCGCGGGGAGCGATCGAGAGCGTGTATCCATTTCGGATTGTCAAATCGGCTGCCATCCTCTCAATGTATACGCATGTTAGGAGCCCAAAGCGTCGATAAACATTTTTGGGTGTATCGTAGCCATCCTCTCAGCGTCTAAGTAGTTCAGGAGCCCAAAGGGTCGATAAAATGTGTAAAGATCCATTTTGAGAATTGTTGCACCTCCAGGTACCGAAGTCTGATTTAAAGTCATCACGATTACGCGTACTGCCGTCGATTTCTGTCTTGGCGGTCCTCGATCGAAAAAGAGGACGCTATTATATATTGCACGTACATTATGACGCCCTCGCGTTTGACGATGGCGTATCCCGTGCTAGTTTCACCAAGCTGACACCCTGGTAGCAATTAAAATCTCCAGCGATAGTAGATGGATGCCGATTTTTGGCGCATAACATGCGTTCTTCAGCTCCTGTCAAACTTGGCGATATTTACTTTCACTCTAGCCTCACATTTCAGCGTCTGGAAATTCGCAGCGCACTCTTGTCCGGCTGGACTATGCCATCCTGTTCGTCGCATTCTTCCTACTCGTACGGCATGTACGCGTAGCGGACCAGTTCCGTGATAGCCCCTGGGTCTACTATCTAGTCTTAATCTAGTTGCTCTCCTGCCATCATCCCCGCCAGTGCCCACCTTGAGAACGCATCACTGTCTTCCTTGTTCGGGAAGTTTTGCGAGATGTGTCATAACCTGCTGTAAAGTACGCAGATCCGAATCTCAGCGTGTCTTTCGTTTTCCGCTGAAGCAACTTTGACTGGCTTTACTGATCGCCTTCCATCATCACCGTATGTTTGCGCCCATTGTGGTATATTCACCACGTGGACCACACAATCGGTCTTCTCTTTGTCATATTGACTCGCTCGCACTGGCCTAAACTCTGGTCTTGAATGCAGGAACAGGCTCTCGGGTATCAATGACAAAGACAATCCTGTCGCATTTCGAGCCTCCATTAGGTACATGTAGTGTAAATGCGACATGTCACCACTTTCCTTTTCTTTTTGGTCCTCAAGAACCCAATACTATTGCACTCGTGAAGCTTTTGTAGACCGCTAACTTCATTGCTTCAAGAGTGTAGCTTAAAGTCGGCTCGATCTCCAACCACTCATCTAGAAGTCGAATAAATAACTCTTCTGACTCTCCGCGGAGGCATCCTTCAAAAAGGCTTATTCCAACATCTCTACTCACCAGCACATACAAAATTGCTGCGGCATATCGATCTCGCCACGGAAGACACGGGCCCAGTGGCTGAACATAGATTTCACCCCTCTATAAAGCTCATTTGTTGTGAACACCTTCATGTTGATCTTCGCATCCTCAGTGGAGGGAGAGGGTTCGCGCTTCTCATCCGTTGAATGGCCTCTCCTCTCCTTCGAGAGTTGCGCTCGCACACAAGAAAACCCATTTGTCGGTGCCGCGGCTGCTTCTTCCGATCTCCTGGGATCTTCTTGTCTGTGTGTGTGCCAATGGTGGAAAATGTATTTGTTTGCGAACTCATCGGGTTTTAAGTTTAATCTAAAGGGCCACGACTAGAGGCACACCCCATTTTTGCTACGGGCACACCCGCCCGCCTAAAATGATGATGAAGAGGACTTCACAATTTATGGTGCAGAATAAGTAAACACGTAGTCACTTATTGCTGCTCGATATATCCCGATCTTAAACAGTTATTGCACTCATGCGCGAGATCGTATCAATCCATCTTGGCCAGGGCGGTATTTAAACGGGCTAAGCCTGCTGGAGTCTCTACCGTCTCGAAGACGGTATACAATCCATCGGTACGATTCCAAGATCCACCCTTGGCAGTGGCAACGACATTCGAGTTTCTACGTGCTCACAGTCACGAGTCGTTATGAAGATGTTATCAACATGCATTATCTTGGCATATGGCTGTTGGATTAATCTCTTAAGGTACGCCAAACAGTACACCATGTTTCACATGAATGTTAGCGTTTTGAATGACGTCAAATGACAGGTGCGCCTCTGCAGCACCTCCGCTACTCCACAAATACAATTTGATTGAGAGCCAATGCGATGCCAATAAGCACAACAGTGACCATCCACAGTTCGTGGCTGAACTCGGACGCTTTTTTCAGCTGCAGTGGACTCTGCTTGGAAATACCTCTGCTTATGGCTGCCTCGGTCTTACTTAGCAGACAACCACCCCAGCATATTCTCCTCCTTCTTCTGCTCTGCCACTTTTTTTTTGTTTAACATCAACATGACTTCACGAATTTTCGCATCCGTTCAGAGGTGAGTTGCAGCTCGAGTGGGCTACTCCTTAGATTCCTCGGGGCAAGGACAAGCACGTACCGCGTGCAGTATTTGTGGAATTACAGCTAACGTCTGTGACGAGGTACGTACCAATCCATACCGTTGACCGTCCCACCCCGGGCAGATAATGTCGGGTAGGAAGATGCTAAGAACGGTTACTTACAAGGTCATTGTGCGATTGAAAGGGTATGACTACCAAATACTATACCGGGTGCGAAAACTTGCATGGGTTGCACAGAAAAGATATATGGCTAACAATGCTTGGGGTGGAGGTACATGATTATGACTGGGTGTGCTCTAGCTTGAACGGCTATCACTCAGTTTATAGTGGCAAAGATAAATTGGTTTTTACTGTTTTTCTCCTTGATTTTGGTCTCGTCGGAAGTTGTGGAGCCTTGTAAGTCAATGTTACCTGCACTCTCTGATCGAGCACACGGACGTGGTTGTAGTGCAGAAAAATGAAGCCATCTGTAGCTCGATAATCAATCCAAATCGAATTATAGCTCAATTAATTTCGTCGCTGACGACGTCGCTGCATTTTGATGAATCGCGGATGCAAACGTGGAAGGTGAGATACAATTTGGACAGCTCTTCGAGTTTTTGCAGTGATTGACGCCACCACATGCGCTACATTCCTCCGCTTTCCTCCGCTTCTGCGATTGTTCCACGTATTCAAATCCAGACAAATTTCTTTTTGTCGAGGTGCTTGGGAGACCCTTGGTCCTCACAGCTTCTGGTTCCTGAATCGGACAGGGCAACAGCTGGGACAGATGGTGGAGATGCTCAATAGTTGCTCTCTGTTGGTGATCCGGTAACTTCGCCACATTGTTGGCTAATTGTTCTATCACAACATGCAAATGATCTTCGGGTTTCTCAAAGCATCAGGACAAAGAGGAATACGTTCCACAATGAGCCAGTGGGGATGAAAGTCGTTCAAGCTTCATCGCTTATCCTCGCTGATCCAATTTCTGAGCCGGTGATGGCATGTCATACCCCAGACTGTCGTGAACGCATGGGAGCATATCTTGTCATCAGATTGGACCGGTCTGCGTGCGTATTCCAGCTGCAGCCCGATCAAAGGTAAATAAAGAGATGTTAAACTTTGCCAGCATCATCACATGTTTGACTTGCCTTCTCGTGGACTTTGCTCAAAGCAAAATTTGAAACGCTTTTTGTGACGTTCTGAAAGATGTCCGTATTCGGGAAGGGTAGGCAAACAGAGGGGTCTGCATTTGATCGCTCGCGCGTTTTGCGCGGTAATCTGTCAGGAAACCTTCAATCGACACCTTGATCCTCTTGCAGCATTGAAACAAATCAATAATGCTCGTGCCAAGACACGTTTTCAGCCAGCTGTGAGAGCTTCCACCACGTGAAGCAACAGCATGCCCAAAGTGAGTGACGTTGTTGGTCCATGCCGCAACAATTTTTTTCTCGTAAGGATATATCCACGTGTCGTCCAAGTATTTAAGCGCTTCCTGGTACATTTGGTAGCGAGTGTGGAAACTGGACCAGAGCTCATTAAATAGAGTTTCTGTCTATGCATGCACTATCTAAAAAATGATATCAGCATGATGGACTACAAGTTTGGTGAAGGTTGCAAAATAAAATCTTCTTACCGCTGCCCAGTCTTTCATGAACTGTTCGTGATTGCTGCCAAGACGGACCTTGCAATATTAGGTGATGTTCTTCTCAATATGTCACACACACAACAAAATCGAGGCCTCAGGAAATTGATACTGCAATGCCAAGATCAGGGCAAGTTCCCGATCAACTGCAAAGACTTTTGGCAGAGCATCGATGTGGAAAAGTTTGTACAAGAACCCAACAGCAGTCCTGTATGATTCTTCGTTCTCGTTTTTCATGAAAACGAAGACCGCGGAGAATGTGGTGTGCAATGCGGTGGAACCGACGACGTGCAGGATAGTCAAACGGTATTTGTTTGTCTTGCAGGTGGAACCCAAGACTTACACGTCGTGGTTGAGTCTCATTAACTCCGCCATTGCCGGGTGTGCAAAAAAGCAATGTGTTACACGTCCACAATCGTCCAAAACCAGCTCAATTTCATAGGTATCATCCCAGAAAGCTTTGACCAGCACTTTGACCGGACTCTTGCCGTTAAGCTCCTTTTTGGTCAGCTGCTGAATGGTGTTGTAAATCTTTTCATGGGAAACTTTACACCATGTGTCACTTTCGACTGATTTTGAATGCTTCGTGGAGGCACCGTTGCGTCAAGAAGTCCCTCGATAATTGCAACCAGCTCGTGCGAGAGCTTTTGGTGGGTTGAATGCCCGGCCAGATGCAACAAAGGATTGTGGTTGTGGTTGGCGGTGGTGATGCAGAAGGTCCAAGTTCCGTCCGATTTCGCATCGCCGCGCCCTTTAAATGGGCATTCCATTAACCTGATTGATGTCCGTCGCTTTCTTTCACCATTGATGAGGTTATGACTGTTCTTGTACGTCCCGCCGCGATCGCGCTTATGGTAGACCTGTTGAAGACCCCGCCTCGTTTTCTTTAATCTTGCAACGACGATGGTATACCCTTGGGTAGACGCAAAACCGTTTAACTTCGTCTCCATCTCGTTCCTGAAAGTAAAGCTGGAACCAACGAGAGCGGGACGTGGAGGTTGGAGATGTTACAGCGCCGATTGTCTCTCTCTTGGGTCTTCGCACGCCATCTTGGTGGTCCAGCTTGTGCGTGTCAGTGGTCGGTGTTTTCCTTTTGAATAGTATGCTTATGAGGGGACATAGATGCAATTACTCGGCTAAGATAGTTATTAGAGACATGTTCTTATTCTATTGAAGTAGATAAAAATCATCTCCTTATCCTCCAGAGCCTAAACAATTCAATCACAGCATTTTGGTTTAGTGGGATTTGTTAAACTAAAATCGACTGTATACGTACATTATTCTGCATTATAATATGTGAAGTCCTTTCCATCATCATTTTAGGCGAGCGGGTTTGCCCCTAGCAAAAGTGGGGTGTGCTTCTAGTCGTGGCCATAAAAATTCCCCACGTCCTAGTAAACTCATTTTAATGTGGTACACATAAAACCACGCGTCCTTAATCATGTTCGTTTTTACATTTTACGGCCGTGACCAACCCCCACCCTGTTTGGGCAGCCGCGGAGAGGGTTCTGCCGCGGGCGTGCTGCGCTTGCAGCCACCAGTTGCAGGCGCAGGCGCGATAAATGAGTACTTAAACGCGTCTTTGTATCGTCGGTCGTGGCCGTAAACACAGTCAGTCGGTGCTAATGTTGTTGATATTAATGGTTTTTCTTTTGCTATTGTTGTTTCAGTTGCTATTGTTGATGCTTTTGCTGCTACCGTGGATGCTGCTACTACTGTTGCCGCTGCTTATACTGTTTTGTAAATGATGCTACTGTTGCTGCTGCTGATGTTGTTGTTGTAGGTGATGCGGTTGCTGTTGGTGTTGCTCTGTAGATGATGCTTCTGCTACTGATTTTGATGCTGTTGTATTTGTTGTAGGTGCTGCTGTTGATAATAATGATATTATACTTGTGAAATTACATTACCTTCCTGCCTATCAATTTTGATACCTATAAACACATGTTCATATCAATGGACCCCAATTAATCTATTCTTTCTGTCTAGCTCTCATTGATGGCTTCAATGTCTGCAGACTTCGTCGTATGCAGGCCTAATTCAGGGAAGAAACGTGCGATGATGCCTAAAGCGTATTCGTCAAACTAGGACGTGAGGCATTTTTCATTTTCCAATTATCTGGGGCAATTTATTATTTTCATGATTAAATGGGGCATTTTTATTTTCCCATCATTTAATCCTAAGTCGGTAATGCGACAGCCAAAAATACTGTCTATCATCCGCCAATGCACAAGATCTCGAAAGAGTTGACCTCATCGATAGGGGTAGACGTTCGGTCAGTCAGTGCGTTAATTTTTTGACGAGGCTAGGTTTGTAACTTTTAGAAGCTGTTGTGGTATGTAAGCTTTCTTTGTTGTCAGTTTCCACCACTTTCATTATCCGCCGTGGATATCTGTCGCTACGTAATGAGCCACAAATTACTACAATGACCCGCACGCATAGTTGTAGTCGTAACAGAGGGTAACCGTGTGGATTCACAGCATGATATGATGGGCACTGAAACTCAAGCGTATTCCGGTAGTGTCGTATATCTTCTTCTGTAAGAGCAAAACGGTTCTTTTGATTATTGTAGATTTGACCAGCGAGATGGCAATTCACTAATTTGTCGCTGGCGCCTTCGCGGGTGGTAAAGCAGACAAAATACATCCAGCGCAGTGTCAAAGCATAGCTACATAACGATGTACATATCCTGAGAAACGACTTGAGAAAGGAGAATAAGACGAATTATCGAGAGCAGTTTGGAAGATAACAGAGCGAAAAGCTGACAAAACTTATCAGTTCTAATATAGACAGCAGTAACTTGAGGATTTTGGAGACATTGATTGGCAACGCCATCACGCTGCAGGACATTCGCATATGATGATAAACGATTGGAAATTTATCGGTGATAAAGAGCTTTTGACGATAGATGACAAATAATTGGAAGCCGTTCACAAGCTGCTGATGAACTCATTTATAAAAAAAGGATTTTATTGGATTTTGTTCCCAAAACTTGCAGATGACTGACTTGCTTCATTACTTTTCAAAGATATTAGCGCCCCAACACTGCTAGGACCTCGATCCTGCATCCGAGATATCGTGTTATCGGTCGTATTCTTGTCTAGATAGATGTGGTATAGTTTACAAATACAGATTCGATGTAGTTGCGTAGCGCATTTGCCGATATGTGCGAAAAAACTGTCCAAAGAAAAAAAGGTACACAACTAGATTCCCTTCATAAAGTATTTCAGTTTACTACGGGTCATCGAAATTCGCCTGCGAAATCAAAATATGGTCGACAAGCACATAGCGCGCACGTATTTTATTTGTAGCATAAACCGTGATAAAACAAGGTGCGAACGGGCCTGGTGATGATTTTTTCTATCCGGACATTAACACCTCTAAGGTGAAAATTTGTTGTGGCACTGTTTTTTGTAGTGAGACCTATTGTGTACATAGCTTAAAACCTTATCTGTTTAGTGTACTTCATGTAAATATTATAAAATGGGTAGCGATACTAACCCTATCATTTAAAGAGTTGGCTTCACCGGCTTATCAAAATTCTATATTAAACTTTCCAAAAGGTCTGAAATATATTTTAAAGGCTGTAATGTCAACAGAGCTAGTAGTAAAAGTATGAATGACGTATGTTAAGGAATACTACTTCAAAACCTCCATTCCGCCCTAACTACACATTCATAATCATTTGGTACGACTTTGAATGCCTTCGGCGACAACTCCGACATTTGTTTGTGATTGATCATTAGGATGCTCAAACGACTTGCATATATTTCAGATTTAACTGAATTTGATACGATTGCTTTACATTCGCCGTTCTATATAAAGAAGCGGTGCATTCTTATCTCATCATTTATGGCAGATTAGTGTACAACGATACATTAGAACGTCTTTTACCAAAGTAGTAACATTCTGATCAAATGATACGTTCACTGCAATCTAATTTGTGCTACACAAGTGCATGAAAGAAGTCGACTCCCACCGTCAATATAACCAAACGGGCATTCCCACTTATTCTTTAAGAATATTCAATCAACCGAGAATATCGTTTGCCTTCCACGTTCACCAGCCTTTGTCCCAACGAAATTATTTTAAAAAATGCTGCACATTATGCTAATTATTTCACGTTATTGCCAGGCAGTATTTGAGCGCAAATAGTGCTGTATATAGTCATAGATTTGACAGGGAAGTAACTAACAAAATTATGATTAAAAAGGTAAAGCTAGGTTAAATGCTAAAACATAATTATATGAATTCATTTGCCTTTTATTGGTGCCTATCGATTTTTATTGTCTATTTCTTAACGCTGTGCGTCTGATATTCTATGTACGTTTAGGCAGAGCGCTCAGTTTTTTTATTTGGACTTTCTCCCTCAATTGCTCGAGGCTCTTCGTACAACAAATTTCATGTTGCGCTTGTCTGTTATTTAGCGACACAATATCACGTTGTTGATATCAGTGGATCGATCAAACAGAAACTCGAGCTCGTGACTGTATCTCAGCAAATGTGAGACTTTTCGGTTACATCTTTTGATTGAGATGGGCTTGGCACCGTGGGTTACAACAGAAATATGTAATTCGCGCACCATCCACCTAAAAAAGTTTTGGTTTCATCCTACAACCAGCTGAAAATTAGTCCAGGATGAACGCGGAGTTTGTTTCGCAATGGAACAACTAAAGGTTTTATCTTTATATCGATAGGCGAAATGAAAATGACAGACGTAAGATTCGTTAAAGCAGACATGCACAAAACGAATAACATCTGTTCATACAATTAGTTCTATCTTTCCTAAAAAGATCGAATATGTTTGTTAATAGACTCTGCTTTAACTTTTATAATTGTAAATAGCTAATTATCATACTACCTTAAGCTTGTATGCGTAACAAAAAGATCGGCTGGAGGTAACTTCATGGGTCCTGATAATCATAACATTAATTGGTCAGTACGCATCTAGAATGGTTAAACTTCCAGGGGTTTGCCTCATTCATTTGCTAAGCAAATCTCACGCAAATCTTGATTTTAGTTTATGGAATTCGCCATCTACATGCTCAAGGATCGGCGACAGGCCGATGTGTGCTCAATAGTCAGAGGTGTCATAACACCACCACATAATACGAATATCAATAATACAATCTAACTTTTACATATAGAAATTAGATAATATAATACGGAAAAAGAAACGGGTTCTACAAGGTCACGAATGCTGTTCTTTAAATACGTTTATTACGATCTTATTGATTAGCACGGCGAGATAAAAGTTTTGGAAGTGAAGACGTCATAGCAGACACCCCCTTCCAAGTAGATGCCTCAGCTGCCAGGGTTGGTAGTTAAAACGGGTAAATTGTGTGGGTACACTCCTAAAAAGTCCTTAGTCGTTGAGCGCAGGATACAGAAAGATCTCACTTCTAATTTGATACAGCCACTGACGAGGCCCCTGGACGGGGCTGATACGCGTCTGGCGCGCGTTTTATATAAGTCATTAACCATACTATCTAAATTTTACACAGATAAAGCATCCGTTCCAACAGTTCGACCGCTCATTTATGTGTCGCCCAAATCGCTATAATATCGCGATGAATAATACACTTTATGTGATAATAAGCAATCGACGATCGATGTGAGGCTATATGCTTATAGCAGCATAGAGTGCGTATTGGAGTCTGTTGAACCTTAAAAGCAAAGCTAGCGAGCTTAAATTAGCGCCTTTGCAAGAAGCACGGTCCAAGGCCGTAGCTGAAGTCTTTTACGTACTTTTACCATAAAGCCAAAAGAATGTGATCCCTACATCTTTTATACGATCTTGCCACGCTGAAAGCATGAGATTCATAAATTTTTAATGGGCACTACTTGCCTCTTTAATCACTATGGTTGCAGCAAGACGAATTGGTGACTAATGAAGTCACTAACATCTCTCTCGCTATCGCTCATCATTCGCAGCTTTCTATGTATACCAGTTCATATCGGTAGTTATATCGAGAAGTCATGGTGGTAACTAGTTGATGTTTGTTGCGAAGTGATAAATGTATTCATGTTGACGATGAATAGATTTCAATAATTTATGCTACAAATTGGTCAAATATAACGTGTGATGTATAGTAATATATAAGATTAGTGAAGAATGATCAGGCAGTGATTGATCGTGTGCGCAAAAGACTGAGTGAGCATGACACCTGCAATCGACCTTCCTATGATTAACGGAAATAAAGAGTTTTGAAGAAATTTGTTGTTAAACATGTAAGTATATATTTATAGTATCGAAATTAAAATGATACTGTGTATTTACAGCATTTCTTTCGTGAATATTGTACAATTTTTTAAAAAGTCGAGTATTGTTAATTCATGCACTATGATTTATAGTCCAGGTGAACATATGAAAACAGGCTAGTTTTGTATTTAAATTTAGTGAATTGTGCCCCAGTTCTTGACTCGTGAATTTAACTACACACGTCGAGGCTCAAGAAGTTTTCAATATAACATGTTCGGTCGTGCGCGTTTCCAATATAGTACTAAATGCAGCTCAGCTTTTCAGCGCCCCAGCATATACGTTTGGATCGTACATTCACACAGTTCCTTGGTCGCGCGTGTGCAGACATCGTGTCATGCCGCTTTCGACGTCATATTATTATGTTTAGCCGTATGTATAGGATATTATCGAGATATTTAAGCTACAAAGAAATTAACTATGTAATGCTTCCACCAATTATGTACGATCTATTAAAAGTTCTGGAATTGATATCTCTCGACACAAAAATTTCGTAGAGCAATAGCAAATTGATAAAATATATTGCTGATATGAAACTGAATGGTAGCGGATTAAAATTGGGCCCTGACGGTGATGTGGGAGGAATATAAGCCCAACGGCATACGTCGCATCTCGAATGGATCAACAATTCAAACGAATATAGAAATACTTTTAATCATCTCTTATATGGAGGACGTCAAAAACAGTATTTGGCCAGTTCAAAATGGTCCGTCCTATACAAGCGTCTATAGTTCCACGCGTCATTAACATTTTTGTATATATATCGTCGTAAGCTGACACCTTGTATCATATCAATGATCCGATCACACATCCAGGCATTATGAAACTGTTTTTACGTAAATAGAAAATATATTAAAGGATTGTTTCAGAATATACCATAATCCATGAAAACACATACTGCTTTGATTAGACGATTTAATTTATACGCGTACATTTACATGACCCCACTCCACTTGATGATCATAAAAAGTATACGTGATGTCTTTGATACGATTGACAAACCCACTCGTATCGAACCGGTTTGTTTGTAATCATAAACAAGTAGTGTTTTCATGTATGGCGATATTTATCTACTATCAAAATTGCTACTCAAATAGGCCACAGACAGCTCGTTATGCTGGACGAGCAGGGGATTGGTCGAAACTTCATTTCCGAGACACTTTCGGTTGCTTTCGTACTGTTTCCCGACCCACATTAATCTTGCACTAGTGTAATGAATGATGCTCGCTTCATTAAAGTTTGTCTGGGTGTCGTTGATTTTTTTCTGATCCAGATACAAACTCGCTTCATATTATCTTTAGTTGTCATGATACTATAACAAGCAAATTTTCATACGCTTTATATATTAAGCATAAATTTTAACTAGTTAATGTTGTCCTTTATATTCTTTAACCCTCTGGTCAGTTTTAGTAACTTCGATATAATTAGAGGCTCATTATACAACTTATTCAAGAAAAACACTGGGATATGTAAAGCTTCTATTTTATCTAATACTGCTTGTATTGTCGGTTATATGTACTCCAGCACTGCAGAAAGCTCGATTTCATGTATTCGAAAATAACTACGATGCCTATATTTTCCAATATTATTATCTCCTTTTTCTCATCGACTTAGTCAGAAAAGATCGATTGGAATCACATTCCAGTTTCGATACGTTGCGCGCCCTAGATGTACACGTAGCTCAGTCTTTCATATACAATATTCGGCATGATCCTATATGATTAATCAGCTAGCACGTATCCACAGACAGGCAAAACATTCTGTATCATATTTCGGTTAGGTCGAAACTCGACGATCAAGGACAAGAAAAAATCAGTTAGCAAAAGATTACGGAAGCGCGTTTGCAGCGTTGATAATTGTTTAAGCATAACATTTTTAACGAGGTTGAAAACAGACTATGGACATGTTCAGCGGTATTTACCTTTTTGGCATAGGCAACGATATTAAAACTGACCGGTTAGTGCCGAACGGGTGTATATTTTACCTAAGACTAACAATTTATATCGATCATTAGTTATTCTCAACCATATTTATTTTTGATTAATGAACCTATCTGGATCAGTTTGGCGGTCGAAAAATCGTGGAAGATTGACGTGATAGCTCTAGGTCATCGAAACATACCGCATATAAAGTAATGCCTACGCTCTACATATTGACTGTATCTTTACTCGTTATTGACAATGCTTACCGCGTCTATAATTGCGTAGATTAGTCCCATTAGCGTTTTCATATTTCACACACACTTTATAAGTCAAATTAATAAAAATTGAGCATACTCTGGTGGAGTAAAATATTAAAACTCCGTGATGTGCGCTCAATATACTTTCTGTGCCGTAGTAATAATTTCTAGGTTTTTAGGTTTTCGAAGGCGTTTCGGCACAACATCGTGCATTAATGTAATGGTCCACATTCTTTTCGCTCACACTTATGTATTTTCTTAAGTCGATGGTTAAAGCTGAATAAGAAGAACATATTTTAGTGGTAGATACAATGCTTATTATGAGGTTTAAACATTTTAGAATGAGTTGGCGCAGTTCACATTACTCTCCGCATACTTGTATCGATACAAATTGCCTACGGCACGTCTATATTATTGTTACATATACTGGTATGATCGAAAATGCTATAATGTCATCATTTCTTATACACTTATATGAATTTATGATCAATCGCGTCGAAGTTAAACTTTTTCGTCAATACAACTTTAGATTCATAATGCATCTTTCTATTTTTTAAGAAGTAGGGGATAGTGTTGCACGAAATTTAAATTGATTAAAGTCAAATAGGTAATACACAGAAATCGATAATTCTATTCCTACTCGGCTATCCATCAATTTAAAAATAAATAACAATAGTAGACGATCGAGCGCAAGCATACCAAATACTTTTAAATTAAACTGATAAAGTCATATTGAATATACGCTAGTCTAAGCATTTCATCTGAAGCGCTGTCGTATTAAATTTTATTATGTATATTATATTTGAATAAATAAAAAAAATCTAAATAAAACCTTAAATGTGCTATAATTAAATTTCTCACTGAATATTTTACTGGATGATAATCTTTGCACTTCGATCCTCTGATTAGGTTCGATTTCTCTGTATCACAATATGTTTGTACATATGAAAATATAACATTTTACGAATGCTTATTAGAACAATCAGGTCTCTGTGCTAGCTGATTCGTTATACGATTTAAAATTTATGATCACAAGAAAGTTTATCACTGTGGTATATGTTTTTATTTAATCAAAATATATCTATGATATTTCAATAAGTCTGTATGTTATTGGTTTAAATTAGATTAAAAAAGTTCTATTTTCTAACGTCATGGGTTTAAGGCATATTCAAATCAGCATCAATCATTGATCGCGCTTTTATTTTGCGCCCACAAGCGTATCGAATAGATAATTACTACAATAAATATGATTTTGCGTAATTGGGGGTGCGGTATTCCTATGAATTTAGTTTTTAATATACAACTAGTTGTTAAAGGCGTGTTTTTTATCAACATAATAAACACAACATACATACAATATCATTTTGGGTGATGAACTTTGATTACCCATAGGAAATTCCATTGTGCTTCATTGCAATTTGTAGTTTAATGAACCGTGTGATAATAATGGCATTGTTCTAGTTCAGGTTGTAACATAAATGGATGGGAAGTTAAAGAAATTATTTTGTGTTAATGTATAATCAATTTCAATGATAAAGGAAAATTTATCAATGAGTTCCGAGGAGGTACTTTATAAATATTGTTTCAAAAAGATATACATTATTATCATATTGCTTATTATTATACTCAATTTCATATATCTATTTTATATAATACATAAGGTAAGAACTTATAGCTCATTTGTGTCTGTGGCTTAAATTTTCTGTTGACGCTTCAGTTTTAATTTCATAAAGATTTTTCGTGTAATTTCAGACTTTTAATCAGAAAATGCTTCGGAGTGATAAGATTGATCACGCCTTAAAATTTTAGACGGGATTCGTCATCTAACAGTTGCTTTTTTGTTCCATATACATTTTATACTTTCTGGACTGGCGCCGTCCCAAACTTTTTTTTACATAAGACGTGGCCTAGTATTCGTACCGCTTAACTTGTTTGTTCGTTGCTTAGGCGGGGCATTGACACCTTTTTGGCGTTCGATACAGAGTCACCAGTCCATGTTGCGGGACAAGATGTGCAAGGTGTTTACTTCGGTTGTTTTTCAATGTCGCTTGTATGAAAGGTCAATTTACATCCATTCTATGAAGTGCATCCTTGGTACTTTGAATCTTTCGCATCGAGCACAGCTTAAAAATATTCGGTGATACTGACAGCTTATTGCTCAGATCGCCACTTTCGTAATGTAGCAAAATATATCTCAGATCGAGACACCATTTTAAAGCCTCGGATGGCCATGTCGTCACCTCATTGGCACTATCATCATAACTGTCTTCCTTAACCGCCCAAATCGATCTTGTGCATGTCGCGCTCGATCGGCTCGTCGCCACACGCACAGACGTACTCGTCGACACTAACATTGCACGTCGAACCCTCAAAAGCTTATTCAGCTAGGCTCAACAGATAGATCAATGCGTTTGGTATAGTCGCGTAGTTAAGTCAGATCGACCTCTGTCACCACCTCTACGATATTACACTTTCGCTAGCAGTTAATAATTACTTGATCAGAAACCGCTTCCAATATCGATATAGCGAAGCGCACAGCCTTCAGGAAATTCAACTTCCTGTCAATTCTGGTGTCGATTTCATTCAAAAGCCAACAAAATTAAATCTCTTTCGATACTGCGTTTATAATGACCGTATAATTCCTTAAAAAACGCGTGAGAATTTGCTGGTCAGGAGACTATCCATCCAAACTTATATACGTCAAGTGATCGATAATGCGCTGTCATATTCGGCGGCAGAGATGCCAGCTTGGCATTGTTGCATTTTCCTAGAGATATTGGCACGACGCGTTGTTTAAAAGAATAAGCACCCGGCCTTTGTGCATCTTACACCAAAATTCCGGAGCCACATAGCAGAAGACCACCTACTTTTCTACGCAGTTTTGTTGCTAAAGTACACAAACCTTTTTTGCGTGGGTTTATCTTTACAAAGTATTAGTGTTTGCATCGACTTGCCGATGACAAGTAGATCCTCCATCTCGGTGCCAATTGTGTTGCAGTGCATCTCTACGGTGATACGATTCCTATCTGATCCGTCTCTGTTACGCTTGACCGTTTCCAGTGTCTTTTTTAATGAAAGCTTAAAAATAGGGCTGATGTGTCAAATCAAATGCATACCGTGGTAGATATTGAACAATCAGCTCGTTAAGATCCATTAAATTTACTGCCAGTTCAACGTTTTTTACTGAGGCTATCTAGCCGTGAAACACATGTTGCTGAAGGCCGTGTCGAGTTCAAATTTGTACAGCCAACCATTTGAAAGTCGCAGATTGTTCTTGCACAGCTATTTAGCGACTTAATTTGAGCAATATCCTTATATTTGTAGCTCTTCTATGATTCTTGATTCACCGTCATAGAGATTGTGTAAACCTGGAAAGCAACTTTAAATTCTGCATAAGAACTTTTCGATTGCGCTTTATATCCGTGGCATGGAACGAGTTGCCTGGTACCTGACAAATCCATTATTCTTCCATTGATATATTAAGTCCGAGCCTCTCCCCTGACCCAGTCTATCTTTTGAGCCTCCTGATATCTGGTGTGCGTGTGATACGCACCTGCGCCTGACTCTTTTCCTCAATCGTGAGAATCGTTTGCTTTGTGGACATTTTGAGGTGTAATTAAAAGCAAATGTGAAGAACGACAAACATCTCAATAATGAAGCATGTTCAATGAATCAATGAAATTAGAAAGAAGGTGCGCTGTGTTGCTACTCTGTATTTTGAGCCTCATATATAAATTTAATAAACAAAAAGAATGATTAATGCAGCTTGGTGCGGAACACGAAGTTTTTCAAACAGAAATTTTACCGTTAATAGGAGTGCTTATTGACCGGAACAGCAGTACCAGTTATATTATTAGGAAACAACGAAATACAATATATAAGACGAATGCCACCTTAAAACATGTATATTCGCAAATTTCTTATAGCAATTTCATGAGAACAATTAATATCACCTGGCTTTCTGGCATGCAATTTGGGTTGATCGCTACGCCATATATTCACTTAATATCATCTTCGTTGAGTAAAATTTCATATTTGATATCTTCTGATTCCATGACCCGTCATGCAGCTCAGTAATCCATTTACTTATCGCACATGCCGTCGGCAGCACTATCATTTTTGTTTACAGATTAATGGTAGCCCGATCCATTCACCACTGCAAAAATAGGAGCTCTAATCTTGCGTAACTTATATCTCCTTCAAACCACACTTTTTCGCCGGAACGGCTGATTTTTAAAGAACGATTTGATGTCGAAACTGAGCTTATTTTGGTGTTATTTTTATGACTTGTCTTTACATTTTCCTTCCCGTCTCGAATTGTTTATCGCTGTGATTTGTAAAATATTATGGTTGTTTTTAAATCGGAATGTTGAACCATTATACCTTCTCGATTTTGCCGCAATTCTAAGTACGGAAACACGCATAATTTAATTAATGAAACCCGTGCCGATAGCTGATCAAATTAAGTATATTATACTTTTACATGATTTATATGGCAAGGCTAGGCCCTTCAGACGCCGTAAAATGTTATGTAACTGTTTAAAGTTTCCCTTGAGATAGTGACGATGTGGAGATTACTCAAGTTTTCTAATTCTAGAGCATCTAATAAAGCGCTTTGCGATAAGAGAAAGGGATACGTCAATCGGATATATAAAAATAAGAATCAAATGTTTAGTACCACTTTGTAGCTTATGTATGAGCACATTCTCTCCAAATGACCACCCTACAC
This sequence comes from Hyaloperonospora brassicae, assembly GCA_947650285.1. Lineage (NCBI taxonomy): Eukaryota > Oomycota > Peronosporomycetes > Peronosporales > Peronosporaceae > Hyaloperonospora > Hyaloperonospora brassicae. Next base: position 240,698 of record CANTFL010000108.1, read on the forward strand.
AATTCAATTTTGCTCTTTTACTATATTATCTGTCCGGTTGTACAAAACTTAAACAAATATTGTCCTAGCACAAAGCATTCATAAATAATGTGTTTACCGCCGAGTTGTCGTGAATCGTATATAAGTGTTGAAGGATCAGCACGACAACCAATATCATTATCATTCGAACTGCAACATACAAATAATAAAATCTGTTAGCGTCTCGGTGAGTCATTAACCTCTGCGAGTGGCTTAAACATAATCAATTTCACAGGCAATTTTTGTTAGATCCCAATCGATCATTCAGAAGTTTGTCAACTTCCACAATTAAAGCATCCTATTCATGTCCACATTGGCAGATTCGTGAGGGAAGCAATTGAAAAATACATCTTAACAAACCGTTGGCTAAGAACTTTGTCTGTATCCTTCTAAATTTGTGACCTGCATCAGTATTGTGCATGACACACGACTCGCAGCTACAAGATTTGCTATTTAGGCTGATATATGGTAGGCCAACTAATATCATCCCAGCATTAGTTTAATGACTATCATCTGAGAAATTTAGCTTTCAAATTTGTCAAAAAATATTACATCCTTGTTTTTTAGATCTTCGAATGTATAGAATTTTTTTGTTTTAATCTTGCCAGTGCGTATTATTAGACGCGAATGGCAATTTGTTTCAAGTATTTGCACTTCGGATTACTCACGGGACGAATCGCCGAAATGTCGCACTTCGGGGACTATTGGCAAGTGCGGGTACATCGACATGACTCACGCACATAGTCCTGAGTCTTCTATGGTCTTTTTCAGTCGTCTACCAGGTTGTTAAACAATTTAATTGCGATTAATGCCGCTTCATGTCGATTGTAAACGGAAAGTATATGAATTCCATCCTACATATCGAAACAACAACCTGCTTAAAGGAACTGCTACCTTGCCTAAATTTAGGTCTTATTTTGGCCCGCAATACATCCGCCACCAAATCGCATCCCGCTACTTAAACAATATTGTGTGTTGATTAAGAAGAGATGGTAAATTAAAACTTGTCGTGCGATTCCTAGACCGCTTTTATATTGTTTACTACGTATTCACTACTTCGCGACGTTGGTTGTGCCTTCAAGTATCTGGGTATAATGTACTTATGTAAGAGATTCCCGGTAACAACAACCCTTTAATGCAATCAAACTGAGCTTCAGCACTCATCTTCGCTATTTTTACCCACAATTGTTGTTTAATCAATCGCTTTTTTCAAATAACGCTACTAACTGTATTAATCTAGCTCTTTTGCAGAAACCCGAATACTACATACCTATAGATCTTTGTGGCAAGAAATGATGCCCATTTACTGGTTCAAATACTCTTTTCGACAATTAACATTGAAAACACGCTCACGCCCTCAATCAAAGACGTACATGACGCCTCGCTCGGCTATAGACAAACTTAATGGGCTTGTATATCACTTTACTATCATACCTACTTGTCAGGACAAGTCATGGAATGCATGTGATTCTATCAACTTCATACTTCGCCATTGACAAAGATACACAATGACGTCACCGATGCCATGCATCGACCACTTAAATCTTTTTTTAAAAGCTGCGTCTTCTCAGCTACAACTCAGATGAGTAATGTGTGCTTATAGTTGTAGAAGTGGGCACGATTATTCAACAAATCTCTTTGCAAATACTGACCAAAAAAACTAAGGCATATGGATACGTAATCGTGGCTTAATGCTAGCTGAATATAAAATTCAATTAATAAGTTCGTGTAGTAGGAGCGGCTACGCCGAAAACATGTCGACATGCAGCATCATAGGAAACCAGCACGACATTTGGCTCGTTAACTTCAACAAAGGTGCCAAAAACGAGATATAAATATCGATATTGAGTACTTCGTATTTGACAGAATATGAATATAAAGGATATGTCAACAACAATGATGCCCTTCATTATTCTAGTAGAAAGATAAGATATGATATTCTACCTTGTCTTAACATGTACACCTGAAGTAGAGTACAAACGGATGTGACGTAATACGCAAATGACGCTGCACCCTGGTGACTTTTCCATTTATAGAAATCATCAAGTTGGTGAGAATTTTTTTGGCCAACCATATATCAGCCTAAATAGAAAATCTCGGAGCTGCGAGTCGTGTGTCATGCATAATACTGATGCAGGTCACAAATTTAGAGGGATACAGACAAAGTTCTTAGCCAACGGTTTGTTAAGATGTCTTTTTCAATTGCTTTCCTCGCAAATCTGCCAATGTGGACATGAACGGGATGGGTTTATTGTGGAAGTTAGCAAACTTCCGAATGATTCACTTTTGTAAACAGACCAAAGTCACAGCAAAAAATAGGCTTTTATTATTTCCAGTTTTCTTATATTACGGGGTACCATCGACGAATAAAGTATTAGTCAATAGTTTAGATCTGACTTGTTTGTATTCAATATAAAATCAATTATACAGCAGTTATAGAAAACACTTCTTTCTCTACACTAGACGACATCCCTATGAAAATTACACTCTGCTATAAAAGGATTGCTATGATGCTCATATTTTTACCACGAAAGCGAGTGGAACAATGCAATTTAAAAATGGAGTGCGCGTATCACACATCGAAATCGATCACTAACGTTTGAACATTTTCAAATCTTGTTGACACGTGTCCGAAGCCTATATAATAACAAAGATTATATGAGAAAGGAAGCACAATGCAATAGTGTCGTGTGCAGCATGACTCGTGTTTGGTGGTAGATATGAAATAAACAATGAGAAGAATTAGATAGATGATCCAGCGGCCTGAAGACTTCTTACGAAATGCGACATACCGGCAAATTATAACGTTTACTAACTTTGATCTACCTATGATGAAGAATTTGTATGTCTCATAAGCGTTGAAAAATTAATTTATCTCTGCAGAAAGCTCATATTAAGATTTATCAGAATAAACACAGTTATAGACAATTAAACAATACGTCCCTACTGCATTTCAAGTCATAATGTCTTTTAGACATATTTTTAGCATGGTGAAGCTCAAGTTTTAAATCTGAATTACTTGCGCTATTTTGGACGCATATCGTCTACATTAAGTGATTTAATTACACCAGTATTACCTGCGCGGCGAAGAAAGCATGACATTTGTAAAGTTCTGTAACTTTTTTTGAATAGAAGTGCGGCAATTGATGTAAGTGAAAAGTTCTTGATCATCATCTGCGATACTTATGAAATCAGCATGTACATAAATATAACTCACATATATATAGATACAGAGAGAGAGAGCAATGGTACTATATCTAATATGCTACAAAATAAGTATATGATATGTATCTTTATCGACCTGATGATTGCATTAGGTGTAATCGGCATTCAGATTACTGTAACACTGCCCTTGGGAGCTGATGTATTATGCTTAATTTGTTTTTTGTCTCAGTTTTGGTATTCTTCACGTCAAGGATTTTGGTTATCTGTACGTAGAAAGCAAAACGGTTTTGATGAGTCCGGAGCTGAAAAAGTAGGAGCTGCCAAACGCACATCCACGATTTATGAGCAAATAGACAGTAAGCACACAGCATATTCCGGAGTGATCTCCGACAGGAGCACTAATTAAGTTGATATGGACACAGCAGTAAGCAAATGTATAACCCGTAATTTTTTCTTACTTAACATCGCATGGGTTCTCCCTTAATGTACATTAAACTTACTCATTTGATATATGATTTGTTGTTTTAACAGCGTAAAAATACAATAAAATAATTGAAGTGCATAGGATTTTTCATGTGAGATGATTAAGGCTGTCTACCGAAAAGGCACGTTGCATATGCCTGGCAATTTTATATGGCTTTGCGGATAACTTTATGTGACCTTATCAATGCTGTTTTTATATATTTCCAAACTCAGGAGGTAATCAAAGATATTAAAAATATTTACGATAAGCGACTGCGTCGGGATGTTCGCCCCAGTCATCGATGGTCACAACAATGATCAAGCATTACGTAAGGTAAATCACATCCAACACTTTGAAATTGCTAAGCGGGTCGGATAGCGAAGTAGTAAGGCGATTGGCAATTATTGGCCCCAAAGGTTAAATTCATCGATGTAAACGGCTCACAAAATATTTGGGAACAGACCTTGACGTTCTACTGGTCAAACCCGTCCTTCTTCGGAGGCATAATGAAATTTACGATATGCACGCTTATGCATGCATCAACCGTCCTCACGCCGATATGTGATGTCCCTTTAAATATAAAGAAAGCATCAGGACAAAACAATTGGTGCACTGTGGTGCGAAAAGACGCCGAATGCAGGTCGTCGCATACAAAGGCACTGATAGTTCGTGTAAATGTTAGTGTTTGTGGACAGTAATTTGTACATAAGAGAAATCATATTGCACTCCAGTTCAATAAAAAAATGAATATAACGGCACATGATCGAGTAGTGTGCCAAAGACAGGACTTTTGATATTTAGTATCGGTTTAAGCGGAGGAAAAGTAAACCTACCGATATCAGATGAAAAGTGTGGTATGTGAAGTTAATGAGGCCAATATATTTCGAAGTGTCGTAATAGTTGAGAGATAATCAGACTTCCATGCATTGACACAGTCTGTTAAATTATAAATACAACTAATCATTTAAATGTTGAGCCACATCAAACACGGAACTTTGTAGGAAAGAATAATTCTATAAGAAAAAGACATACACAATATCTACCTTTCGCGATATAGGGATGAAGCTTGGTAAGCTTGTTATCGATACAGTAAGTCTTTAACGAATCCTGAATTAATCTAATAAATTCGAACGGATTTCTTGCCTTCGTGGCACCATTTAATAATGTCTCGACATGATAGAATGATTGTTGTATCTGTATTCCAAGAACAACAAAGCACCATGAGGGATGTTGCGTACGCTGAACATGTCTACGTCATTGGTTTTGAGCACACTATAAAATAGTGCTCTTGCAGGTCAAAGATAGGATTTTGGTACTGTAGCAAGTAAGATTCGGTTATCCTCAACTAATTTAACTTGCGGATATGCTCGTTAACACGTAATAACAAAGCCATTATATATATATATATATATATATATATTATGGTCATGTGATGAACTAAATATACACAGAGTAACAGTATATAGTGAGACTCGAGAAAATTTCTGGTATGTAGTGTATCTTCACGTACAACTGAGGTGGTAATCGTTATTTTGATCCGCATATGTTGCTAGCATGAATATTGGCTGTGAGCCATTACATGCTTGTTCAACTAGTGCATGAATATACACCATATCTAGAAAATTATATATTACCGTAAAAATAAAATAATATAATGCAATAAGTTAGGTAGATTTATTTGGGAAGCGTTATCCATCCACCACTTTAACGTTAACCATCCTCCCCCCAAAATTAATCTTGATTGTTTATAACCACAGTTGTGATTGGTCAAAGAGATTGAACGCAACTGTAAGAATTTCAACACCCACAAGACACTCACCTTCAAATTGCAACCTTCCCTGTTACATGAACTCTATCAAAATGAACACCCTTACCCCCTCCTTCACAATTGGGCATTCCTCTCTTGCTGAGGCTCAAGCTGCTGTAAAGGCCCATGCAATATCACAGGGATATATCATTGGTGTCAAATGTGTGCGTAAATGGTCTAATTTAATCTTTGGCTGCTTCTATATTATCTACTTGTTCTACATATACATTTAGAACTGTGTGGCATGTACGTGCATTGTGCCTTGCCTGGAAATTTGTCCACAGCGCCGACGAGGTGCAGGATCAGGAGCTGCATTTGCGACCTCAAAAGCGGATGCTAAGCGGCGTGTTGACCATGTTGGCCGGCCTCGCGTCTCTGCTCGCACAGGATCACTGACAGCAACATCATTGGAGACTGCAAGCACACGCTCAAGAAGCATGCGCTTGCTATAACCCTCAACATCACCATAGGCATCTGCAATTCTATTTAATGCTGTCTCCATAGAAGGCAGAACAACATCTGCAACATTTGGCGGTGGTTAATGGACCAACCACCAATGATGATCGAAGTCATAGAAGGTTAGCGGTTTCATTAACCGGCTGCGGCCGCGGCGGAATACCCCCACTGTCGATCTAAAAAGACCAAGACATATGTTGTCGACCTCTTTATTTAGCTCCTGCAAATGATGTATCTGGTATGCGCCGCGTAGTGCATGCACCGAGATCTTTCTCATCACCTGCAAAATAAAGCGGTCCCAATCTTAGGTTGACCGTTGCCCGCTCTGCTGCATAATTCTGTACAATAGCAGCCAGCTGACCTTCACATGCAAGCCAAACTGCGCCATCCAATACCAGTAGACGACCTGACAATACGCTTATCTATCAGTAACAGCATAAACCTCATGTGACTTAACTGAAAGATCCACTTACCTGTTGATGACCGATCCATTTCTTAAGAGCTGCATGTGCGCTTTCCACAAGTGACGTTGGGACGTGCCCATAATTCTTTATCCCGCGTAAGAATGCTGACACAAACCTCTCCTTGTACACCAGCCAAGTGTTATTGCAGTGGTGCGTAACGTGCGCTGGGATCTCACCATCAGGATTGCCTGGATGTTTAGCATTTGGTGGCAACTATTAAAATAAAACACGGTTAAGAAGCCTTCTGGATTAGGAAGACAAAAATTTAGCTGAAGTTGTTCTTGGTAACTTTCAACAGTGGTAGCACTGTTCAGAGCATTCCACGCCTTCATAAGTTTCTCCCATGCTTCTTATGTGAATCCTGCCTTGTGCTTGGCGAGAATATTTTCGTTGATATGCCACCTGCACAGCAAAATGTTGGCAGTAAAAAATGTTTCATCAAGAGCACGTATGAGTGCAAGCTCACGATCAGTCGCAAAGGTGACATTTTTGGTGGGGAGGTTGTATTCTTCAAACACATCTCAAAGGTGATGCACAGCCCAACGGTAATCTACAGCTATCTCTCTTTAAAGTAAAGCATCATGCAAAGGTAAAGCTCTGGTGGGATGATGTGGCACCAACAACATGAAACAGAGGCATTACAGACATGTTTGTCTTGTATGTTGCATCTAGTAGCCACACTTTACCGGCACAAAACGTTTGCCATAATTCACGGGCGCACGGTAAAATCACCAGTAGATGGGTGAGCTTCTGCTCACTGTCAATCTGTGAAAAGTGGTGGGCAGCACCACCAACGCTGTCCAGGAGAGCTGAAATGATTGAGCGGCTGTTGGGCATCCGGGTTAGTTCCCTATTTCTAATCTTACGAACATCCTGGCCTGTCAGGATAACACCTTCATTCTGTTGAGATGAGCTGGTGATGCGGCTGTTTAGAACAAGTGCACGTAAATACTCCAATACTCTTTCATTTTTTTGGTGTGAGCAAGCCAGTGCGTCCCTGCGGATACGCGCTCAGATGCGCAAACGCCTCATGGTTGTGTTCAGCGTTGGTAATTCATCAAGCCATTGGATTTCTTGATTGCGTATGTTGGATCTGAAAGGATAGCCACTGCTCCGACTTGGCCTCATTCGCTTGCCTGGTCCAATCCACACAACAGGAGCGTTTTATTGTGAGCACTGATATTATAACACCTTAACATCGCCTTCCTTCCTATTGCCTACCCTCTTGGTACGCTTGATAACAATGACATATCCATGTGATATTGCATGGGCCTTTACAGCAGCTTGAGCCTCAGCAATAGAGGCATGTCCAATTGTGAAGGAGGGGGTAAGGGTGTTCATTTTGATAGAGTTCATGTAACAGGGAAGGTTACAATTTGAAGGTGAGTGTCTTGTGGGTGTTGAAATTCTTACAGTTGCGTTCAATCTCTTTGACCAATCACAAAATGTGGTTATAAACAATCAAGATTAATTTTGGGGGAACGATGGTTAACATTAAAGTGGTGGATGGATAACGCTTCGCTATAATTAACGCCATATCTATAAACAGTGACAGAATGATGTGAGCCGTACGACTGATCGCGCCCATGCTAAATATCAAAAGTACAATTTTCGGTATTTTTTTGACTTGAGTGTCATCGTCGCCAAAACCTATTCATATTTTGAGATTTGTGGTATTTATTAGTGCAGCAACTTTCATATTTTTTCACAAAAAATGAACTATAATTGTTCCTGGGCCCCATGATTTGTATAATTTACGCGCCTTACTTTGGTATGTCCCCGCAGAGGCAGCGCACTTTATAAATGATGGAACTTATGTAATATCATACATGCTATTCTACGTAGTCAATATTTATCGATTGGGCCCAGAAGCTTCTCTTGTGTGCTATTTGGTCTCCACTATGGACAGAACAGAAATTTATCGATACAGCATACGAACCGCAAGGAATGGTTTTATCATTTCTTCCCTCAGCACTACCATTCTGGACCATCATAATGTTCCCTCAGCATAAAGTGTTTGTGGGCGTACAATACAGCATATGTGTCATTGCGCATTTCCGAGACAACCTGCAACAGCACACCCTTACCTATTTTATAACAATTTAAAAAAAACAATTAAATATATCTGGCTGTTGAAGTCGATATTGTGCTTCAGTTCTTTTATTTTTTACCCTTCGGAAGGAGTCGTTCTATCACGGCACTCTCGCGAGGTATTTATAGAAATTTTCAATGCGATTACGCCAGGAATTGGAACATTACTATAAGGCCAATTATGAGATCCGGTTGTATTTGAGCCTGCGTGGCCTTACAATGCAATAACCGGAAATAAAATTCATTCGGCTACGTCTTACGAGTCTAACATCTTTATTATAACCAGCAAATGACAATGGATGCAATGAGAATATAAATTTTATCCTTTGATGCATTTATCAAATACGCACTGGTCGCTGTAACTGATTACAGAAATGTACGTATGCATATATATATATATATATTCGGCGGATCTGTATTCGCCGATGTGTGGTATCTTGATATATCAGTCATGGTGCTTTAGTATCACCATTTCACATGTTATTACTTCAAGCGTATTGCAAATGTTACCTTCGTGCTTCGTTTTTTCACGATGCGTTTCACTGTATAATTGTACAGTTATTTAAATACGACATGTATACACCGCAAAAATCGGAACTTTGAGGACTCACTGAAATCAAAGTTCAAATAAATCATATACACCTGCTTCACCTATATCTTTATTTTCACAATCGAACATCCTCGATTTTTCACATTGGATCTCTTTATTTGTTTCTTATGTGGATATAAGTACAAACTGCTGTAAGGATTTTTCTTCCGCTTTCTTGTCGACGCTGATCACCACAGCGCTTGTATCGTTACGTTTAATTTATTACATATCAATTCTAAATATGGCCTCGCTCCGCCTTTCTATGTATAAGTCCTCGCCTTCACACATTTTGGAGTTTAATGACATTGTTTGAATAAGGAACGTCACTTCTTGCGAAAATTTCATGCAAATAAATATTTATTCGAAAATTTAGAATCACCGAATATATTTTGTGCTAGTCAAAGGATTGATATTTCAACGCATCTCCATCTATTTTAGCTCTTCGTCCATCTAGATTTGACAATGCGTGACATTAATTGTCTTTTTCTAGTGCACAATGTAGGTCATGGATCGCAAAAGGTGGTCGACGTTTGCAGGTAGTCGTTCTTCTTTGGTTATGTTTCATCTGCTCTACTACTTGATGTAACATTTATAGGCACGGAAACGGATGTTCTTCTCATGGACGCCCTGCAAAATGTTTTATTCTTTTGGACGAGCAAAAATAAGATTATATCGCAATCAATATATTAGTGAGGAAGTAGAACTTCTAATTATTATAAATTACACCCCATTGTTATCTCTGGGTTGATTGGCTTGCATAAAATTGTTGGTGACATATCATCCAATATGAAAATGATCATTGAGTTCGTATATCGTTAGTTGTCCCTAGTTAAAGTGGACCCATATGTAGGGGTGGTTCCCTGGGGTAGTGATGCAGTAGGCTAATTCTTAAGATAATGACTGCCAATTTAATACCCTCAACGTGAAAATCACAAATATAGGAGGGTGACAATTGCAGCATGCTTCGTACAGTAGCTGAAAACCCTGCCAATTCCTCTCAAAAACCATGGTTGGAATATACCGGACATATTAGGCGTTTGCGTACCCAAAAATACCTAACCAATCCAAAAACCCAAGTCTACCCATATTGAAAAGATCATTATAATGGGCATTTACATTGCGTATGCTGAAAACCTTATCAATGCCGTGAAAGAATAGCGGTCTGATAAAGCGTGTATCAACGCTTTGCTGTAACTAGCCACTGTAACATAAATAATTTTATATATATAAATTTGTTACGTAGGAAGGCTACATCAGAATTTGCGGAGGTAGCGCGTCTTATACTTCTTAACGTTAATGTCTTATTGTTATATCATCAGTCATATTCATTTGGACTCCTAGATCAAGGGGCCCCAATGAGTCCTGGGACCATTTGTTTTTATGATTCTTAAATAATTGTAAACATGTATATAACATTTCGTCTTAACTGACATTTGAGCTAACGCCTTCCTCAAGCGTACGTGTAAGCTAGCAAAGTGTCGTTCTCACCCCGTTATATTCAGTACTTCCGCCTTATTTATATTGCAGTCTCTGATGTATTGACATTTGATTCTTTAAGACATCGTGCGCCAACCTTCACATGACGGGGATTGAATTATACGTTTGCCAATATTCTGATCTGTCTTCGAACTACAATTTATCTTGGTCCTAGAATAAATGATTCAGGACTATATACACACACCTCGCTCAATCCACTGTATGAACAAATGAATACGTTTGTAGACAAAATTTAATTGCAAATAAATCGGTTAATTACAGCGAAACTATTTGACATACAAAGCGATGTGACCTGCCGGCGTCTTGCTTAGATGGCCAAAATTATTGCCCCGCCAGAAGGCCATAAGATCGTTTGAATAAGCCTGTAGAAGTGTTAGAATGTAAGACGTAAATTCTAGATGATACCTCTACATGTGGAATGAAAGTATATTGGATCTATAAAAATTAGGGCTGTTAGGTTAAAAAGATTACAGTATCCTAAACCGTAGAAGAAAGCGTCGGTGATATACTGTAAATATAATATAAAATAGGTTACAAGTAGCAATCTCGTTTGCTAGAATGAAGTCGCTGAGCATAAAGTAATGCATTATTCTTCCCCAAATTTCGTTTGTAAGCGACGTAGATTTTCTAAATACTTTGCTGGTAAACGCCCGTTTATAAAAAATTTACTGATCCGCTTTCGGTAAATATTAAATACAATGATGGCTATTTGTTCATAAAATTTAAGTCGTTCTTATCGTCACAAAACTTGTAAATCTGCAATCTAACCATTAGCTGGCAGTCGAGGGGGACAGCTTTTATTAACAAGCTAAATTGTATATTTCTTAAAACACGGATATCCAGGCTGACAGATTGCTCTTTTTGGTATCACTGCCTGGTTAAACAGCTGAGAAGCAATCCTTAAAAATTAATATTTGTTAAGCAGTGTGAAAGAGCCTTATATTTAGGTCTTCATCGCTTTATGGTCGTGTCATTCGACACTACTATATGCTAATTTAGACTGCTGCACGTAATATGCAGTCAATCAGTCTTTTAATAGTTACTAAGCTTCTACATTCTATCGTTAGTCGTGTTAATTTCATATATTTAGAGATTTTGGTTATGCTTAATAGTAGAAAGACCTGACAATTTGTGGCAATAGGCGGTCAATACCTAACTTTGCACCCAATTAATATCTCACTTTATTCAAAACTTTGCTAATTATTAATTGCATAAATTAACATGCGAAAATGCTAGATAATCGCTGTATATATCCTGGGTCGGAAAGGCATCAAAATTTCTTGATACCTTTGCTGTTCCATGAGATTTTTGGATCAGTTAAAGTACTGCTTGTACGTGGTTTGTCGACACATCCATATCAGATCGCTATGTATACTACCCTAACATTAATTCTCCGACCCCATCCGAACTCTAGTTGGGGTATACCCAGGACGAATTTGTCTAAATTTTGTGTAGATATATGTTTATCAAATGTAAGTGTATAGGGGAGCTAAAGAGTTATAATTTATGTGAAGGCTGGATTTAAATAGCTAGATTGCAAATTATTAAAGCTTTATAACGGCCTGTTTGCTAAAAAAAACAGCGTTCGATGCCAATGGCACTCTGGTGAGTGTCAAGACAGCGAGGGATACCCCAGAAAGACCTTTCGGCTGCTCCTGCTGGTGGTATTGAGCATGCGCTGAATGCAGTAGATCTCGATTGCGTGCAAATCTTTACTGAACAGACGTTAGGACAAGTTCGCAGCCAGTCGGTCCAGCTTGTTAAGCATCAGTAGCAAGATTAGCCCGTACTGCTGCGGGGCGCCAAAACGTACTTATTGCGTCAACGGCTAAAAAACCAGGACAGTAGTGCTTACACTTAATTTTTGCTATGTGCCACTAGCTAGCAGGCCCAGAGAGGTTACTCAGGAATGGTTGTTTATTTGATCATGTTCGTTGTGTGAGCTGGGAAAGGGTCAAAAATGCCCCCGGCGACTTATAGCAGTCTGTATTTATAAATGCGTTTGTTCAAATGACCAAATCTGTGCAGCTTGCGCATGGACTTAATGACGTTTCGCGCTCCGCGGGCCTTGATGTAGTGATTGCCAAGAAACGATAGTGACTGCATCTCGGCGACATCGATATTCTCCAACAATGCGTCATGATACCGCGGAAAATTGCTTGTTAAGCACGCAGCCATCAGCTGAAAATGCTTCATAAAGCAGCCATCAGAAAGAAAAGGCTACATATACGCAGATACCAGTTTTTAGGTAGATCTCGTGCGCCTAGTTTTTTCTATTGGACAGATCCTCGATTAGTGGTTCCTGAAACAGCCGAAGAACCTACGTTTTTTAGGTTCTGTTTCTACACTCGTTCGGCGTCGTTTCGCTGGTAGTTCATCGCATGTAATACCATTTCTCTCTTGTTCAGCCTTAGGATGTGTCTTGTTGTAGACTTAAGCATCCACCATTGAAACGAGAAAGGTTAGCTTATGGTAGGCTGGATTTTTTGTTCATTCAAGGCGAATTAATCAAGAAATATTGAGTGAATCGGTACATCGCTCTTGCTGGATTTAGCCTCGATGGGTTTTGATTGCAGACTTAATTCGTGCTTTAGAATTGATGCGATGACAAAGCCAGAAGGTCGTTGATGAACTGATCTTGCCGGTTGACGTACGCTTTAAAACGTGTGAATTCCAGTCCGACTTCCTTATTCCAATTTAATGATAAATAATGACGCATAAGGTAAGCGATTAGCGCCTCAACTACCTTTCTGCTCACATTTAAATGTGGAGTCGTCAGGCCGTTAGACGCGCTACAGAGCGGGGTCGTGATAGACTGAAACTTTTCTGGAATATCCGAATCGAAGACATCTAGCGGTTTGAGAGAGGCGACTGTGTCAGGTTATCCCCCTCTTTATACCCGAGTAACATATCTGGTTTTGGACGGTGTATCGGGGATACACGCGAAGGCCTTGTTCGTCGATGTCATGTTCTACGACTCCGGGTAAAGAAATCTACTTTTTAGAAAACGCCACTCCACAACAAAAAGAGTGAGATGTCAAGCACTTCGAAATGACTGCGTTAATATCAAACCTATCAAGAAAACAATTGATGTAGCTGTGAAAACCAGGAGCGATGCCGAACGTTTCTCCTTCTTTACAGCGGTGGAAGACGTACCTGAGATGACACTCTAACCTTTAAGTGATCAAGCACATCGATGAGCGACGTTGCCGGAGAAAATGTGGGCTACATAATGGCCGACTGATCACGAAGTTGTGCGCGGCACTAGAATATTTGGAGATTGGTAAGTTACGTGGGCAAATTCAATGGCAAGCGAATAACACGTGTCGAGTTAGTCTTAGTTAGAAAAGAACGACAGATTTTGCTCTTTCGAAGTTATGATGTGGATCGAACGGACGGATAATATGTCGCTTAAATCAATAGACATGTTTGACTTTTGCAGCATTGAGGGTCCTATGCGCGCCCGAATAGGAACCAAAGCAGACTAAACAGCTCCGCAAATTGTGGTATTCAGCACCTGTAACCGCTGTGGAATACCCTAACACTATATTTTTACTCTAATTCCGACTTTGTACGCGCTAAGGCTTTGTACACAACGTGTGCTGGCTCACGCTCTATGCTATGGCGTTGCAGCGTTTGAACTTTCTTGCGCAGGTTCTTGTCGATTACTGCTCGATGCTCTTGGAGCTGTTTCAAAAACCAGTTCTTGGCCTGTCGAAATTACGTAATGACCGATTATCAAGCAAAAAGAAGTATCTTTCGGCCATTTTTAAACGCGACGTTCATGCCGAATTGTCGATTATAAATTTGCAGACGATAGCAGCCCTCTCGCGCTGCATGCACGCTCGCAGGAATTCCAAATTATTCTCTTACTATTTGAGAAGCTTTAAGTACAAGCGTTTTGCGTTCTCACGGGCCCCCTTCGTGTCGGTAGGCGCGATGATGCCCAGATTCATTGTTCGTATGGGTTGTCGAAGCTTGAATGTCATTTGCATAATATACGAGCGAATCATCTCATTTTCGTCGGAGAATTCGAAGATTGGGTATTATTGGTGAAATATGTGATTATCTTAGTTTTGTATAGTGGTAACAGTAAAACACAGTCTTTCCACCACAAACGTCGTAGAAGTGGCCGTGGGAGTTTTTTTGTCAATCTGCTCTCTGATTGGTTTTATAAATTGTAATTAAGAATTATAACTTGCTAATGAATTCGAAAGTATCATCACACTGACCATTTTGGTCGATAAATACAATGCGATTTTCAAGTTCGGTAAGAGAATTAATATTTTATATCCATTTATTGTATGATAGTGGGTCCGCTCTTTAAAATTACAATGCAGGGAAAGATTCTTAAACTGGCAACTTTGTCTCAGCAACAATTTTGAAAACTGCCGGAACATATTACTGTGATGGTTTACTTGTCTTGGCTTCCTAAATTTGTAAGACAGATGCGCTGTATGTCCAACCAACATATAGCTCGTTGTTGCTTACAAATGACCGATCTAATAAGATCTATTAGCCAGGAGACCGAGCATAAGCTCATTAATGGGCTCTAAATTTCATGGAAAATGGCGTAATGATCGTAACGCTTGGATACTACCTATTACAAACTATTCTTATAATTAAATGAGATTTAATGAAATATAATGCATTAGATGGCGCAGATATGGCACATTTTAATCATCATTTTCGACTTGATTCTGCCCCAGACTTCTTCCCTAGGGATTCAATAGTATAGCACGCAATAAGATAATGCAATTATATCAGATAATCGTTTCATTTCGTCGAGCCCTAATGAAGGTATGCTGCGATGTACAAGTCGACCAGGACGAATTTTTTTGACATGTGGGCAGTAGAAACTTTTTACACAACGGAAATTGACTTGGTTATGCAATAGCGAGAAATGGTTAAGTGTATGTGAATTTTAAGCCAATAGCTGCCTGTTCCTCAACTGATAATTTTTTTGCTTTTTGTCTCATCTCTATAACCATCTTCTAATTCGAATCAGATTTCTGTCTCTTAATTCTCGCATACTTTTATTGTCATCGATGTCGAGCGTCAACATGAGCTTCTCTCGATAGATTCTTTGGTATTACATTGATGTGTTTGCGTTTTATATATAAGAATTTCAAAGATCACAATATGTATCCATTTGAATTAAAGCATTCAATGACAATACATCTATCGCTTTAAATATTTCTGCTATTGATAGACTAATTTACCTTTCAAATTCAAAACTTATCTTGTACCTTTCTTTATAAAACCATAATCTTTATTTACATAATCTGCCCTGCATATAACCAATTTAAATCATCTACTGTTATTGCGCTAAGTACACATATATCCGATGCGCGAAGCTCGTTTTTTTCGAATTTTTCTGTGTGTAGCTTTGTTGTACGTATAAACAAAAAACGATTTTTAATTATTCTCTGCTGCGAAAATATTATTAAAACACTTCATATTTGCTCTTGATAGTTTGAATCAATGATCAATTTGTGTTGTGCTAAGTCTTCAGTCCTGTTTAGTCATATAAGTGATAAAAAAATTATTTTACCCGGCAGAATTCGGCAACTATAGTGACTGAATGTTTTTACAAAATATTAAAATTCAAAAATATATGCACGCAATGCTACCATCTTCGTTTGATTATCAACGTGTTATTATAATTATAATTGTTGATAGGAAAGTAGGAGATTTGCTTATATGCATTTATTGTTTGGATTGTTCAGCCAAGCATTTATCGTATTAGTATCATCGCCGTCATTTTTTTTTACTAAATACATAATAGTTTGGCCTCAAATAGCATGCCTTGGTAGAAAAAAGTGCACAGGAAGGATCCCAGCAATTTATTGTACACATAGTAAGAAATAATAAAATAACCATGTTATTTAAAAAAAATTGTGCTCTGAAGAGTACATCACTAAACACGAGACGAAAACATGAAAAAGGACTTTTGTATTATAAAACAAGCTAATGTAAACCAAAATATCGAATGTGCGATTAAATTGACACTACTGCAATCATGCCAATGGTTAAACGTACATCTTTAATCATGCTTTTATATGTATTAAAGAGTCCAAGTATTTTTATCCTTACCCAAAACGCGAGAGGATGAATATTCGTTGACGCTGAAAGCCTAAAATAACAGTGCTGAATCTCTTGATGGCTCAACTACTATGATCTAGACGCTTTCATCGGATCTTATGATGAACCGACGTAGTATTATTCAGGTATATAACTTATATGTGCTTGGCATCAACGAATACGATTATCCTCTCCCTTTCTACTATAACGCATACATATGTGTTATATAGATAGTAAGCTGGTATGTTTGCGATGACGTTAATACATCCAACAATTATATATGTATATAAAAGAATGCCAGTAACTTTACATTTGCGAAAACATCGGCATAAAAATATATACCATTGCTGATATCGATGTTTGCATAGCCTTTTTAGCAAAGATATTACCATATCGATGGTCGACGTTATCGACTCTGGTTGAGTAAAGGTCTTCGGCAAGTAGAATAGCTTATAGTTTGGGTCAAAAATGAAGTCATAGCTTAATAAGTGTCGGCAACATTTGTAAAATTTATGTAATTGCGATTACATGCAATTTGTGTACATTTATAACGTTGCTGACTTGTTTGTACTATCTTTACAAAATCTTGACAAAGTGTGGAGTAAACAATTCACTAAGTGATGCGTCTAAGCAAAAAGCGTTTAAGACTTTTCTTTCTTCATGGGCAATACGAAAAGAGTTGAATTAATTATACTCGTGAAACGAGAGTCCATCGTGAAGCCGAAACACATGCAAGAACAAGCGCTCACTGCTACTAGCTGCCAAAGGCAAAAAGATCAAGCAAGTTCTTCTAGACGCAAATTAAAGCTCGTGAAACACGAAGTATTCTATTTCAGTTGTACATATTTTGCGAGGACGCGTTTCGTTTCTCTCGCTTAATAATTAAGTATACATAATTTGAGAAACCTGAAATCAATTACAATGCAACGGGAACGAAATACTTCTCGAAATTACGAAAAATTGTATATGATCGATTGATATATTTTACCAGCGATTGACAATCGAACATCAGTAATTGTCTAATGATCTTTCTCTATCGATAATCAACAACGTTTGGATAAACACAAACGGCAGACCCTTACCCTTCCTTTCAATGTTGAATGCGCTTTATCGGCAAGGAGACTTTTTGTATATCTGTATCGTATTTGTCACGCATATATGTGCTCGCACATACCGTTCCTATGGCTGATATTTTTTGGTATATATGCAATATGAAATACATTTTTCAAAATATGGGATGCGTTTTTCTATAACATCATTTGATGTCCTGTCGAAGTATGAAATCTTTTTTGCATTTATGTGTTTCAGTTTCCCGGTGTCCAAGGTTATCTACAAGTATCTATTGAATTTTATATGTTATATATATAAAACGTTTTGTACATCTTTTTCATTAAAAGGTAAATTCTTGTATGTTTTAATGAATGATATTAGTGTATATAGACAATCATAGCAATACAATATATATCAGAAAAGCATGTATATGTTCAGTACGTGCGATAAGTTGTAAATTTGCATACCTATTCACTCCAATTATATGCTCTACTGCATCATTCTGAACAAATTTCCTATTAGGTAGTTGTTGTAAAGAGAAAGTTATTTGTAACATTATTGATATTTCCATTTAGGATCCTGATTTACAGTCCCGTCTTGCCTATTTCACAATAATGGACAAATCTTTTTCATCTTTCGTCATCCTTGTATCCTGCGAATATATGAAGTCAATCACGAATCTAAGAAACTGCGATTTCCTTAATGATATGTACCTGATCAAAAATAGTCAGAACAATACCGTTTTCCAACATGTTGTGGTAGCGCCTCGCTAATACAATTAAAAAGGTTCGATATAACGATCAGTAATGTGCGACGTGACGATTAGTAATGTGGTACGTGAAGATTTGTAATGTGCGATGGACAACTAGTAATGCTTAAGTAGAAAATTGGTTGTCCAGTCGAATTCTACAGTAGGATTGAGGGTGGCAGAAGGCAATGAGATCTGAGGACTTATACATCTTAATTGCAGAATGTGATGAAGGGTTCAGATGCCATTTCTTTCACTTTCATGTGATTCCCTTTGCATGTAAAGAATGCCTTGTAGTGACTAATCTATTACCCATTTTATTTGGATGCCATTTTTTTTGTTTTTACTCCATGACAATTTATAATTAGGATGTTTCTTAGCTACATGACAACTTTGCTTCATTTATGTGGGCGCTCAACTAAATCTTGTTAATCATTTGTGATTAAACAGATATAAAAATATCACTCTATTTTCATTCCTCGAAATAAATATAAGGTGCTTTTTCGACATCTTCGTTTTGTGAGGTTTGTTAGACGAACGCTGCATGCACGCCAGGGCTTGCAGGCAAGTTCAATGTCTTGCCTTAGAGGTAAACGAAATATGGGAAACCGACATTAATATGTATGAACGTAATTACTAGCTTGCGGTACTTTTTTTGCTACCCCTAGCCGATAAAAACCACTTGGCAATGAACTCGTGTCTGTACCGTTTCATGGCGGTATTCTAAAGCGATCGCACCCTCTGCAGGAGCTTTGCGAACAACGACCGCAACATTTCGCAGACCATTAGTATCACCACATCAGCATCCTCGGCTATCTATCGACGATTCCATACCTCTTGACCATGGTCCATATCCGTTTCGTCGTCTACAAAGCCAAAGACGCATTTAAAAACGCTAGAATCATTAGTCGGCATTTCCGAGCTGCGTTATGGCATTATCGCGCCATTTAGCGGCCTTGTGCGTTAAATATGGCAATGTTTCGTATCGTGTGCGATCCGATATTCCTGCATTAGAATCAGTTAGCGTGGCTTCTTCGTCCAAATATTGAGATGTCCTGAAGTTTATATGCTTTCTGATTCGGCCGATTCAGCAGACCATGTTTTGAATGTACACCTTCGGTTGATAATCGCGTTTTGTACCATCTTAAAAACCCATTTAAACACTCTTATGCGATGTCTAAGCAACCAAAGCACTTGTCGATACCTTTAGAACATGCTAGTACGCAATTTGATGGCAACATGTCCACCAGTTTCTCAACTTTATAGTCTATCTTCCAATCTGGCATCCTGTAATACCACAGTGAGGCATGTATATTCACACTACGATACTAAGGTGATGATCTCAAATCACCACAGTGTAAGGATTGCGACCGCTTCCCGTAATATTATTGGTTTACGTTAAACGTTCATATCAATCCACAGTAAAGAACACGTGTCCTGAAGAAAGTACAGACAAGCACACCAGTGCAAAGCAGACTCTCTCGATTGAGATATGTGAGTCTGGTGTACATAAGTTTCTACAGTTCAGCATCATACCCCTCACGAAGGCTGTAAAAAACAGCTTAATTCGGCAGGTATTTCAAATTACGAAACCAATAGATAGCCGCACATTGTGAATCGTGCGC
Source organism: Hyaloperonospora brassicae (assembly GCA_947650285.1). NCBI lineage: Eukaryota > Oomycota > Peronosporomycetes > Peronosporales > Peronosporaceae > Hyaloperonospora > Hyaloperonospora brassicae. The sequence continues at coordinate 260,755 of CANTFL010000108.1, forward strand.
TTTCGCAATTGTTATGGACCAGGACCATAAAATTCGAATGATCAATATCTTGCGTGCTGAAAATCCAACCTGGCGATATTTTGTCGGGGAATACAGCGTGTTAGCGGCCGTTTAGACTGTTTTGGGTATACGTCATCAAGGTTTGGGTACTGATGCTGATGGCCGTAGTGGTGTGGTATAATAGTTTGTCGAACTTTTCGCGATGAACAATAACAATTTCAGCCTCTAGCGCCATGTTTGAAATGGCGACGATGCTCATTTGTATTTGGCTGTCAGTGTTTGCGACTAGAGAGCTGACCATGCAAATGATAAAAATACCGATCATTCTCTGGTTATCTTCTTCTCATCGCCGCACGCGTCAATTAAATAATGGGCCGTACTAGTCTGGTCGTGTCACTCTAATTTCGGCAAGTGCAATATTTATATGGCTCGAGCTTTGCCGGAATAAACACATGCTGTTGCTGAAGATGTAGTGGAGCTACACAGCTCCTTAAGTCAGAGGAAGATAACGCTCAACGAACAACTTTGGTTCAAAGAACCCGACTCAAGATTCAACAAGCTCAAAGAACTTACGGTCCCTGTTCCAGGGGGGGGCCAAATGATTCAAGAGAATTACAGCACAGAGTGCTCAAGAGCAGCTATCTTTACAGGCGTTAATAGCTCTTCCGATCAAGACGCCTCGTAAGGCACGTGTCTTATGTTAATCAAAATGGGAACTTAATTTTATTTCTTCTTTTAACCTAAAAGATCACCTTAGAACAGAGTAATTAACCTACTCACTAATGTTCTAAATAGACCTATTAAAAGATTTCGTAATCAATGGTTGACAGACATCAGTCTTCAACAATTGACACTGTGTTCTAATACTACTTTAAATGGAATCCCATCCCTTGTGTGCACCACACCTATTGTCGACTACCAATTGACGTGCAACCCCGTAACAGAAGCTTTGCGAATTTTCTTGTGGATTTTTAGCCGTCATCGTGACTGCATTCACCTTGGATGACCCCCCAGCTCTTTGCAATATACCGAGACCATCTGACGTCAATCGCGATTTATTCTACAATCTTTGACATTTACAGGCCGTGAATGAAGCTACCATATAAGTTACGAGAGTCGGTACGATACCGCCCGTACGTACACCATCATTACTTCTCACTTGTTCTGAGGCTTCCATTAGCCAAATTGTTTCCTAACCTCCAATTTTTAATCTTGTACACCCATGTTTGAGGTACTTATTTTGTGTTATACAAGTTCAGCTGCATGCTAACTGATGAAGATACTGCAGCTATCGTGATTCACGGTTCTAGCTCAATCACTTCTAGCGCTGCTCATTTCAGCACTCACCATTGATCGTCACTTCTTCGCTCGCATACGTCAATTCCCGCATTTATTGAGCCTATTGACGAAGTAAGTGGAATAGAGTATATTAATTTAAGCACGTTCGCTTATACTCACGTGCGACTATGAGACGCACGGAACAGAACATAAAGCAAAAGGAAGAATAGAATGTGCTGTAAAGACATCCGCCACCGCCCAAACCCTCTTGCGAATCGTAGTCGCACGGAACGGAACATAGAGCAAAAGGACGAATAGAATGTGCTGTAAAGACATTCGCCACCGCCCAAACCCTGTTGCGAATCGTAGTCGCACGGGATGGGCCATAGAGAAAAATGAAGAATAGAATGTGCTGTAAAGACATCCGCCACAGCCCAAACTGCTTGCAAATCACAGTCGCAAAATTGGGACATGGAGGGCAAAGAGGCAGATGGAATGTACGGCACGAACCTACGATTTGGCCACCTGGCCGAGGAACCAACATTCAGTCCGTCACTTTCCATTTTTCTCTTCTCACGACAACGACATCACCTCGACATGCGCGTCCACTATCTCGCCTTCCTGGCATCGTCTGCTCTTTCGGCTCGTGTTGACGGTGTTGTGGAGCCCGGCGCATCGAATCAAACAGCGCTTTACTTCCCGGCGGCCGTTCGCCCATCGATTGCCAGCGACGACGATGTCACTGCCACAAGGTCGCCAACACGTGTTGGTCCACCACATGTCGAAGAAAGGGGCCTTTCCGGTACAATTGTTTCGTCCGCGTTATCGAAGTTGGGTAGTCGAGGCAAGAGCATGGTGCTGGCAAGGGCTCAAGATAAGTTCTACAACTTGCAAAAAAAATCGATAAGGGACAACGACGTTGAGCACAGTCTTCGAAATGCGCTTAAAACCAAAGCGTGGGATGATCTGTATGACCGGTACAAATTGTCTGGACATTTGATGATTGACGATCTCACCAAGCACTATGGAGATGAAATGATAGCACGTGTGCTCTCTCGGGCGCTGAGGGCCGACTCAATAAACCCTGCGAAGTTTGCAACGGCTACGACTCTGAAGGAGAAGCTGGCGTTGGACCAGCTCACAAGGTGGCAAACGAAGGAAAAAACACTTGATGACGTGTTTCACACACTCAGGCTGAACCATCTTGACTTTACACCCGACGCTCTGGCACACATTGCCTTGCTGAAAAAAAATCTTGAGGTCGTTGTGTTTGCCCGGATGATGCGTAGTCGAAAGATGAACGTTCTGGAAAACTATAGCAAGCTTACCGCGCCCCAAAACAGCGAGGTAGCCTATCTACGTGCCCTTATGAAAGGCTTTGGTGGAGAAAAAAATTCTTCAAGCTGCTACGCCAGGCGAATGAGGACAAAGCTCTAGATGACATGACAGACGAGCTGGAAAATGTGTTCCTGAAAATGAGTTTGGCGGATAACACAAACCCCGTGGCCGCTTTTCAGATACTAGGGACTGGCCTACCAAAAGAAGAACTATTGAATGGGAGAATAATGGACAAATTGACGCCATATGTGAAGACCTACAACAAAAACAAACCTGCGGCGCGGCAGGTCACAGTACTCGACGTACTGGAAACGAATCTTGGTGGAGAGCGTGTGCTTGTTCGATCACTCGCGAAGAATAACCTACGCGAAGACACGATTCCAGTTTACGAACGCCAACTTTACGAGAAATGGTATCTCAACGGTGATAGCCCCGAGGAAGGGTTGCTACAACATACACAGCATCTTAGCCGCAGGGGTCAAACTAGCATCAAGCGCAGGTACAAAGCGTTTTATGACCAACAACCCAAGCCCAAGTGATCTTGGTGTACTTTTGCGACGGTTAGATTGTGCGGTACCTTGTAGATGCTGTAATCCTTATGAGTAAGAATGGTATGTTGGCTTTACAAGACATTATTTGACCTTATCGTGTTTTTCTGTTGCCCCAGTTAGCTCGTGTATGAACTTGTCCCATCTCACTTCACGACCCAATGGCAATAAAATACTCGCTACTAATTCGCAAATTTAGGCAGCAGTCTTTTTGGTTGTCGCGATTTTTTCATTCTTGTAATGAAATAGCAAACGTATCGTGGCCCCTTTTCAGTTCTAACCATAAGGAGTGGCGCAAAGCTTCGAGCATAAGAGGTGTCGTGCTCTATCTCACGATTTTATGAGCTAACCCTGTTGACTTGAGTTTGTAAAAATACCTTTTGGCTGCTTGTTCAGTTATAACTACGGAGGGCCAAGTTGACGTCAACGCTACAAAAGCAGACCAATCAATATCTAACTTTTGACAGCGCTCGTTATATATTGCTCTCATTAGACTATCAATAGTCCACCTTAGGGTTCACGCTGACACACGTCTGATAAATCCTGAATGCACCTTTCCACTTGCAAATTCTATTAAAATCTGAATCACATGGCTGTTCTAATGATGGAAGCACTATCATGAAGCTATGCCCGCTTGAATCGTTCAGCTGATTCTGCTGAGGCCATCATAATGCCTAAAGTTGCTCCCTCCTAAACCGCATAGCACCGCCAAAGGCAAAACTTATGCTTACCATCACAGTACCATTCCACAAGTCGCTCGTCGCCTTACAGAAGTGACGGTAAAGGCTTTTAATGAATTTTGCTAGTTGATAGATAAACTTCTGTAGTGAGACCATTAGTCATGTTCTCGATTCCCACTACTAGACTACTAAGGCTGCTAGAAAACCATTTCCAAACAGTGATTGGAATTTGACCGCCAAGGTTAAGCCTTTTGACAACGCATAATTGTTGCATTCGCTTAGGCTTCAGAGCTCGACAAAGGTCAACGTCTTCACTTGACAGTATGTACTGACTTCTATTGTAAATGCACTATCCGTCGCAAAGCTTTCTTACATCTATCGATTATGCATTAATCTAGCCGATCGTTGCGCCTTTGGATCCACCCGTTACCATGTAGTAATGTCTCTCGCTAATCCACCCACATTTTGCTTTGTTCGGCAAGTCCGAATACTTTGTTGTCCAGAACTGTTTTATGTTTGTCAGAGAAAGTAAAGCTAGCTTAGGTAACGGATTTTATGCGCTTGGCTCTCTCTTTATTATTCATAAGAAAGCCTGCTGCAAGCACGTTCTCCGCTATAAACCGGACACTTTAGATACTTTGATGTGCAAACTATATTAGAGAAGGAGCACACAGTCAGCCCTTCGTCAATAGCCATAACAATATAGGCATTTACCGCAGAACGGTTCTCATAGCAGCACGTAGGAAATTATGTGCTTTCACATTACCTCGCGTTGATCAACCACAATAAAGAAGCACGTTCACTATATTGAAGTAGAGACCCTGACCGAGTACTATATCTTCGCACCACTGAATCGACGAAACCAGAATTGCACCTCCAAATTATTCGTCTGTCTGTATTGTCCAACGTTTATTGTGCTACATCGGACATATCATATTTTTCAGCAGGATGTGCGACAAAATTAGCGAAATGCATCCAGGCCCAAGCACTAACGGAACGTCAGCAACAAATGACGGTCGATTTTGCGTTGAAATTTTTGATGGTGGTTGTCAAGCAACTCATTCATCGCTCAAAATTTTATCAGGCTAAATGTGACAGCCAAATTCTTCGTGTCGTCTCTACGGATACATGAATACAGTAGCAATTGACTGCATAGGTAACGGTTCATCGAAACGGTTGCGATAACGGCAGTATTGTGCAACACAAACATACAAAGATCAATGGATCGGGTACGCCTGTTGTGGTAGATAAAACGTCAGCGGAGGTACCTTACCGGCTATGGGGAGATATCCTACCTCAAGAAAACAAAGGGAAACCTCTATAGTACGTGAATAGCAGTCATTGTGTGGCAATCGTAAGAATTCATCTTTAGATCTTCAAATTGGCTAGTAAGACCGTTGCGGTGCGTACTAACACGAGGTTTATCTCCACGAATAACATCATAGTACATTCAGGGTCCCTTGCATTCAATAAACGACACATGCCTTGCCAACGCTCCTTGTTATCGTATGAGTGAAGCACCTTCCGTGGCGTGTACGCATGGGTACTAGTTACCACTTAAGTACACGAATCGCGGTGACCTACAAGAGAACTAAAAGATCTACGAGCTTATTGACTCCGATATTTATAGTTAAAATTTTCCGTTTGACGCTTGGTTCCTGTACAATATTGCACGTGAAGTTTACTTGTATGTGCAAACTCTTTTCTTGGTGTAAATTGATTAAATTGTTATCAGTGCGATGGTCAGATACCTGGTAACACACCATGTTCCATCATCGATCATAACAAATTGGGTATGAATCCAGAATATACACTAACCGTCTACGCTTCGCAAGGAAGCAAATGAACTAAGCATCACTCTAACTGGCAGTAAGATGAGCTAATATATGGATCCGTCGGCGATACCGCGGACTGGGACATATTGCACACAGATAACAGATTAGACACCGTACAATCATCGTTCAACCCATGCACGATAAGATTAACCATGCGATTGAAACGCCTTGCAAGAGTAGCTGGGTGACCAGCATCGCGATATGCTATCTTAGATCATTTCTCGACAAGATCGTTTGCTGGCTAACATTAATTTACATTAGTCAGAATTGTCGAGACTAGATTGGCTGGTACGTTTTGTAGACAATTTAGCAAAAAAATAAACATGGAATGCATATGTCCAATCCCCCTAGAGATAAACGCTCAACTTAATGTTTGGTTCATCGAACCATATGGATGCTGTAGACTCTCGTCCCATCGATTATAATGCGACTAGATAGAAGTTTGGCAATCTAAAACAGGCAGAAGTGCGAACCACAGTTTATTTAAGTAAAGACATACGATCATCGGCTTTTATGACATTAAAACGGTGAGGCGCCGCTCAGTTAACTTTAATCGCACACGATTAATATAAGCTAGAGATCAACTTCTTTACTAATTGCTTCATAAGTTTTACATTCTAATTCTCAGTAAACAGAATACATCCTAACATTTTTTGTGTGATACCACTGATAGTGGTCCGTTTGAGCATTTGCTAAATGTATCGTAGGAAGGGTTTTATAGGCCATCATTCGGCCAGGTAAATGTATATTAAGCTTATGTAAACAAAACTTGTGAATGATATGGAGTAGTATTGATTAAATCATCTTTTTATCATCTCGGCGTTATGTCGGTCAGCGAGATTACTCTGAATTGTCCGCTTGGGACCCATCGATTCGTTAAATATGAAGATCCTTCTCCTCAGTCATAAGCGGGATACAAAATTGCAGTCATCTCCAACAATATGCTATTTTTGCAATACAATCATGTGCTTTGCGTCCAGCGAGTCTAATTAAACGCAAAACAGTCGACGATCTGTCAAAAGTACCACGGAAGACTAACTGATGCTAGTTTCAAGTCGTAAAAAAAAGAAATCGGGCCGACAAAAAAAGACGTTACCTAGAGAAGGTGAGTGCCCTAGCTTCACACGCTACGTCGAAATAAGTTGAGGTTCGAAAATAACACGGTCCCGAGCACACTACCTTGGTGTGAGATATGTTGACCGATCGAAGCGACATAGCTTATAATGATTTGTGCTTCAGACGATTATGAGGCGTAGGAGATCTTTGTTCACGACGTATTTGACGGTTCTCAGTTTTTTTACAAATAGCACGTTACTCATTTAAACAGAAATATAGTACGCCCTTACACTACACTATTGGTAAAGAAAAGAGCAGTGAACTACGCTGCACATTAAGAAATATACAAAATAATAATGATTTCAGCGAAGTCAAGTGAATACTGATATTTAATGTCAATCTATAGTCAAATTACAATTAAAAAAACGCACTGTTTTACCTGGCAGCATTGATCTATGATAATAACCGCTTCCTAGATGTTATTTGTACAACTATGTCATCGGAAACCACAAGCTTCAGGATGTACAACAAAAAAGAAATATGCCGTTGGTCGTGGTAAAAATTTATCATCACGACTGCAAATTAGCGTAGTGTGGTAAACAGCCAAAATGCAGAAAAATATTACAAAGGCTTAGCAAAAGCGCTAGCAGTGTCATTGCAATCATAATTCATCACGTAGCGTAGCATTCTAATTTCCTAGAGTAGAGGGGAACTATTCACATCATTTATCAGATACTTTGAAGTGAAGGATGGATGTATGATCATTAATTGACTGGAGAGTCTATATATGAGGAACCCGCTGTGGATGCGCTATCACGACTATGTATGAAAATCAAAGAAGACCCCGTCACGTTACCGAGATGCATATTGCAATATTCAGAGTTATACCAATGGTTACAGCTCGGTCCGAGACAAATCTTGTGAATACTGTGTATATTACCAGATTAAATGTCCGTTACCAGTAAGAAGTCTATACTGGTTTTTGTTGATAAACACCACTGTTTATTATTGCATGGATAAATGTATGCGGTGGTATAAAAAAACATATTCCACGATAATCATCAAATCAAAATATATCTTATGATCGAAAAATACAAAACATACCAATTCTCTTTACAATTCGCAAAATTAAACACCCTCTTTAAATTTGAAAGCTTCAGTCATTTTTGGCAATATAGACTATTCTGTCGCGTGGTAAACTATTGCTGTACCACGTCTTCAACCTTTTCTTGGCCACACATAGAACTTGTGATTATGCGCTCATCATATATTAAGCGACGACGAGAAGCAGCAAACGAGCAGTTTCTTTGAAAAAAGGTGTTACAGTTACAATAGCGATATAATTCAAGCTGTAATTGAGTACAACCGACAGTGGAACCGGACTGATTGTGTGCGTCTCAAGTGATAAGCGACGTCACAAAGCTGTGTGCACACAAATGGTTGTTCATTTGCGGTGTAGTTTGCCTTTTCACAAACATTTGGCCCTTTAACTAATTTTGTTTTGCACTCCCGTCAAGTTTTGGGATCATCCAAAGCATCTCGTAGGTATGCAACTGCAAAAATTGATGTAAACACTACAGTTCAAGATACGGCCATGACCTTTGGCAGAAAAACGACACCAGTGATGATCCAAATTACGTGTAAGAGTAAGAGATTACCGCCTCTAATATGAGCTGGGTTGATGCGCTTAAATGGCAAAAGCTCGAGTTATTCGGCAGTAACATTAAGAAATACAACCCTATATTACTTTACATGGTAGAACTGAATGGTCGAGGTCACGAAACAAATCTCGAATCGTGGATGATATACCTGTGCGATTGTAAATCATTTGCCAAAATGGCTGCAAGCTTATAATCCATACAGCGAGCGCGGGGTTGTCGTGGGTGACACCTTTCTAAAGCCTTCCGTCGGGGAGGTACTTCAAGTGGCTTGCTTTTTCAATGGTAACAACGAGATCCAAATTGTTGGAGTCCGTATTTGTCGGTGGAGAATGAAGATGATTAGACTCGGTATTTGTAATTTTTGACTCCCACCTCCATACCACTCAAGCACTCGTTAATACGGAAAGGGAAAAGGGACATAGGAAATCATTGCATACAATTGTACAAGATGCCCCTTATTTTTGTTTCTTTCGGTATCTGATAGAACAATACACCAAAATTTAACCTGAAGAAGTAAAATAATTTGGCGTGGTTTTTGGCTCGCTCACGGACAAACGTTGCGTACGAGAAGACAAAAGAGGTCATCGCCAGATTGGACAAAAGTGCGCTGGCGTGTATTCAAGATGTTGGCCATGCAAAAGTGTCAACCGTTTACTACCAATGTAAAGATACAACACCTTGACATGAAATAACGTGGAAGCTGTAAACACCGCGTTTAATTATATTCGAAGTTTTAACCATCGACTGCTTGATGGAGATCGAGCGTTACGTGGCGATTAAGTGGGCTAAAAATGTAAGTAAAGTGAAAGTGTAGAAGTACTAACTTCATTTGCAGTTCGCACAAGGGATAAGGGGCTGGCGGCTGCGGCGTGAGGTGAAATTGATGGAAGCTCTACCTCATGCTTCGTTCTAGCAATCCGGTCGGAAGTGAAGGTTAATCCCGTGAAGTTTGCAGTTCAATTGGTGACAAGGTTGAACGATGATTGTGTAGGTACTTCAAGTTTGTGAGTTCTCTTTGCGTTTGTGCTCTACTTGCGCTTCATCAAACTGAATATCTGCCGATAATGATAGCGTATTGTCATGAATCGTGTACACTAAAGACGTTTGAATTAGCCTATTCTGAAAGATCGAAAGATAAGATCTTGCCGCTCGTGCTGTAAGATTCCCTGACAAGATGTGTATGCACCGCCCCATACATTTCGAGAAAGAAATGGCACCGAAAGAAGAAGCGGATACCATCTCAAGTAGCAACTGAGGAAAATGAAAATCGCCTGACCAGAAGATGGGTATTATGCAATCAATTCGGTTACAATCGTACGACCTGTCCAAGCGTAGCTGCATGATTAAATCCTACGTCATCGCTATCAGATTTTGCATCCTCATAAGAGGTTATTTATTCAAGAAAGGGTTTTCATCGCTGTAAATACACAGAGATGAAAGTATATTTGATGGACACAAGGTAGTAAGCTATCGTGACTTAGCTAACTTTGTGCCTTAATGGAATATTTTTCCGCTAAACATGTAGTATGAAATAAAATGGTGTATCCTTTTGCCCATAAAAACAGGCTTGGTAAAGATTTTGTATTTTTCGACCTTGTGATATGTTGTTTTTATTTGTTGATGATATTGGTTCATATTTCCTATAATCTCTAAATATATATGTCATTGATGATACTGATAGGTAGATTAAATTATCCACGCCTCAATCTTACTAGAGGCTTGAGTCAAAATACGCTGACTGAGCGATAAGTCGAATGTAGTAACATATTATTTAAATCTTAATAGCTGTTCACGAGTACATGTGGCTGATAGTTTTTGAAGAAATTGATGATTGGCATGCTTTAAGTCTACACAAGCAACCATTTCTTTGTTATCCACTGATCTGTAGTTCATTTCTACGAACATAAAACCCTCAAAAACCTTGCGAACTAATTTTTGCTAATGAAATGATAAAAATGACAGGTACTGCAAGTATTTAAGCGTTGAAATGCTGCAATGGATCTGAATCAGACGTCAGTGTTTATTGGGGAAGATTTAAATGGTAAAATACGGAATTCGAGCATCTTCACTCGAGGAACATTAGAGAAAATTACTACCAGACGTAAATACTGTAATTTAGGTCTCGTTAGTACAATAGAAAACAATGTGGTGCATCAATTCAATCTCGATCAAACTAGATCCAGTATCCAATAGAAGGGGATAGCCGCATCACAATGATCTTTAACTTATTGTTACATTTTACAAAAATGGATCGGATCGATCATGACTGTTTCGAAGAGGCCACAACTAGGGCATGCCCCACTTTTGCACGGGCACTCCCGCCCTCCCATAATGATATAAATAACTTCACATTCTATGGTGCAGAATATGTAAAAACACGTAGGCACTTACAACAGCTCGATATTTCCCAAACTTAAACGGTAGGCCACGACTAGGGGCACACTCCATTTATGCTAGGGGCACACCCGCCCTCCTAAAATGATAATAAGGACTTCTCATTTAATGTAAAGGTACATTCCTCGTCGCAGACATTAGCTGTAATTCCACAAATACTGCACGCGGTACGTGTTTGTCCGTGCCCCGAGGAAGCTAAGGAGAAGCTCACTCGATCTATAACGCGCCACCCAACGGATGGAAATATCCGTAAAGCCATGACGGTGCTGAAAGAAAAGTGGCAGAGCAGAAGATGGACGAGAAAATGCGCCAGGATGGCCGTCTGCTGCGTAAGCCCGAGGCAGGCAAGAGCAAAGCTGTTTCCAAGCAGCTTACGCTGCAGCTAAAAAACGCCTAAGTTCAGTAACTCGCTGTAGATTGTCACTGTTGTGCTTATTGGCATCGCATTGGCTCTCAATCAAATTGTATTTGTGGAGTAGCGGAGGTGCTGAAGATGCTGCAGCAGCGCAACGTCCATTTGACGTCACCCATTTAAAAGCTGAAATCCCTGTGAAACATAATGTATTGTTTGGCGTATCTCAAAAGCTTGATTTGGCAGACACATGCTGTAGCGGAGCCACACAGCTCCTTAGATCAGAGGGAGACTTTACGCTCAATGAGCAACTTTGGTAATACGAACCCGACTCAAATAGTCAACAGCTCCGAGAGCTAAGGTATGGTTCAAAGAACCCGACTTAAAGAGTCAACAAGATTAAAGAGATTACGGTCCCTGTTCCAGGGGGACCAAACGATTCGAAGAATCGACGCACAAAGTGCTCAAGAGCAGCTACCTTTACAGACGTTGCTACTTCCTTACGATCGCAAGACTCCTCAGAGAGGCACGTGTCTTTTGTTGATCAAAATGGGAACTAATTTTATTTCTTCTTTTAACCTAAAAGAACACCTTAAAACAAAGTAATTAACCTACTCACTAATGTTCTAAATAGACCTCTCAAAAGATCTCGTAATCAATGGTTGACAGACATCAGTCTTCAACAATTGACACTGTGTTCTAATAATGCTTTAAAGGGAATCCCATCCCTTGTGTGCACCACACCTATTGTCGACTACCAATCGACGTGCAACCCCGTTATGTGTAACGACACATGCCAGACTGACGTTACGACAAAATGTAACTCGAATTCTTTCCTCGTAGAAGACGGTGTGTGCGCCCTTCAACCTTCACGATTGACAAAACACAAAACACCATGGCATCGCCACCTAATGAGGTCTTGACTCTCTCATCCTACCTCGGTGTTGATGTAGAGGTGGATTATGGTAGCGATACCGATATCCATGTTTAAGAGAGGACAATGCCCGACTCACCAGTGCAATAGGCGCCATCTCATACTGCACGTAACCCATTTGCTGAGCGTGGTGAGGCCAACGCGCCATCGGCGCCGCATCTATCACTTATTGTGGGCAATGTCATCACAACCAATCCGCTCGATGAGCAACAGCAGTTGGCTATACAACGAGAGTAGAGCGTTCAGTGCCGTGTGAATCTTGCTGCAACACTAAAGGGTGTCGTGGCTATATGTTCACCATACTCAATGTAAATGAGCGTATCCGTCAAACGACAGGTCGTTCTTTGGCAACGTGGGCCATTGTCGCTGAGACAACATCTTCTGATGAGGTGGTGAGTCGACAGGTACTTCGCGAGAGGTACCTGCAACCTCACTTGACGACTCAGAGTCAATACAAGTTGCGACTTGACATGCAAGCACGGGGTGCACCGGTTTGTTCGATGAAGATTATACCCATCCGAGTATTTGCAGGAGAATCTCAGGAGGAATAGGACAACGCGTTTGTTCGCTGGGTGCATCGGAAACGACACCTAAGCAGCGTGTTAGCTCGCAGATCAAGTGCCGATGTGGCAGATGTTCGTCTAGAACGAAAGCTTCGGTATGATTACGCCAAGCTTTAGGCCAGAGGCCAGTTGCGAATTCGCACACGCTATGCTCCGGCTATGCCTTTTGATATGAATGTTGATCAAGCGGTGCCCAACAAAACACCTGCCTCCACCACTATTGGTGAGAAGCGCTCTTGGTCGAGGGATGACCCCTGCCACGATGTTCAAAATAATTAACGGCGTATGGGCAATCCTGCCGAAGGGGTGTCTCGAACTCCCACGAGTTCTCCAACTCCGGGTACCCTCGCCACTTCACCGGACACTCTTGTTGACCTGACAAAGACGTCGTTTTATAGGTCGTTACACATGGAAGTGTCGATTTCCTTGCTCATCGAGCAGCGTCGAAGGTGGTCGGCAAACCGAAGGAGGAGCATAAAAAGGTGCTTCTCGAGCTGAGTCGTATCCGTGAGACATTGGGTAAGACCCAGAGTGCGTAAGACGCAATGCAAGCCCGTGTTGAGGTGTTGGAGCTGAGCTAAGCCCGTGTCCAGGCGTTGGTGTAGGGCCTAGCCCGGATGTAGGCTCAGCTTGATCGCCTGAAAAGGATTCAGTAACTGATGGCAAGGCTAACCGACGCGGCACTAGCGCCTCTAAGTTCACGTGGTACGGATCTCGATACGGCTTAATCAAGCCCACGTAGAACACAGGGTGTGTGCGCAGTATGCGCGGAAGGTTGATCGTATACGCAACTCTTTTCTTGGCGACGACCGTAAATGGTCCAATGAAGCGCGGACGCAACTTTGTCTTTAAGACGGCGGACACTACATTTGTAGGTAGGTTTTTTAGCATAATGTAAAACTTTGTCTCCGACCTCATAACGTTCAATACAACCTCTGCCTTTAGCATCAGCTTTTTCCTTCTGCTTGTCTTGGCTATCAGCCAGTGCGTCACGCACATGTCGTAAGACTTATAATTGCGTTGCGAGAAATTCGCTTATCTATTTTTGAACAGTAGCAGAAACGATATTAGCAAGACGATCGGCAACTCCTCTCCCATCAAGCCCTGTCCCACGCAGTGGTCGCGTTAACGGAACGCGAGGGGTGTGAGAACATTCACAATAAACGGCGAGTAGCCGGTGGAAGCATGCACGGCGTTATTTAACGCAAAATCAACGACAGGGAGCATAGAACTGCAACACTTAGGAGTTTCAGCTCAAATACTACGCAAGGTGTCACCGATGATGCGAGTCACTCGCTCTATTTGACCATCAGTCTGCAAATGATCTGCTGTGGCCATATCCAATCGTGTGCCGAGCACCTTAAAGATGGATTTCCAAAACTTCCTAGTGAAGCAAGGATCTCTATCAGATAAAGTTTTCAACGGCAAACCGTGTTGTCGAAACGCGCAATCGATAAACAGCGTCGCTGTACCTTCACCATCAAGGATATCCGGCACCGCCCCCAAAAATGAGCCATCTTGCTCAAACCGTCAATAAAGACCACAATACCCGTATTGCCATACGAATCCTTCGGTAATCCGAACATTAAATCCATGATGATGAACTCCCAGCACCTTTTGTGTAAAGGCAAACTAGCCAGCGGCGCGGCCGCGTGAGGTAAGGGTTTCACCCATTGCCACGTTTCACACGTACGCACATATGTGCTCACCCATTTTATAGTTTGGGCCACCAATAGCATTTAATAACGTAGCCGTAGGTCTTTTCTCGACCGAGATGACCACTCAACGCAGTATCATGTGCCTCATAGAGGATCCGATACTTCAACTCCTCATCATGAGGGACAACGATGCGAGAGGTATCCTCCACTTCCGTGCTATGGAACAACAGGACTTGATCGATGGAATATCGATGTAGTCTCGCACGTAATCGTGCCGACAATTCTACGTCCGAGTCCTTAAACTCCTCGCTCCCCAGAGCACGTAGCAGAGCTACACAGTGTTCATCCTTGGCATATGCCGTACGGATTAGGTCAGTGACCGACGACGACAGAGTCACAACATGAGCAAGCATAGAGTCAAGCCTGCGTGACAACGCATCAGCCAAAGCATTCTGCCTGCCCGGCTTATACTTCACCTCGAAGTTGTACTCGGCAAAGAAGGAAAGCCAAAGATCCATTCTCTGAGAGAGGTAAGGCGACTGGGTCGCAGTACGTAGTGACGCATGATCTGTATAGATTACAAACGGCTTAGAGCCAAGAAGATGAACTCTGAATTTGACGAGAGCATACTTCATTGCAAGTAGCTCTTTGTCATGAACAAAATAGTTCATTTTTGCAGCCTTCAGCTGCCGGGACTCAAACTCAATGACGCATTCCCGTCTATCAGAATCTGTCTGTAACAGGGCGCTGCCTATGGCAAAGTCAGATGCGTCACAGAAGACACTGAAAGATCCATCAGGATCAGGCAAAGCCAAGATTGGCGCATGAAAGAGACTATCCTTTACAGCTTAAAAAGCATCATGCTTGGTACTAGTCCAGCACCATTTCACATCCTTTTTAAATAGATTGGATACTGGTCGAGCCATATCTGCGTAATTCGCACTGTACTTGTGCAAGTAATTGGCAAGGCCAAGCTACTTACGTAAGTCCTTTTGGTTCTTTGGAACGGGCCAATCAACTATGGCTTTTAAACATAGCGGGATTCGCTCTAAGGACTCGCTTACCAATAAAATACCCTAAAAAGGAATCTCTTCTGCACCAAAGATGCACTTAGACGCGTTAGCGTACAACTTATTCGTGCGCATGCACTCGAGTACCGCTCGTAAATGGTTGATGTGATTGTCCACTTCTGACCGACCGTACATAGAACGAATTTGGACAAAGATGTCATCAAAGTACGTCTGTGCATATCCTCGGTGAGGTCTGAACAATTGTGTCGCATAACGATTGAATGTAGCCGGGGCATTTGATATTACTTGTGGCATAACAAGCCACTTCCAGAGCATACCGCTTGGAGTGCTGAACGCTGTCAGCGGAATATCGCTTTCTCGCATGAGAAGCTGATAATAACCATCGACTAAGTCGAGCGCACTGTACATTGTACATCCCACCATATTGTTCTGAAGAACATCCTTCCTCGGAATTGGTGTCTGATACTGGATGGTGGCCGCATTAAGCCTTTTGTAAGCATGAACAATGCGCCACTTTCCATTGGGCTTTCGGACACAAAATGTGGGCGTGGAATGAGGAGATTTTCTCTCACGAAACATGCCCGCTGCGTGCTTTGCACGAAAGAAGTCTTCAATGAAGACGCACTGTTCCTTCGGTAAAGGCCACTGCCGTGTTACGCAGTATTTAGTTCCAGGAACCAAGTCAATTTCATGACGTACACCTCTATCGGGAGGTAAAACGGACGGTGGGTTGTGACACACCACGCCTTGAAACTCCTTTACCAAAGGATAGAACGGATCAAGAGGATCCTTAAGGATCGAAGATCCACTACGGGCATCCAATGCCGCCTTTGTGTCCTCATGGACATATTTGTCGAATAACGAGGATGAGTTCAACTCAATATCCGGCCGAATGGCCACTAAATTAATTAATTCTACTGCCTGTAAGGCTTGGCTAAATTGTCCGTCGTACATTCGTCTAGATCAAAGATAGTATCCAAGGATAGAAGAGTCTCAAGACTAATATTGCAATCAATCTGGCCAGTCAATCCATTGACAAAAGTACATAGTCTATTATTACTATTATCACTTCGTGACTTCTTAGACGTTGGGTGCGTACCAGTTGCCACCCTACGCTGGGATTTTTTCCTCAAATAAACCTTACGTCTTCGAGAAACCGGGACAGTAGGTCCCTGTGTTTGCTTTTTATTTTATCACGCCCTATACGAAAGCTCATGTCTTTAACGACATCTGGTGAAGTGTTGCGTAACTTGAACACGTCACCCAGTAGATTTACACGTACCACTTCACGTACAGCATCCAAGCCCAGCCCTAAACACTCTGGCTTCTCGCCATCAATATCATTACCGACATTCAGTGAGGTGCCACCTCGTCCGCCCTCACTCGGTGGAATTTTACGTGCCCACCCCACGTACAGCATCAGGGCCTAGTCCTGAACGCTATGGCTTCTCACCATCAATGTCATTACCGACATTCAGTGAGGTGCCACCTCGTCCGCCCTCACTCGGTGGAATTTCACGTGCCACCCCACTCACATCAGGGGAATTACATTCTTGATGCCTCGGCATTAGGCCAACCAAGCCTGCAGCATGCAGTGACTCAGTATCACAACAAGTATCACTCAACGGAGTATAACTCCCCTCACATACGGTGAAAGAGCTCAGATCAATATGGATGTCATTGACATTGGAATTAATTAACTCTGACATACCAATGTCAAGAACATTGACATCGCTCGTCAATGGCTTGCGCCAATAGCGCTATTGTTACCTAACAAAGGTGGGTTTATGACTCTCTAAAGCGTCGCTAGGAACATTGCGCGTGGCGCCTAAGGTGTTAGACCTCCAATCGATACATGTCTCATGGCGTTCAAATTAAGCCCTACCTAGGATGATATCATATCTCGAATCCAAATCGAGGACAAGACAGCGTTAAATGCTGTCAAAGGTTAAAAGCTTCACACTTAAGTTCACCGGAACTTTCGGCACCGTGACGCGACTACCAGTCGCTAAAAGAACGGTGATCGAAGCAATCTCATGCACTTTGAGCGCTTCAGCGTATCGCTGACTTCCCTCAAGGAAACGACGTCGAGCATAGTTGCATGACGCTCCGGAGTCGATTAGGACCGACCAATTCTTCTCAAAGCCTCCAGCTTTCGCCTCGGCGACTAAGAATCCAGGCTTGTATCCACGCTCTGTGCTGGTGAGCACAGATCTCGGTGGGGCTAAGCCCTGTTTCACTCTACCTCGTAAAGAAGCAACAGA
Organism: Hyaloperonospora brassicae; assembly: GCA_947650285.1. NCBI lineage: Eukaryota > Oomycota > Peronosporomycetes > Peronosporales > Peronosporaceae > Hyaloperonospora > Hyaloperonospora brassicae. The sequence continues at coordinate 278,347 of CANTFL010000108.1, forward strand.
ACTCAGTTCTACCCCAGTAGGGCGCTCCGCACCTACTGGGTTTCGACGTTTCCCCGTGCCATACCAGTTTTCCGGTTGTGGCTGGGGTTTCGACTCATAGGAGTCGGTTGTTGCTTACGCAAAGGACAAGTGGGACGCAAGGGTAAATTGCTTCCGTACATATATCAGCGTCTCACTCCCGGTCGTTGCTCTTCAACATGAAGCTCCGCTTCACCTTCATCATCAGCATGGCTAAGATCCATCGGTTCTGACTTACAGTAAGCCTAGGTGCTCGCAGAGGTTGCCCTCGCAAATCTTGGGCTGTACTATTTCTAAAAAAGTCTGGCCGACTTAAAGTTGTGCTCAGAATTCTGAGCGATGATAACTGCCTCCTCAAAAATAGAAGGATGGAACCGAAACAACTCGGTCCTGGCAACGCCATTACGAAGACCTCTCATAAAGACAGTCACATCGACTGTCTCAGGAAGAGGGTCAAACTGCATAGCAGCTATAAGATTTCTAAACTCTTGGACATATTCCGTTAACTCATTCTTACCCTGACGGTTAGCCAAGAAGCGTGATCGCACGCAATAACCCTGGTTGGGCGGAGAGAAAACTAGCAAAAGGTCTAACTTGAGTGAATCCCATTTGGTAAAACGCCAAGTCGATCGACGTACCACACGTCAGAGCATACTCTCTAGCTCTTCCATGGAGCTTAAGAATAGCCAGCGAGACTTGCTAGTACTCCAGTGAGATAAGGCCAGAGCTCATGGCCATCTCAATCTCACGGATCCAGAGGGTCAAGGTTTCCCCCTCCTTCTTGGAGTAATATTTAACGTCCACCTGAAGGTGACGAGGCTTAGCCCCTTCTGGTGGCATCGCCACGTAGCGTGTCGGTATGGCCGATGCCACCTGGTTTTGAATCTGCCCTAGAAGGGCCTTCCGTACAGCATGAAGGTGTCGACTTGTGTAATGAGCACATCGGGACCTTGTGCAGCTAGAAACGCTTCATACTCTGGGCCTACGGCCCGGTGAGCTTCTCAAGCGCGACCTTTTGTGCTTCGGAGAGAAGTGTGAATTGATACATCCTCACAGAGAATCAGTCGTTACCGACTCAGGCGTAGATTATTTACGAGTGCTACCAAGTGTAGTGGAGCTACAGAGCTCCTTAAGTCAGAGGGAGACTTAACGCTCAATGAGCAACTTTGGTAATACGAACCCGACTCAAATAGTCAACAGCTCCGAGAGCTAAGGTATGGTTCAAAGAACCCGACTTAAAGAGTCAACAAGATTAAAGAGATTACGGTCCCTGTTCCAGGGGGACCAAACGATTCGAAGAATCGACGCACAAAGTGCTCAAGAGCAGCTACCTTTACAGGCGTTGCTACTTCCTTACGATCGCAAGACGCCTCAGAGAGGCACGTGTCTTTTGTTGATCAAAATGGGAACTAATTTTATTTCTTCTTTTAACCTAAAAGAACACCTTAAAACAAAGTAATTAACCTACTCACTAATGTTCTAAATAGACCTCTCAAAAGATCTCGTAATCAATGGTTGACAGACATCAGTCTTCAACAATTGACACTGTGTTCTAATACTGCTTTAAAGGGAATCCCATTCCTTGTGTGCACCACACCTATTTTCGACTACCAATCGACGTGCAACCCCGTTTTGTGTAACGACACATGCCAAGTCCATGCATGTTGACATACGGCTTCATGTACCTCTCCCGACGTCACTCAAATCCGACAGTTGCGTGCAAAACGTCACCTATTGTGCCTCAATCGTCTATTCTTGCGAAAGACAGCGTTCCGTTGCGTGGTGCCCGTCGTCACAGGTCACACATCATAGTGGTGCATTGCATGAGGTTTCTCACTTGTCTCAACTTACGGCGAGCAACAAACGAACACTGAAGCTTGGCGTGGCAAACGGAAAAGAGACTCGAAATCGTCTCATAGCTCAGCAGCATAGTAGCCTCTTGCTGGCTTTAGGCAATTTTTACGTATTGCGGTTTCATGTCCATTGCATTGGCCCACCTTTCAGACCGTACTCTATCGACCCGTCCTCGCATTCGGTCTCGCGTATCTCCAACTCTTCGAAAAAATGCAGCACTACAGCTGCACGACCTCGCGGAAACGACTCAATTGCTACTTGCTCCACTGTGAGACCACTATTCGTACGACGATTGATGTGTTTATTCTCTAGGCGAGGGTCATGTTGATGTATTGACCGGCCACGGAAGACGGCTGATGTCTGGCTTTAGTTTCATCTTTCAGTGCGCGACGTGGTTTGTCATAAGTGTCTGGGTTCAAATATCTCCAGCGTTGCCACAGTTGAGGTTTCGTGCGGCCACTTAGCTCAGCAGCAAGCTGCGGCTAGAGTCTGGGCGACTTGATGCCTTACTCGCGTCATTTTGTAAGAATGAGCCATCTTTATGCTCGGTGAACTTACGGGACGACAAGTCCAGGTTGATGCACTTACCTAATCGGTCCCGAAACGCTGGCTGTGTTAGCTCGGGCACATTATGACAAATGTCGTTCCACGGCACTTGATCCTGATTAGACTCACTGCCTTTTGGCACGAATGCAAGAAGAGCGAGCAGCAGCCGTCGATCCTCACTCAGCGAAAACTTGCCTCACCAAAGACCTGGTGCAAGCGACAGCTGCCATCGATGGCGGATCTGCCCTGACACATGGCCTCCCATTAAATCTGCAACCACGTTCCACTGTTCGCCAAAGACCGGGAAAGCTTTACGCAGGATCTAATCTTCTTCAGTCGAAGGTTGGCCGCGTGATTCCCGCGTTCAGCGCTGTATCATACCGATCAAGACAATGAGCTGCTGATCTTCCTGGCACTAACATGAGCTTTGCTATCTCGTGCCACTTCTTCACCAGTTTCTAGTCGTCTTGTCCCGCGGCCAACCGTCGAACCGCTATGTCTTTTTATTTCGTTCGCGCCTCGACCTGAAACGTCGGCGACTCGTGCAAGTCATACCACAATTTGCACGCAATACCCGAGCGTTCAATTGGAAAAAATTTCGACTTGCGCGCCTCCTGCCACGCGCGAAGTTTGTTCCATGCTAGCAAAAGTATCTCCACGTTAGCGGCGTGTGTCATGTAGAAATATTTGGCAAAGTCCGCGACCACTTTACGCTCTAAAGTCGTAATATCGTTGGGGTCTCGGCTGCAAACGACTCGTGACTGCGAGCACATAGAAACTCGCATGTCGTTGCCACTGACGATGGTCAGATCTCGGAATCATACCATGAGATGGAATATTGTCTTTAGGACAGTAGAGATCCCGGCAGGCATTGCCTGTTTAAATACCGCCCTGGCCAAGATGGACTGATATAATCTAGCGCATGAGTGCATTTACCGTTTAAGATTGGGATATATCGAGCAGCAGTAAGTGACAACGTATCCAGCTCTTTCCACACCATATTATATGAAGTACTTTCTATCATTTCAGGAGGACGGGTGTACCCGTAGCAAAAATGGGGTGTACACCAAGCAAAAGTGGGGTGTGCCCCTAGTCGTGGCCAAATCTGTAACGGCCGATTTTCGAACAAGTTATTTTGCTTTTTTCAATCACTATCGTTGGAGTCGCCTTCTTTATCCGATGGGTAGTACTTGCGGTCTGCATGTCGTGGAAGGCGCTCACGTTGCTCTTTATGAAAACGAGCTTTCAATCAATTACACGCAAAGTGAATTACGGAGCTTTGAATGGACGAAAGCCATTGTGGAGAAGTTGCGCTCCGATGCCGAGCTGGACGTCGCCACCGAGAACAGCTTGAGTGCTACGGGCTGCATATTTGACCATTGTCTACCAATGGTTAGCCAACATTGCAGTGTCTTCGTCGCCTATTTTATCAGCATTGAATATAGGAATGAGTTCATAGCCTTCTCAGGCCTCGCCGAGATAAATAATGAAGTCAGTTTAGTGTACAAGGACATTCGACCAGTGTCGTCAACAGTCATGATGTCATCAATGGGAGTGTTGCAAAGCTTGTCTCCGAGTTCACGGATACTAGGTGGAGGCAAATTATCACCGAGAAGGCGAGGGTCGAGAGGATAGGACATAATGTGCGCTACACCATATGCATAGATTGGAAGCGGGAAGCCGCGAGCTTCTTTAAATACTGCAGCTCCTGTAACGGGGCACACCCTTGCGTGAACTTATCGCAAGGGTATCGTGCACCGACAAGCGTACACGAGGCAACCGAGGAAGCGGTAAGTAAGACAGAGGCAACACTGTCTCAGGGAAAAGAAAAACTGTTAATTTGAAAAAATTTAGTCTTTAACCATTTTTTCTCTGTTTGACTTGACTTAATTATATTAATCTAACTGAATGTATGACGACGTCTACTCACCACTCATTGCGCGCGTCTTGCGGCGATTGGTAGGTTGATATCGTCAAGATATCAACCAATGAGCAGACTGTTTGATCGACCCTTCAATATCACCACCATTTGTGATATTATTAAAATAATATTCAAAATAATACTATTTATTGTCATTATCTCTCAAATGACAATTTCCATGTAACGGGCTGCCCCGTTACATCACCCCCTCTAAACTGATAGTCACTGTGTGGCTATCAAAAATATGGCGGCCACCCGTTGGTCACCATTCGGACAGGAAGCACTTGTTGGGTCCGTTCATTTCACTTTTCGCTTGACCTCGCATAGTTAACATGTCTATGTGAGGTGACTCAAGACCCGCACAGCCCGGTGCTGTGCCAGCCTCTGCGGCAGACGATTCGTCGTCTGCTGACCTTTTACCGCCTGCAACAACAGGTTCTGCAGGTGCACGCGGTATCCCACCGCGTGCGCATGATGACCCTGACATAGAGGTCATCTATTCTGGCGAGTCAGACGTGTCTGACTCGGAAAAGCCTTTGGAGGCATCGCGTTCACCTGCGGTGCCTCATTCATCCACGATACTGCCGGACGTACGGACTCGTGACATGTGTCACAGTCTGTTCGGCAGTGATAGTGAGTCTGGTGATGAGTATGATTGCTCATCACCGCGATCAACTCGTGCTCCTTCGCACGAGCGACTTGACGATGGTGCAAGCCATCGTCATACTGACAACCGTGGTACCGACCAGGGTACCACTGTGAAGCGTGATGAGCTGAAGCCGTGGCGTTTGCCTGAACGGCTCGTCAATGTCTTGTCTCACTGGACAAGCCAACACCATCGAAAACTTTGATTCGATGCGACTGAGCTTCACGGCTTGAGTTCCACGCGAGCAACTTTCGCGCTGAAGAAGATTTTTATCTCGATGTCTTCCTTAGACATCGATGGTACAACGGCAACCAAAAGCGTGACAAGGCCTCGTTTTTGGCTGCGTGGAACGCGTTCGTCCAAAACGTACAGAATTTCGGACGAGAAGGGTGGCTCAAGAAACTTGAGGCGACACGCCTCAGGTTCGAAAAGCGAACGTTAACCGGTGCAAGTACCGGTTGCACTGTTTGTCGAGTGAGGCAGACATTCCTTGCCTCACCTGGGGAGACCCTTGTGCAAGTTGTGCAATAAACTCGCAGCGTGCACCTAGGGATGTAACTCCCTAACTTCGCCCTGGGGAAGGGCACACATTTCGAGTGAGATGCAGGACGCGATTGCAAACTTGCAATCCGTCTACAAGCGCCTAGGGCGCGTGTTTACCGATGGGCCCGAGGACCAATCGGATGGGTCTCGATATACTGGTGGACGAGACCAGGCACATCCATCATCAGCTGGGAGCGGGGCTCCCAGCTGTTCCAAGGTGATGGAGACCCCCACCACTGGACGAGGTGGCTCGTACTTGATCCTGAATCGTCACAATGGTTCAAAGTACGCTCTACTAGAAAGCGTTGACCACCTTGCGATTACATCAAAGACTTGGTGGATGAGGAAAGACCTCCTCCAGAACCCCAGGCCCACCATCTCGACCCTTACGAGATGGATCGCGCATTCGACGAATTGCGCGATGATTTGACGCACGAGAGGAACAGGCGTAGCGACCTGTCTGATTCCTTGCGGAATACCGCAAGGAACACGAGATGGAGCATGCAAAGCATCGCGCTGAGTATGCGGTCTCGCAGCTGCAGGTCGAGCGCGACGTTCGCTCCCTTTACGGCGAGCTGGTGACAGCTCGCGGAAAGATATCTCGGTTGAGTTCTGAGGTCCCTCGTCTACGTGACCAGACGGATCGTCTGGAGCGCGAACGCAAGAACCTGATGGAGGTTCTTGAGCATAGGGGCTATCTTCATCGGAAGAAGAAGGCTCGTACTGACAATACGGCCTGAGCCTTCCCACGTAAAACGTAAGATGCGTGCGCATCTTACGTGGCAATTCGAGCGTGTATGCCTTGCCCTTGCGATGCAACACTCGAAATGGACCAATGTATTTAGGCAGTAGTTTACTACTGCCGACACTAGTGACTGCATGTCCAGGTGAGGTTACCGTAGACAGTAGTACTAGGTCTTTGACTATAAATGAAAGAACATTCGCTCTTTCATTCTTGTCTGCGTTTCGTTTCAGACGATCTAGCGCAGTTGCGATGGAGTCTTTAACGAAGCGGACCATCGCATTTCGAGTCAGCAAGAAGTTCTCTGCTGACTCGTTGTTTTGTCTTTCATTGCTCTTCGTGCGCACTGCTAAGAGATTGTTCTCTTCTTCAGCGAGGTTGTCGTTTTACTCGCTGGCATAATCGTTGACGATGCTGAATATATCAGCATCGTCATCATCATTCGAGTCATTAATAGCGTCGCCGCTATTATTGAGGTGATCTTCTTCATCGATGTCGACAATGTCGACATCGGCATATACGTGACGACGATAGCGTCGACACGTGATGAGCAAGAGCCAAAACGGTTTTTGCTCGAGCGAGTCCCTCCCCCTATCCAAGAGTCATACTCTAGAAGGGCGGGCACACGTGGATGGCGTAAACCATTCACGTAAAACGGTGTGTGCTGGGTTGAAGCATGCACCGAATTATTGATGGCGAATTCCACCATGGGTAGGAATTCGCTCCAACTCGGAAACGAGTGGACATATCCTCGAAGGATCTCTTCGAGGACACGATTTGCACGTTCCGTCTGACCATCTGTTTCGGGATGGTCAGAAGTAGACATCGTCAATCGTGTTCCAAGAGAACGGAGCACGGTTTGCCAAAATGCCGCCGTGAATCGAGGGTCACGGTCGGATACGAGTTCACGGGGTGCCCTTGGAGTCTAAAGACCGTGTCGAGAAACACACGAGCACAACCTTGAGCCTTGATCGACTCGGGACAGCAGCAAGATGGACCATCTTGCTGAATTGATCAACGAACACAAGAATACAATTATTTTTGTGAGCGTCTTCGGTACAAACGAAGACGAAATCCATTGATACGGACTTCCAGCACTCTGCCGAAACAGGCAGAGGTTGCAATGGTGCACGGGATGAAGGACTTGGCTTCACCCGTTGACAAACCTCGCAAGCACGTATGTACATGCGTACAAACTGATACTGGCGGGGCCAGTAAAAGTCACGACTTACCGTGAGGTAAGTCTTTTCTCTGCCACGATGGCCACCTGTTGGGGCACCGTGACACTAATACATGATGCGTAATCGCAAATCATGATGAGCGGGTACGACAACACGAGGCGTGTCGTCGGCAACAGCTGTATAGTACAGCAATCCGTTGCGTGTACTATACCGATCCGATGAGGATCGGTACAAAGCCGGTAAATCCTTCAATGATTTACTGGATGTATTCACCAGATGATCCATTAATCGCAGAAGATCCTTATCTTCTGCGTATGCCATTCCGTATGTCGTCAAGTAAAATTGACGACGGGACACTGGCTTTCAGTGTCGCAACAGTGGGCTTATCCCCACTGTTGACTTGTGCGACCGGCTCAAAATCGGGCTGGCGCGAAAGCGCATCAGCGACGACGTTTAGTCGTCCTGGTTTATACTCCACGGAGAAGTCGTACTCCGCGAAGAAATACAGCCACCTCAAAATCCTGTGCGAGAGGTGTGGGCTGTTTACAACCATGCGTAATGACGCATGGTCCGTATAGACGATGAACGGTCTATCTACCAATAGATAGAC
>CANTFL010000121.1:0-38260 GCA_947650285.1 Hyaloperonospora brassicae
TTATATTAGTATAATTGAATTAAGTCAAACGAAGAGACAGTAGTTTAAAGACTTAATTTATTAATATAACAGTTCTACTTTTACCCTACCTACGCTTCCTCGCTCGCCACGTGTACGTCCGTCGGGGCACCCAAATCCCTTGCGTAAGTTACGCAAGGGTGTGCCCCGTTACAAGTTCCCTCTATTGCGATGAGATACGTCTGTCTTTGGCGATAAGAAACTCATGACGTCATTGCCATCTACAATCGGATGCCGGCAAAAGATACGCGGCCATGACGCTTGAGTAGGACATTTCGCGGTCGACGTAAAATCGAGTCTAGTAATCTACACACGTGAATGCTGCACGACGACAAGATCAGACCGACGTTGCTATTGTGGCTCAAGCCTTTCTCCCACACTACCATGAGTACATCGTGAGCGGTAAGCGGCGTAAGTTTCTGTATATCATAAGCGCAGTCGATGGAAGTCGACGATTAGCTACACTGTGGTACCTAATACCAACAGGACGCATTTGTGCACCCATACACGAGACAGGTGCTTCGGAAGCACAACTGACTGTGTCTGAGCTGGTACAACATCGAAGAGATCGACAACAATCGTGCTGATGAATAGCCATACCTGGTGATCGGCACATGCAAACATGTAGTAGGACTTGACGCCTGTGAGGTAGTCACCGAAAGTGGGTCCGCTCCACGTTGGCCCACCTACATTCACGGCAGTCAGAGTCTCGTAAAATGCATCAAATGCCACTTCGTATTTGACTAGGACGATAACGAGAAGGTACCGAACGACCGATGTTCAAGTGTATGGTTCAGATCTCAATCATAAAGACAGAGTCTAATATCACAGGTGTCCAACAGTCTAGTTGGACAGCAGTCACACCAACACTACAGCTGGCAGTGCCGGTGTGATTGATTCGAAGTATACAGTCGTTTGACTCTGCTAAGAGAGATTTCGAAGTTGTGTGTTCAAAATGCAAAACTCAACATTACTGTTCACGTGTCGAAAGCGAGCAACGTACGCGGTGCGGAGATATCGGAAGCCGATGTGAATGGCAGCGCTACAACAGTAGGAGCATATCTCTATCGAAAGCTCATTGATATGCTCGTCGAAAAGTATAATAACAATCCGGGAATTCTAATCATACACGACGGTGGAATACGTTCCTCAGCGAAGATGAAGGACGGCAGTAGCTGGGAACGATCAGGTCTACTGAAATGCTGTAGCATCATTCTACTGACATTCATTCGCACACTCAACCGTTAGCTTAATCTTGAGGAGGGTATGGAGCTCGGAATAGTCGGTATCTGATATTTTCGTGTAAGCAATCGTGTTCGTACATCTTTTGACATTTCTCAACTCTCGACTTGTGATCCGTGCTCAGGCATGTGTTTGTATTGCCAAGCGGGGCGCGAGCGTCGAGACTCATGATCTCAATGGACGCGACTGCAACGTGAATTAAGCTGTAGAAGTCAGTAAAACTGTATTGTCCGAGCTGGTAAAATAAAAAGTGAAGTTCATTAGGTCCTTTGTTCACAACTACATGCTGATCTAATCCTCCTGATAAATGCACTAAATTCTTTGCCTGACTAAATCTACTGATATGTGCACTAGATTCTTTGTGTAACCTTGTTACACAACATGTGTGGTTTCCTCAACATGTGTGGTTTCCACAACATGTGTGGTTTCCACAACATGTGTGGTTTACATAAGGGACCGAGTCCCATCAAGGATCATATTAGAACACCATACCATGAAATCTCCGACCTCCGACACGCTCCGACCGGGACAAAGCCAGTACGAAATTGTGTAATAGTGTGCAATTTTGTGTGCCTTTTTTTTACTAATAACTATAAGGGGACAGGGGAGCTTAAAATATGATTGATTGAGGCAAACTGATTGTCCATGTGTGCGTGCTCGAAAACAGGATCATACATGCTGATCTGCTTCACTTCATCGTAAGTTTTGCCAACGCGTCAATCTACCACGACAGGTGGACTGTGGACGAGTTGTACATGATGTTGATTTAATGTATACGCACGTGCACCCGTGTCCATGTATATCCATACGCGCGTACATGACTGCGAACTAATCGTTGTGTTGTATTCAATGACAGGTAAGCAGCTACATGTTGGACTACACGCCGCGTATGTGCTATCCGGATGACCCATTTTCTCGTACGTAAATGATGTACGGCGTAATTGCTGTGTTCGACAAAACGCTGGGCATCAGTTATGGTATTACGTGAAACATGTAGTTATGCTGCTAGCTGCTCGGGTCCGTGTGTCAGGTGCCCATCGGTCTCGACATTGTCGACATTCCGCCCAGCGAGGAGTGAATGGCGTATACTACGATTGATCGGTCGTCGACGATGAGAATATGCGTTCTGTACGTATGACGAGTTAATAGTTGATGGAGCTTTTTCAGTGGATGCTGTGACTGCAGTGGATGTAGTGCCGTAGATGGGTGGATGGGTGTGTGGCAGGTTTCTCACTATGTTCGACGTTCTTTCCGTGGCTTCGTGATCAGGATGAGCTTCAACCTGTAAGTTGAGTGTGATCCAACTACCCACGTCAAGTACTCGCATAATTCCGGGCTGAAGAAGATTATATCGGAGTACGCGAAGGTCGGCTATTCTCGTCCGATCATGTGTAGAGAGTTTGTTTGCGACAAGGGCGTGAAAAATAGTGACTGCTACACGAACCAGCGCATGTTCTACAATGCAAGGAGCGAGAGAGGGAGAGTGTAAAATGTTGTGAAGATCACAAAAGTGACAACGATCCTCTTTCGTGCGAGTAGGCCGAGTGAACGAGCAAGGAGAAGGGGTGACCTACGAGATCGTGGGTGGCAACGTGTTTGGGTAGACTACAGAAGTCGCCAACTTCGTTAAAACCAATAGTGAGCTTTAAAGTGGTGAATATGCATGTGGTCGGTCGTAAGATCGGCTTGAAACATAGATAATTGATGCGTGTTTGTAGCTCTGACCACGACTGGGGCCTCAAGCAAGAACGGTGTCGGATACTTCCAGTCGCACTACAGCGATACGCAAAAGACCATGTGCGAGTTCAATCAGTACATGATGTATGATAACCGGAAGAAAGTGTACACGACGACGGAGAGTTCGACCTTCTAGCACGACAATTACACGTCGTCACGTGATACGCTTCTATCATGTCCAAGAACATTTTGAGCGAGCCGACCTCGACGCTTAAGGGTGAAATGGATTATTGTACTGTCCTGTATATACGCTGTATCATGAGAGTCAGGACGAGATAACGCGTCTCGTCGATCTTGTTCATATGTACTTGTTGTATTTCTCATTTTTTAGTGCGGTATCACTCAGCCGGTATACAATGCGTGAAGACCAACATCTATGTGTACTGAGGAGTGATAATTAATCCGATGATGTTTGTAGTATGCGCAGGTGCTGGATCTACAATGCTCCCGGCAGCTTAAATCTGTCTGTATCGTTCGATGTGTTTGAATAAATGAACAGCTTTTTGCAGCTTGCGCATGGACTTGAGGACGTTTTGTGCTCCGCGGGATTTGATGTTGTGCTCGCCAAGATACGAAAGTAACTGTATTTCGGCCACATCGCAAAACTCCAACGCATCGTCTCGATACTGCGGAGATTTCTCATCAAGCACGAAACCATTAGCAAGAAACAGCTTTATGAATGCAGCGACAAGTTTGGCGGTGGATTTCGTGTGCTTGCTCGAGCTATCAAACGAATCCCAGAGGCGGGGTTTCTGGGTATACCAGGAGAAACAGACGTCCTTCAGATTTGTTGACGAACTCGTTCGGCGACGTTTGGCTGGTGGCTCTTCGCTTTTATCCTCAGTTCTTACATGTGTAGTTTTTTGGGTGTGCTTTGTTGTATAACTCAGCTTCAATCATCGAGACGCGAGATTCGAGCTTTTGGTTGGCCAAGATTAAATGTATAATCAATGAAGCTTGAACAAGATATATTGGATGCTTTGTGATGTCGATCGTGCTGTCTATAGCCTTGATGGGATTTGGTTGCATATTTGTCTTCATGTAGCAGGTTAGATGTGAAGACCAAGCTAGAAGATCGCTGACGGAGTAAACTTGCTGGATTACACACGCTTACAAACGTGTGACAACAAGTCCGTCTTTCTTGGGCTGCTTCAACTATGGATAATGAATCAGCAGGTAAGTGATAAGCGTTTCAATCACTCTTTCGCTCACGTTGTATTGTGTAGTCTTGAGCCCTTGAGATGCATTGGAGAGCGCTGTCGCAACAGTTTGTATTTTTGTCTGCGTACCGGAGTCGAAGACATCAAGTGGTAGGAGAGATGCGTCGGTATCGAGGTGTCACCCACTCAAGACCCGGACAACCTTATGATCTTCGGAAGCTGTATTAAAAACGTACGCGAAGTTCTTATTCGTCGCTGTCATATTCCAGGCGCCTCGGCCGAAGATCTACTCTAAACACAATTTAGTCCCATTCTCATGCTGCGCCCCTCCACGCCGAAAAGAGCGAGATGTCAAGCGCTCGGATACGCCAGCTTTTGCAGCGACCCGATTAAGAACACGGTTGACGTAGCTGTGCACACCAGGAGCATTATCTGGGCTGTTCTACTTCTTAGCAGCAGTGGACAATATATCCGTTGAAGACGCTACAACCTCTGGGTGATCGAACAAATCGATGGGCGGAGTTGCAGGAGCTAATATGGACTGTGCAATAGCCATCTGCTCAGGACGTTGACTCAGCACGGATATAGTTGACGATGAGTGGTTCACGAGAACGAGAGCTATGGCAAGCAGAAGACATGCGGTGAAGTTTTCGTCAGGGAAAAGTGATAGACCTTGCTCTTCAGAAGTTTGATTCGGATGAATCGGACGAAGTATATGTCGCCCGAGCCGATGTACAGGTTAGCCTTCCGCAGCATTGTGAGGTCGATGCACACCCAAGAGGTACTAAATTAGACACAACAGCGCCGCATCTCGGTAGCCAGCACTAGTAACCGCAGTTGAATACAAGTGTTCCATCATTTTTTTTGGGTGCAGACTTTGTGCATGCTAGGGCCTTGTTCACAAAAGACTCTGACTCACGCTTCATGCAATGGCGTTCGAGCTTCTGTCCCTTCTTGAGCAAATTCTTTTCAACCACTGCTCGATGCTATGAAACTGCTCCAGCAGTCAATTCTTAACTTATCGAAAGTACTGCATGACCGAGTGTCGAGCTAAGAGCTATCCCTTTCGGCTCTCCTTGAACGCGAGATACATGCCAAACTTGTCCATCACAGATTCTAAGGAGAGAGGTGCCCACTCGCGCTGCATGCACTGTTGCAGGTACTCCCAAGTAACCTCTTCCTGCTCGAGGAACTTTAAAAATGAGCGCGCTGCGTTCCCGCGGGCACGCTTCGTGTTGGCAGATGCCAGGTCGGTCAGACTCATCCTCGGTGGAGATATACAAGCTTGGATGGTGTTTGTAATTTGTGCGATTCAACATCTTTTTGTCGGAGATGTCGGAGCTTAAATGTTATTTTCAAAATATGCGAATAACTTGGTGTTTGTTTAGTGATATCCATACCAGCACAGTTCTCTCCGACTTGATACGTCGTAGAGGTAGCTGCGAGAGCTTACTTGTCCATATATTCTCTGATTGGTACTAAATATTGCCTTTGTTCAATTTGACTCGCTTAAAAAGGGTTTTATATCACTACGCTCACACTATTGGTCAATACATTCAATATGGTATTCATGTGTGGTCGGAAATTTGATGTTATTTATCCATATCAGTTGTTGGGGGCTGACGTGTGTCAGCCACCGAATTACGTGATAATGTAGAAGGTATTAATTTGAAACTTAGTGTCTCGATAAGTACTTCCTCTTAGCTGTTCTTTTCGATAAGAAAATAAAGATTAGTTCCTCTTTTGATCTGCAAAAGACACGTGCCATTCTAAGGTGTCTTACGATCGTTAAGAGTCTAGCATACGCCTTGCTAAGGCAGATACTCTAGAGTGCTCTGTGCTGTGATTGTCTGAATCGTTTGGTCTCCTGGAACAGGGACCGTAATCGATTTGAGCTTGTTGACCCTTTGAGTCGAGTTCTTTGTCCTTAAGTTGCTCGTAGAGCGTTACAGTCTTCCTCCGACTTTACGAGCTGTGTAGCTCCACTACGATTTGCCCGATTTAACTGATGATGGCGCATTTACGTAGATCTCGTCTATCGTATGCCGGCGCATCGAGCCCTACCCAAATGACTTCCATGAGGCTCGCAAGGTGATACAACGTGCATTGCAGTCGGAGTGATTGGAAATAGATCGTAGGTTTAAGGGCAAAGCTTCACCTTTGCGACCGCGGGCCCCATCGCACGGCTTCCGAACCGTGTGTGTCAAGTTTAATCCGCACTCAGCTGAGGGGGGATGACATGTCGCAAAGATATTAATTGGAATCTGGGTATGTTGACGAGTGGCTCTTACCCTGTTTCTGATCGTTAACCAATATTTCCCATCGAGTGAGCTGGTTGTGCAAGCATAAAGACGCCACACCGCGATACCATCAAGAGTGCTGTGTACGCTAATATTTAATGTATTCCAATAAACAAACGCGGCAGTGGTCCGGCCTCTTTCGCAAATTTCTTACCACCATTGGCAAGCAAGTAGCGCAGTGTATTGGCCTGTTCCCTGCGCGCTGCCTGTCGCTCTCATTGGAGTTCGGTCTCTAGCTGATACTGGATCTAACAATGTGATGTGTGAGTCATGTGATGTAGACCGCTGTGGCGACGCACCTATCGCTGCGCAAGCGCGCGCACAAGAATATCGAGACCAAGAAGACGAAGTGATCAATAATCGTATTCGGATTGCGCGTGGCTTGTTGCGACGTTTGCGCACGTCGCAGAGTCAAGCGGGAGGTCTCTTTGTGTGTCCCGTCTTCTGCAAGTGTATGAAGTGATGTTTCGTGTGCAGTAGCGGTATACCGCACGATGGGCATGAATACGCCGTGAAGAATACCGACTTTTTTATCACAAGGCTGGGAGGTGGAACGACGTAAGAATCAAGTTGTGTATCACTGACCGGTCCGCAGTAGCGTGGTCAGAAGTAACAAGCGCTTCATGAGTGCCACACAGGGTTATTCTAATTGCGATGGATAGATCGTCGGGTTTGGAATGATTATTCAGTAATGGTCGACATGTGCTTCTGCTTGATTTGGGTCATTTCCCTGATGAAAGAACTAATAAGGAAGCGCACGTGTGCGATGCATCATAAATCCATCGCACTATCTGCATCTGTGGCGGCGTTCGACAGTTCTAGTCATGCGCCATGCCATAGGTACATGGTTTTAACAGTCTTTGTAGCACCTTGGTTACTACGTGGTGCAATCACAATATGCCATAGCTAATATTACCCACGGATTAGGCGATCGAGGTTACCAAAAGACAAAACAAGAATACATCCGATTTGGTAAGAAAACGCAGCGACACGACGCAGCGAATACAAACAAAAGGATTTCCATACTGGCCATGTACAATCGCGTACATCACCGAAATTGGAGCCTAAAGAGAGATATTTGACACGATCAGCATCTGACGTTCCCGGATGCGTTCATTCACAAAATATTTGCCGAAACTTATGAATTTAATTTTCTGCTAGGTCTAGCCCGTACATCTAGTAGTCTAAAGATCTGTTACTGACCCCATCGGCAAGGGCCTACAAAATCCTGACTGGTCGTGACTATCGTTCCACGCGACGAGCTTAATACCAGATAGACTAATAAATGCCAGTCCGTATGTGGTAGAGTGATCAGAGATTTAACCGTGGTGTTGGGACGCAAAATGGTACCAGACGACTGGGCGACAGAAAACGGCTGTTGAAGTTACTCGGATTGATCTACCTAGCGGTCAAGAAGGAGTATAGTCGAGGATCAATAATTGGTCGATCGCGACCCGCGATCAAGGGCCGGGACCACCAAATTACAGGGGCTTGGATCGACAAATTACAAGGACCGGATCACTCAACGGTTGAGCATCAACCGTAGTACTGGATCGCTAACGGCAATGGAAGATAGGTGAATATGGAATCAAGCTGGAGGAGTGGATCGCCAAGATCATCAAACATGCGAGGTCGCAGAAGTGACTGTGACCCGACGGTAGATGCTCGATCAGAGACTCAAAAGATTGATCACGATCTACCCTGGGTGTGTAATGCTTGATTGTGTGGACACATAATTTCGCGGGCACAGAATGGGTGTGGATCACATACCGCGATTCACTACCTCGCGATCCACTGCACCGCGATCCACTGTATCACGATTCACTGCACCGCGATCCACTACGGAGTGTATGCTGTGGACCACATGATGCAAGAGGTGAATGAAATAGACAGGCGATACGCAACAGAAACCTAGCGAACAGATATGCATATTCATAGGTTTTGGATTTGGTTAGTTAATATTAAAGAGAATTGAATTTGCAACGAAAGACACGCGTCGACTTCTCCCGGGCGGTAAATTTGGCCTCCCGTCGAATATAGAGTCACCCGCGTCTCTGCCAGCTTCGCTTTTGGATTGTTTGGCCAGGTGTATAATCAGTTCTCCCCCCAACTGCGATAGGACACAGGTAGACTAACGGTTCAGATACAATATCGCGAGACGGCTAAAGTGATCAGAAGGCTCGCGGATCAAGAATCACCTTTGGATACAGGCGATTTTGGGAGAGCGCCCAAGTTACAAGCAGTCGAGTGAAGAATTTCCACTCGATTCAATCCACGTTTGACCGGGTGAAGAATTTCCACCCAATCAACCCCTATAACCAAAAATGGTCAAGCTCAGCTTCAGCTCAAGTCCACTAAGAAAAGCAAAACCCGCCCACCGACGGTTACAAAAGGTGAGCAAGAAGACAGAGCACAGAACCGGGGTGACTCCTCCGTTAGTCGGTCGTCCGGGCACCAGTGGAAAGTCGAGATCTCAAGGAATTTGTGATCACCACTCCACCATAATTGTGCGCGTGCCTGGATCTTCTGGTGACTCGGAACTTCACTGTAAGTCCCTGAGCGAAGAAGGCAAGAGGAAGACTGAACTTAAGATAGGGCGCCAGCGGAAAAGGGATTGTCGCAGACGCGTGAGAATGAAGGATGTCCGGATCGTCAAAGTTTTACGAGGGACTTTGACGACAAGAAATAAATGAGGAATATCGGTCGCAAGATCGGAAAGAAAAACCCCAGCCCCCTCCTGAGGATCTTCGGGGGCCACCGCAGATCTTGCTGCGAAGCGCGATTTGCATGCTGAAAGTCCTAGGGGAATCCCCAAGCGTTTCTCATTTATATCAGACGAATCATCAGAGATGATGAAGAAAGAGACAAGATATTAGGACGTCTTTACGAAGCTGGCCTCGATGAAGCAAGATCGAAACGTCACAAGAACAGGCAAGCCGTCGACAAGGTCAAGACGACGAAGATGGATCAAGCCTCACAGTCAGTGGTAGGGAAGTGTAGTTTAAAGATTGACGGTTCGACGAAATCAGCCGGGAAAACCACTTGATGGAGCTGAATAAGCTGTTGTAGAGAGACCCTGTACTTAAGACGATCAAGCCGAAGCTGACTGGATTTCTACGCGGACCAATATCTGCACCTAAACCAACTCACAATGTGTTGGAGGCGCTCCGGCGTCTAATTAACCTGCTAACTGAGGCGGGGTTCACTACTGGAACGTTCAATGCGCATACTCGATTAAAGTGCAACCACAATCGCGTGATCGCTGACGGGCAGTCGCTGTTTAAGACGTTGAGTCCGCTCATAGGCATACGTGACCCCGCAGTCAACCCGACCACGCCTATCGGCACCACGGATCAACGGATCACGCCGCGAGTCACGATGGATCAAGTTCTCACACCGATCAGCAACTCCCCAAGGATGAACACACTGAATCGTACCGTTATGCTTCAGCAGAGTCAGAAGAGTACTCGAAAGATTAGTTAGAGATCCAACGGATGTCGCTAGGACCAAGGGGCCCGGATATATTGCGGAAGAAATTTGAACGGAATGAGGCAGAGGCACAAGCGGGAAAGCCACCGGCGACGTAGTTCATGAACACAGTGGAATCACATCAGGTGAATTCCTATTTTCGAGCGGCCATAAATAAATGTGAGCTCGAAAAATCCAGTATGAACGGCGGACGATCGGTCGTTCACCCACCTGAATCGGATATTGATATACCGGATGTGGACATATATTCGGTTGGATCGCGTCTTAGTAGATCGCACGACCACGATCGTGCGCGCCGTGACCAAGGTAATAAGACATTACCACAGGTGGCAACGACAGGGGCTTCGGATGGTGATGGGTTCTCTAACCAAAGGATTTGGATGTCTGCCATGGCCAATCTAAAGAATTTTCTGGACGAGAGAAGAATGAAGGAAGAGCAAGAAATTGTATCAGTAAGGTGAAGTCAGCGTTCTTACACGATCAAGCGCCCGACGCGGAAAAGTGTATGGTGTTCAGCGATCTCCTCACGGGACCAGCGCGTGACTGGTACAATAAGCTCAGTCGCTCGACGAGAACTTCGTGGAAGGCAATCCTGGAAGGCTTCATGGCTAAATATGGAGGGAAGGATAGCATCTCTGTTGGGAGGCTCTTTTACCAATCCCGTAAGTGATCGAAAGAGACTTCATTGGAGTACTTGTACCGTCTGAATGTGGCTGCAATTAGGGCGAAGATCCCGATACGAGATGGACCGTCTACTACCCGTAAGGAACATGTGAGCTATTGCTTTAGTACCCTGGACGATAGCGATCTGGCGAGAATGCTGACGATGTTACGTCTTGGAGATGCAGACGATCTGTAAAAAACACTGCAAGAATGCGAGAACATGGAAGTCCAAGAAACTCACGCATCCACGGTGTCGAATATATTTCGACAGCGTCTTACGTAACAGGCGTCCCAAATGCCAGCAAGTCCGGCTCGGGATGTGAGAGCAATCCACTTGGAAAGTGAGAGCAGTAGA
The DNA here is from genome assembly GCA_947650285.1 of Hyaloperonospora brassicae. Lineage (NCBI taxonomy): Eukaryota > Oomycota > Peronosporomycetes > Peronosporales > Peronosporaceae > Hyaloperonospora > Hyaloperonospora brassicae. The sequence continues at coordinate 10,965 of CANTFL010000121.1, forward strand.
TCAGACGTTGACTCTAACTGATCGGATAATGACTCTGATCGATGCAATGTGCACATCTCTGCAGCTGCGGATCGCGCTCATATGCCAGGAGACCTGATCGTCCACAACGAAAGATTTGATCAAGAGAAGCACTACGATCTTGGGAAGCCTCAAAAAGTGCGTGCGCAATGTGGGTCGTAGAGACATGACGATCGCGGATGTTGGAAGCGACTGACGTGTCAGAAGTGCGGATGTAAAGGTAATCCTGCGTACAAATGCTTCTACGTGTGTTTGGTATGCAAGAACATCCACGAAGAAGGATTGTGCCCGGTGGAACAGTTTGATAACATGATCCGCCGATGGTATGTTCCTACCAAGAATGCAGGGATGTTGCCGGAACAAGCCGAGAAGATGCTAAATTAGGACGTTCGCCAGGTTGGAATCTGGTACGAGCCGAGCTTTTCAGGCTCTGCATATATGCATTCATGAAAAGGAAGTTGATTGATGAAAGAGGTGACCAGCACGATGATTCAAATAGTGCATGCGATTCTTCAAACTGTCTGCGTTTCGTTTGGAGTGTCAGCAGACATGACGAGTACGCCCGATCTCCCACCAAGATGGAACTTGTCTTAGCGCCAGGCGAGTCAAGGGGATATTGGAGATGCCATACACCAGGAAAATAGTTCGAGCAAGCTAAAGTGGTTAAGAAGATTAACAAAGAAAAGGCCACAATGCTACTGGACTCAGGAGCTGAGATCTCGATCGTGGACACTGACTTTGCTTGTAAGATAGGATGTGTCATCGACGAGAATCAAAAACAGGAGTGCGTGGGGATAGGTGAAAACACGTACATGACCGAAGGACTTACAGAGATCAAGAGTACCCTAAAATGATCACTGGTGTACTATTTCGATAATTGTGTGGGTGAACAAGTCGGTCAAGAAGCGATCTTGGGTATGGATTTCATGGTTTCCGCAGGTATACGTCTGGATTAAGCGGATGGGACGCTAATATTGCCGGATGAAGTGAGAATTCATCTTGCAGGACGTAGACCTATGTAAGGATCGTCCATGCATCCTATCCTGATTCCGGACCAGCATGTGCTTCTACTGGTCGGTAGATCGACAGAGAAAAGGATCGGCAATACCCAGTTTAACGCCAAGCTATGGGTGAGACGCGATCCAACATGGGTACCCACCGTTCCCACCGGAATGTGTCGAATCAAGTACTTACATCTCACAGATCTCAGCGATAAAGTAGTTACCCTCGATCGCGGACCGGCTTTAGGTTGGATTATGGCTGCCGATATGGTGCCTCGATACCCAGGATACGTCTAGGTTGGATCACGACGGTACAACGAGTGACAAACTCTAGCATTTAAAGCAACGACAGAAAAAGAGGAAGAACTGCCAGCCGAATACGCTGGTTCGCTTGTGGATCACCCACCTTACCCTACGCCGAAGAAGATTTTAAGTCGACCGAAAGAGAATTATGGAATAATGGACAATCCGATCCGAGACGAGGAAGTTGTTCCACACATGAAGCCACTACCACGTGTCGTTAGCACGATCGAGGAGACGGACGGAGACGATAGAGTACCCGAGGGGTCAATGGAAGCAGGTAAAACGACTAAGGGTATGGATACCGATCGATAGCATGACGGATCGAGTGACGTGATCGACGATCTCCATGCGGATCATCGATCAACAAGCGTAATGCCTGTGGTTAATGTGATTTACGAACGAACGACGTCCGACGGGCAGGCGATCAGTCGAAGAAAGCGACCGGGCCTTCACCAGATGTAACTATTGACGAAGAGCAATTTCAGGAGAATGACCACGTCGCGGGAAAGCCGCACGTCTTATCTATCGTCATAACAGTGGGGAATTGTACGCCGAAGATGTGGAATAACACATGGCGGTATTGCCTGATATTGTTAAGCCTACTGCCGAAGTCATGATTGACGATATTCAGGTAGGCGATCCAGAATTACCACTGACGGATGACCAGGAACGATTGATACAATTGATCTGAAGAAACAAGCACCTTCGGATTGGCAAGGGTAACGCACCCCTCCAGCCGCACGGTGGGTCGATATGCGATATTGACGTGGGAGGAGCGAGCCCGGTCGCCTAGAGCGTACGGCCAGTAGCGCCCAAGTTTCGTGAAAATCTAGCGGATTCGATTATAGGACTGCTATCAGTCAAGATTATCCGACCTTCCACACCACCATGGGCTTCACCGATCGTCGTAATTATTAAAAAGAATGGCGAGGACATTCGATTGTGTATCGAGTATCGACGAAAATCTCAGCTAACAAGGCTGACGGTATATCCAATGCCATTGATCAGCGAACTATTACGAGACATGTACAAAGCGATGTGGTATTGCTCACTGGAAATGGCGAGCGGATTTTGGGTGGTAGAGATGACGGAACGAGCAAGAAGTATTTCCGCATTCATTACGCCATCAGGCTTGTTTGAATGGCTACGGATGCCATTTCAATTAAAGAATGCTCCGCAGATCTATCAACGCCTGCTCGACAATGCATTGTATGGATATATGAAGATTGGTGCTGATCCGGACGACTCCTCTATGGAGCCGTCCAAACGGATCGACGTGTCCACAGAAGGAGAACCGGACACCAGTCAGACACCTTCTGTGCTAGGTCGAAGATCGTACATCGATGACATTTTGATTCCAGCTACATCGTGGACTACTCTATATGAAAGAGTAGAAGGATTGCTACGTGTATGCGACAAGCAGGATTTGTCGATCAGCCTGACCAAAAGGTTTTGGGGCCGGCGCAAGGTAAATTATCTCGGTCATCAAGTATCACCCGCTGGATTGAAAGCCCACCCAAAGGTATCAAATCGCTGGTTATTATACCATTTTCTCGAACGCTGCGGTCGATGCAGTCGTTACTGGTAAATTTAAATTACTATAGCCGATTCATTGAAGACTTTGCAATATACGCATCAGTGGTCTACAAACTACGCGAAGCAGATTTCCACGAGATTCACCGCATGGAAGAGATGGAGTCACCTATGCCGAGTGAATAGAGAGTGGATGATCACAAAAATTAACTTGACAGCGATCCAGATCGTTTCAGTGTTTTAAGGGGCGATCCAAAAATAGACGATCGCAAAGATCAAGGTGACAGCGATCCAGATCGTGTCGGTCTTACAAGGGGAGATCCAGCGTCTTCTTGTGTTAGAGGGGACGACCGGACCTCAACGGACATAATTCGATGGGAGAAAGCGATTATTTCGTTCACCATGATGGACAATAAGATCGCTAGAACTCCTATTCTTAAACACTTCGAGACGGATCGTCCTCCAGTGGTCGTGGTCTATGCTAGTAAATGAGCAGTGTCTGCAGATTTGCTACAAGATCACGACGGAACATACTGGCCTGTAATGTTTACGAGCCGAACGCTAAGACCCAACGAGATTAACTATGGAATGGTGGAAAAAGCGGTTTAGCTCTGTTGCGCATCCTGGATATCGGCTACACTATGTTAATTTCATGTCAAGTAAAGGTGCCCACGCGCCATTCGACGTTGTGCTGATTAATGCAATTTTCCGGTCTCAATGATCGGCTAGGGAGATGGGAACCGTTATTATCAATCTGGACACTAGAGATCAAGAAGTGTGAAACGAGAAAAGATGAAGTCCTGGGTGCACTCGCTGCCAGCATTACCCCACGCGAAGAGGTTGACGAAATGTTGATCGCTATATGTAACGGGGCACACCCTTGCGTGAACTTAACGCAAGGGCTTCGGGTGCCCCGGTAGACTTACACGAGGCGAACGAGGAAGCGTAGGATAAGGAGAAAGTACAACTGTTGTATTAATATAATTAAGTCTTTTTGCTACTGTCTCTTTGTTTAACCTGACTTAATTATGTTAATATAACTCATTGTATGGTGACGTTTCGTCACCACTCATTGCGCGCGTCCTGCGGCGATTGGTGGGTTGATATCATCACGATATCAACCAATGAGCAGGCCCTTTGGTCGCTTCACCAATATCACCATTATCGGTGATATTGTTCAAAGAATATTCACTTAATATTCTTTGTTGTCACTTTCTTTAAAAGTGACATTTCCATGTAACGGGCTGCCCCGTTACATCACTCCCTTAACTGATAGTCACACGGTGACTATCGAAAATCATGGCGGTCACCCGTTGGGTGCCATTGGGACAGGGAGCACTTGTTGGGTCAGTTCCATTCATAACTCAACCTGACCTCGCATAGTTAACATGTCTATGCGGGGTTACTCAAGGCACACAGAGTCTGTGCCTGTGCCAGCTTCTGCGGCAGACGATTCGTCGTCTGCTGCTCGTTCTTCGCCTGCAGCAAGAGGTGCTGCAGGTGCACGCGGTACAGCACCGCGTGCGCATGATGACCCCGACATTGAGGTCATCTACTCTGGCGATTCAGACGTTTCTGACTCGGGCAATGCTGCAGAGGCGTCTCGCTCACCGGCGACGCCTCAGTGTTCGCCAAGGCCACTGCCGAACGAACGGACTCGTGAGTTGAAACACAGTCTGTTCGGCAGTGATGACGAATCTGATGATGAGTATGTTTGCTCATCACCGAAATCAGCTCGTGCTCCTTCGCACGAGCGACCTGACGATGGTGCAAACCATCGTCATACTGAAAACCGTGGTACCAACAAAGGTACCACCGTGAAGCGTGATGAGCTGAAGCCGTGGCTTTTGCCCGAACGGCTCATCAATAGCTTGTCTCGCGAGATAAGCCAACACCATCGATACCCTTATTCGATGCGACTGAGCTTCACGGCTGGAGTCCCAGCGCGAGCAACTTTCGCGCTGAAGAAGATTTTTATCCCGATGCCTTCCTTATACATCGATGGTACAACAGCAACCAAAAGCGTGACAAAGCCTCGCTTTTGGCTGCGCGGAACGCGTTCGTCCAAAACGTAAATAATTTTGGACGAGAAGGGTGGCTCAAGAAACTTGAGGCGACACGCCTCAGGTTTGAAAAGCGAACGCCACCCGGTGCCAGGTACCGGTTGCACTGTTTGTCGAGTGAGGCAGGCATTCCTTGCCTCACATGGGGAGATCCCTTGTGCGAGTTGTGTTGACAACTCGCAGCGTGCACATAGGGATGTGTAATCCCTAGATTCGCCCTGGGGAAGGGCACACATCTCGGCTGAGATGCGTGACGCGATTGCAAACTTGCAATCCGTCTACAAGCGCCAAGAGCGCGTGGTTACCGATGGGCCACAGGACTCATCGGATGGGTCTCGTCATACTGGCGGACGAGACCTTCAACATCCATCAACAGCTGAGAGCGGGGCTCCCAGCTGTTCCAAGAGGGTGGATACCCCCGCCACTGGACGAGGTAGCTCGTCCTTGATCCTGAATCGTCACGGTGGTTCAAGATACGCTCCACTAGAAAGCGTTGATCACCGTGAGCGTCCACCAAAGGATGTGGTGGAGGAGGAAAGACCTCCTCCAGATGATTCGGTTCACCATCTCGACCCTTACGAGATGGATCGCGCAATCGATGAATTGCGCGATGACTTGAAGCACGAGCGCGACCGACGCTACGCTTTGACCGACACCGTGCGGAAGAACCGCAAGGATCACGAGGCTGATCGGGCGAGGGATCGCGCCGATTATGCCACAGCGAAGCTTCAGGTCTAGCGGGATGTCCGCTCTCTATTCAGCGAGCTGGCGACAGCTCGCGGGGAGATGTCTCGGTTTAGTTCCGAGGTATCATATCTGCGCGACCAGACAAATCGTCTGGAGCGCAAACGCAAGAACTTGATGGATGTTCTTGAACGTGGGGGCTATCTTCATCGGAAGAAGAAGGCTCGTACTGACAGTACGACCTAAGCCTCCCCACGTAAAACGTAGGATGAGTGCGCATCTTACGTGGCAATTCGAGTGTGTATGCATTGCCCTTGCGATGCAACACTCGAAATGGCTCAATGTCCTTCGGCAGTAGTTTACTACTGCCGAAACTAGTGACTACATGTCCAGGTAAGTTTAACGTAGACAGTAGTACTAGGTCATTAATTTTAAATGAAAAAACATTTGCTCTTCCATTCTTGTCTGCGTTCCGTTTCTGACGGTCCACCGCATTTGCGATGGCGTCCTGAACGAAACGGACTACCGCTTCTCGAGTCAGCAGGAAGTTCTCTACTGACTCTTTGTATTGTCTTTCAGTGCGCTTCGTGCGCACTGCTAAGAGATTGCTCTCTTCTTCAGCGAGGTTGTCTTCTTCCTCGACGGAATAATTGTTGACGATGCTGAATATACCAGCATCGTCATCATCATCCGAGTCAGTAATAGCGTCGCCGCTATTACTGAGGTGATCTTCTTCATCGATGTCGACTTGATCGATATCGGCATCATATGTGACGACGTTAGCGTCGACACGTGATGAGCAAGAGCCAAAACGGTTTTTTCTCGAGCGATTCCCTCCCCCCTTATGCAAGAGTCACACTCTAGAAAGGCGGGTACACGTAGGTGGTGTAACCCATTCACGTAAAACGGTGTGTGCTGTGTTGAAGCATGCACCGAATTATTGATGGCGAATACCACTATTGGAAGGAATACGCTTCAACTCGAAAACGAGTGGACATATCCTCGAAGGATCTCTTCGAGGACACGGTTCGCACGTTCCGTCTGACCATCTGTTTCGGGATGGTCAGAAGTAGACATATTCAATCGTGTTCCAAGAGAACGGAACACGGTTTGCCAAAATGCCGCCGTAAATCGAGGGTCACGGTCGGATACGAGTTCACGGGGCAACCCGTGGAGTCGAAAGATCGTGTCAAGAAAGAAACGAGCACAACCGGGTGCCGTGATGGACTCGGGTACTGCAGCAAGACGCACCATCTTGCTGAACCGATCAACGAACACAAGAATACCATTATTCTTGTGAGCGTCTTCGGGCAACCAGAAGACGAAGTCCATTGAAACGGACTGCCAGCACTCTGCCGGGACCGGTAGAGGCTGTAATGGTGCACGGGATGAAGGACTAGGCTTCACCCGTTGACAAACCTCGCAAGCACGTATGTACTTGCGTACAAACTGATCCTGGTGTGGCCAGTAAAGTCAAGACTTACCGTGAGGTAAGTCTTTTCTCTTCCACTATGGCCACCTGTTGGGGCATCGTGACACTCTTACATGATGCGTAATAGCAAATCATGATGAGTGAGGACGACGACACGAGGCGTGTCGCCGTCAACGGCTGTATAATACAACAGTCCGTTACGCGTTGTGTACCTATCCGATGAGGATCGGTACAAAGCCGGTAAATCCTTCAATGATTTACTGGATGGATCCACCAGATGATCCATTAATCGCAGAAGATCATTATCTTCTGCGTATGCCTTTCGTACGTCGTCAAGTAAACTTGACGACGGGACACTGACTGACAGTGTCGCAACAGTGGGCTTATCCTCACTGTTGGATTGTGCGTCCGGCTCGAAATCGGGCCGGCGCGAAAGTACATCAGCGACGACATTGAGTCGTCCTGGTTTATACTCCACGGAGAAGTTGTAATCCGCGAAGAAAGACAGCCACCTCGCCATTCTCTGCGAGAGGTGTGGGCTGTTTACGGCCGTGCGTAGTGACGCATGGCCCGTATAGACAACAAACGATCTATCTCCCAAGAGATAGACGCGAAACTTAGCCAGTGCGTGCTTCATGGCAAGGATTTCCTTGTCATGCACTGGGTAATTGCGCTCAGCTGCTTGCAGCTGACGCGACTGATAACAGATGACGCGCTTCGCACCATCTGCATCGAACTGCGTTAACGCACAGCCGATCGCAAAATCGCTGGCGTCACAGACCACATAAAATGGTGTGTCCTGATCTGCAATCGCCAATATCGGCGACTGCATCAAGCTTTGCTTGATACCTTCAAAGGAACGCTGGCACTCAGCGTTCCATGACCACTTGGCATCTTTCTTGAGTAGCCAAGAAAGATGTACCGTCATCTCGGCGTAGTTGCGAGAATACTTATGCAAGTACGCCGCTAGTCCAAGGAACTTCCATAGTCCCTTGACATCGACTGGCACTGGCCAGTCGGTGATCGCCTTGATCTTTTCGGGATCAGGGCGTACGCCGTGTTTACCCACGATGCACCCAAGAAGTGGTATTTCGCTAGCCGCGGATATACACTTCTTGAGGTTGGCGTACAACTTATGCTTGCGCATAAGTTGAAGGACTTGACTAACGTGAGTTCTGTGAGCTTCAACGTCCGTCTTTCCGTCCATAGCCCGGCTACGGACGAACACATCGTCGAAGTAACTCGGTGCGAAGTCTCGCACCGGTCTCAACAGATTTGTTACACATCTGTTGAAAGTAGCAGGGGCATTACTCAGCCCCTGTGGCATCACTAGCCACTCCCAAAGCATACCGCTGGGAAAACTCACTGCCGTGAACGGGATGTCCCGTTCACGCATGAGGATCTGATCGAATCCATCCATCAGATCCATGGACGAAAAGATGGTACTCTTTGACATACCATCTATGATTACGTCCTTCCTCGGTATCGGCGTCTGAGCCGGTACCGTTGCAGCGTTCAACTTGTTGAACGCGTGCACTATCCGCCATCCTCCTGTGGCCTTTCGCACACAGAAGGTCGGAGAGCTGTGAGGGGATGTTAATTCCCTCACATGGCCCGCTGCTAAGCGATCGGCAAAGAACTTGTCGATCGCTAGTACTTGTTCACGAGGCAGTGGTCACTGCTTCATGACACAGTACTTCGAGCCCGGTTTGAGCTCGATCTCGTGTCAAGTGCCTTTGTCCTTATCCAACTCGCAAGGTACGGATTCAGGGAACACGTCCTTGAATTCGATCAAATCCTTATACAAAGGATTTGCCTGAAGTGACTCCCAGGATTGAGACGTGTATCGCTCAATCCGCGTCTTCTCATCGAGGACACTTTCGTCCATCGATGAGCTGCTGAGAACCCGTTCGTTCTCAGCAAATACTGTTGCCGACCGAATGTCGGTCACATACTCGTCCTCTGTGACGAGTACACAGATCTGCTTGACTTTGCCACTACGCAGATCATGCAAGAACCGTTTCGGTTCTAGCGTTGGCAACTGAGTTATCTCCGAAGTTAACTTCAAAGGCACAATCAGATCAAGCGTATAAGCGCCTACGCTTGATCCGTCATTTACCAAGACGTTCAACGTCTCAGTTACTTCCTGGGAACTTCTTTCCACAGGTTGCTGAAGGCCTAATCCTTCACCAAGTGACTCTTGAGGAATTCCTTCCTCAAGTACGTGGGGACTTATTCCCAGGAAGTCTTCTGACTTTGGCTGTGCAACCACAGTCAGGGACCGATCCTCTACGGTCGACTCTCCAGTCGACCTAGGATTTCCGTGTTGCCCTTTGGGGGCAACAGGTATCTTCTGTCTAAGATGCTGCCCGCTAGGCATGCATCCATGTCCCGGTCCACTCGACTTATTCGAGTGGTGGACCTTCGGCGCAGCTTGTACTTCTGTAAAGCCGCCGGGAGCTTGCTCCACAGTGTAGTGATCAACTACACTGTGACCTTGTGCAGTCGTGCTAACGACCGTACCGCAAGTGAGGCCATCGACTCACTCGCAGAACATCCACACGCTTGTGGACGCTCCAAGATGTTCATCAGATGGCCATCTGATGAACAAGTGGAAGGCATCTTCACGGATCGATGCTGCCAGCTCACCCTTGGATCGTACTTTCTGAGCCAAGGTAATCCCAGTATGACATCAAATTTGTCATCCAGATCTAGTACGATGAAGTCATCATCGTACTGTTCGCTCTCTAAAGTGTAGTGGATTCCTACTACACGTTTCTCAACGGTTATCGATGCGCCTGTTGCAAGGCGCACCGTCATCCTCGTGAGGGGAATGTCGCGCTCAACGGACTTGAGCCTACGACCCTCTAGTGACTGGCGACGAACAAAGTTGTTCGACGCCCCACAGTCTACTAGGGCACGAAGCGACAAATCATTTGTCGCTTCCAGCTTCAAGGTGATGAGCAAAACGTCATCACCAGGTGCAGAGACACACAATGATTGTGTATCTGGAGCAACTTTCGTCAAGAGATTTGCAAATTCTCTTGAGGTTGCTGGATCAGAAGGGCGCTCCGCCTCTACTGACCCCGACCATTTTTTGATGGTCCGTCTCGCTGTTGCGGCTTCGCAACAGCGCTGGACCCACGCCCATTGCCCTTTCTGGCAAAAGGTCGTCCATTTCGCTCAGTACTGCTTGGTACTGGGCGTGGGGCACTACACTCATGTGCGAAGTGCCCTAACTTCTGACAGCGATTGCACTTCAGCAATCGCTTGTTGTTTGAAGAGCGAGTTCTCTCGCTCTCAACATAGCAGAGGTCCATTGGTTCTGGACCTCCGATCTCTTGTCGTCTTGGTGGACGGTAAGAGTTTGACCTAGCATGAGCCTGTCTCATGCTAAAGTCTTCCTGTTCCGCGGCTGATATCGCTTCTTCAAGCGTATTCAGCTCAAGGCGAAACAGGTGGCTCCTGAATGGCCCTTCTGCGAGCCCTTGCATGAACACCTTAATCAACGTGTGTTCATGAACTGGGTTAGCAGTTATACTACTCGCGAGGAGTCGTATATGTTGTGCGTAAGCGTGCACATCACGCTTACCCTGCTTGAGTTTCAGGAGCTCAGAACGAGCCCTGAACTCAGCTCGTGGCGGCTCAAACGTTTGTCTGAGCCGGGACTTGAAGTCATCTAGCGACCTAAACACATTTGGGTCGCTACTCTCGAGTCCCAGGGACCAAGTTTTGGCACGCCCTGCCAAGTGAGTCTGAGCAAATGTGAGTTTCATTTTCTCATCTTCGACGCGACGAGCCCTTAATGATCTGTCGAGTTCGACAAACCATAGTAACAGGGAGTCCTCCGGGACTCCACTGTACTCGGAGATGTCAACCTTCATGACCTCGGGACGACGCGCATGCGCCGTCCCGCCCACAGCAGCATGGAATTGCTGCTGTCTCAGCAGCTCTGTCTGTTGAGCACCGAGTTCTCTCAACTGCTCGGCCTGTTGAGAGCCTTGCTGGTGAATCAAGGCTACCTTCTCCCTTTCGGTGACAAGTTCACTTTGGATGAACTTGGCTATAGCGGCATGTTGTTGGTCTCTGTCTAGAGACTCCAACATGGCGCTAATGACGAACTCGCCTACGGTAGAACTCATTCGTTCTACCGCACCCCATTCGATGTCACTCAAATGGGTAAACCCTTCACGCGTGGCGTGAAAGGTCTCTTCATCATCCAACATGTTCATGTTGGATATTGTGGTCCTTGGAAGGACTACAAAGTGCTACCAGGTGTAACGGGGCACACACTTGCGTGAACTTAACGCAAGGGCTTCGGGTGCCCCGACAGACGTACACGAGACGAACGAGGAAGCGTAGGATAAGGAGAAAGTACAACTGTTGTATTAATATAATTAAGTCTTTTTGCTACTGTCTCTTTGTTTAACCTGACTTAATTATGTTAATATAACTCATTGTATGGTGACGTTTCGTCACCACTCATTGCGCGCGTCCTGCGGCGATTGGTGGGTTGATATCATCACGATATCAACCAATGAGCAGACCCTTTGGTCGCTTCACCAATATCACCATTATCGGTGATATTGTTCAAAGAATATTCACTTAATATTCTTTGTTGTCACTTTCTTTAAAAGTGACATTTCCATGTAACGGGCTGCCCCGTTACACTATAGCCCATCAGAAACGGCCGAAACATACTATAAGTGTGCCTCCGCCAACGGTGGAGAAGGGTGAAAATCTTTGGGTGGTCAGTTTTGATGGATCGGCCCGGAGCAACCGAAACGTCGGGCATATAGCACAATAGTATGGAAGCTCCCAGAATGGAATATGGTGGTAGCTGCAGCAGAATATGCGACGGACTTGACAGTGAACGAGGCTAAGCACCGTGGATGGATACTAGGTTTCGATCTCTTGGCCGATCAAACGCGGGGTCTTATCATTATTCGTGGTGATTCTAACTTAGTGATCCGGAAGGTGCGCGGAGAAATCGATCGCAAAGCGCCCGGATTGCATTTGCTACGTCATAAGGCTATCGAGAAAATCCGATCGTGGACGATTCGCGAATTCTTCCAAATGAGTAGGGACTGGAATCAGAGTGCGAATCGACTGGCAAGCAAGGCTTTGCAACAGAAGCAGGGCTCGACCGCTCTATCCGATCGAGATCGTCAAGATTTAATTTCGTTGAACCGGTTGGACGAGTTGTTGACACCCAAAAGTGTCAATCAGGTCGTGAAAATAGCTGCCGTCACAAGATCAGCCGTAAGGAGATGGCGATCGACTGAGGTCTTGCAAGAGGAGGATTTCGGCAGGTCAGGATCGAGAGAATCAGGCAAGCACCGGAATAGGAGAAGTGGATCGCCAACCTGAAGGAATTCCTGATCACGACATAACAAAGTGAAGTATTGAGAGGCAAAGCCATGTGCTCGGATCGCGGTCGAATTTGAGGTAGACGAAAGCGAACGATTTTGTTTCTGCCTTCGACCAACAGAAGACCCAGACAGTCGCGTGGAGCTGGTTTGTTTGGTGATACCAGAACTACTGCAGCAAGATTTCCTACACCACAACCACACCAGTCTGGAGGGCGGCCACCAAGGGATAGGTCGGAGTACCAACGGATCCGGTATAAATTTCACTGAAGAGGACTCTATCGGAGCGTCTATCTTTATGTGAGGGAATGTGTTGATTGCACGAAGGAAAAAAGGAAAACCTTTTCTTCGCGGCAATTCTCCGAGGAATGTCCGAGAACCTTACCCGTTTCAAATAACCGTGCCGGATCGCATCCCGTCACTACCGCGATCTTTTTAAGGAAACACCGAGCTGTTGTTGTAGGTGGATCTGTTCTCAGGGTATGTGATAGCCAAGGCGAGATCCTTCAGAACTGCACAAAAGATCGCTGAGAGTTACGAGGAGTGTGTATTTCGAAGATTTGGCGCTAGTGAAGCTACCCGCCACGATCGAGAGCCAGATTTCATGTCCGATTTCTTCGTAGCGTTTAATCGGATCGCGGGGCAGAAACAACGTGCAACCATGGCTTATCAACCTCAAGCAAATGGGACAGCAGAAAGAATGGTGCAATCACTGACGATAGCTTTAAAATTTACGTCACGGATACGAATCAGAAGGATTATGGTGAGAACGCCGAGAGGTTGACGTTCGCCATTAATAAGGCACATGATCATGTACGAGGAGACACTCCGTTCTACCTGATCCACGGTTGGAACCCACGATCGATGTTTGAAGCGACTTTTCCCTTGGGTAGCACCAAACAACAGGGTCGAGAACCCAGAAGATGGCGATATCACATACAGCGTCGTATCAACAAGCGAGAAAATTCGTTTACAATCGGCTACGGATCGCGATCCAAGATCGGGCCAATCGACACTATACTGAGAGAGGATCACATGAGACCGAAGTTGGATCGCAAGTATGGCTTTATTTCGATCGAGTGAAAGAATAAAATGCCCGAAAGCTGGCACACATGTGGCACGGACCTTTACGGGTAAGGAAACTCTGCGGAAGACACGCGCTGCGGTTGGAAGTGTCGGGTGCTCCCTATCGATTGTTCCCACTAATACATATATCCAAGCTTAAGCGAGTAAAGAACTTCTCGGATCGGCCGAAAAACGAGCTGAATGTTGAGCAGGCGGTTCGCCTCGATTTTGACAAAGTCATGATGCCGGAAGATAGCTGGGAACGCACATTAGATGAAGATGAATCTGAAGTTAAAAAATTAATGGATGTGCGATACGGCAGACGGACCCGTTCTGGCAGAGCTCAACGCCAGTATCTGGTGCAATGGAAGCCAACGGGCGACCGACATGGGTAGAGGAGGTCGACTTGAACTGTGGAGCCTTGCTGCAAGATTCCGATCACGATCGAGTCGGCAAGAATCGTTTCGGGGTGATGCAATCACAAGAAACGGCGGTGGATGAACAGCCAATGTGTCGAATCGGAATCGGCCTGCAAGATGGTTGCAGAGGGGGTTCTGGGAGAGAGGTGACGTGTGACGATCCGGGGTATTGAAGCCCGGTCGCAGTGGATGTATATGATATCCGCAAAAGAGATGAATTTATGTGACGATCGACGAAGAAGAAAAGGATGGAAGATCTTTGATTAATGGAGGTAGCTTTGTTGATCGATACTGAAAAGAGATAATTGACGGCTTTTCAGCGCGTGATAGAACAAATGAAGTGGTCGGTGTTGTAGAGACCATTGCAATTGAGGATGCCTATCACGAGATAGCTGATCTGATTCATAGACGGCCCACCCATCAGCCAGACACGATCACGGTTGGGGATTATAAGGAACAAAGATGATCCAGAAAAAAGGCCAAAAGATTTGCGGCGATGGCTACCGAGGACATTTTGAAAGGAAGAAGAAGGTGAAGTTGCTGGCGGATATCTAAATAATCGGAACCTGGGAGGGAAGCGATAAAGCGCAACACCGATCCAAGCAAACAGTTTGAGAGTCGAATGTCATCAATGACAGAAATCCTGATGAGTCTGGTCGGGTTCATAGACAGTACACCAATTATCCAGACGGGATCATGGTTGAGAATTGTGGGGCACAAGACCGGTCCAGCAATCAGAAAGACGCGAGCCCAACCGAAGATGTGGGGTTGCATTACCCGCTTAACACGGACGATCGACGATCAACAAGAACACCTATGGCGTCCACACGATATCGAAGATCGTGGGTATCGATACGATGAGACATGACCAGCCAGATTGCATACTGAGGAGGTCTGAAATTCAATAGATGTCAATATGCAAGAGAATGCAGAGCTAGGTCGACACCATTTGTTGACTGACGGTGCAGGGGCCAATTATGGTAAAGTGATCACGAAATTTAACCGTGGAGTTGGAACGCAAAATGGTACCAGACGACTGGGCGACAGAAAACGGCTGTTGAAGTTATTCGGATTGATCTACCTAAGGGTCAAGAAGGAGTATAGTCGAGGATCAATAATTGGTCGATCGCGACCCGCGATCAAGGGCTGGGACCACCAAATTACAGGGGCTTGGATCGACAAATTACAAGGACCGGATCACTCAACGGTTGAGCATCAACCGTAGTACTGGATCGCTAACGGCAATGGAAGATAGGTGAATATGGAATCAAGCTGGAGGAGTGGATCGCCAAGATCATCAAACATGCGAGGTCGCAGAAGTGACTGTGACCCGACGGTAGATGCTCGATCAGAGACTCAAAAGATTGATCACGATCTACCCTGGGTGTGTAATGCTTGATTGTGTGGACACATAATTTCGTGGACACAGAATGGGTGTGGATCACATACCGCGATCCACTATTGAGCGATCCACCATGGAGGGGATCGAGGTGGATCACATAATGGGTGTGGATCACATACCGAGATCCACTACACCGCGATACTTTATGGAGCGGATCGAGGTGGATCACATAAATGGTGTAGATCACATACCGCGATTCACTACCTCGCGAACCACTGCACGGCGATCCGCGGCACCGCGATCCACTATATCGCGGTCCACTGCAACGCGATCCACTAGCACCGCGATCCACTACGGAGTGTATGCTGTGGACCACATGATGCAAGAGGTGAATGAAATAGACAGGCGATACGCAACAGAGACCTAGCGAACAGATAGGCATAGTCATAGGTTTCCGACTTGGTTAGTTAATATTAAAGAGAATTGAATTTGCAACGAAAGACACGCGTCGACTTCTCCCGGGCGGTAAATTTGGCCTCCCGTCGACTTCTCCTGGGCGGTAAATTTGGCCTCCCGTCGATTATAGAGTCACCCGCGTCTCTGCCAGCTTCGCTTTTGGATTGTTTGGCCAGGTGTATAATCAGTTCTCCCCCCCCAATTGCGATAAGACACAGGAAACCTAACGGTTCAGATTCAAGATCGCGAGACGGCTCAAGTGGTCAGAAGGCTCGCGGATTAAGAATCACCTTTGGATACAGGCGACTCTGGGAGAGCGCCCAAGTTACAAGCAGTCGAGTGAAGAATTTCCACTCGATCCAATCCACGTTTGACCGGGTGAAGAATTTCCACCCAATCAACCCCTATACCCGAAAATGGTCAAGCTCAGCTTCAGCTCAAGTCCACTAAGAAAAGCAAAACCCGCCCACCGACGGTTACAAAAGGTGAGCAAGAAGACACAGAGCACAAAATCGGGGTGACTTCTCTGTTAGTCGGTCGTCCGGGCACCAGTGGAGAGTCGGGATCTCAAGGAATTTGTGATCACCACTCCACCACACGTATATCCTTAAATATCAGTTTTTAATATTCAGCGTCTATTTAGAAGCCCTTCTACAACGTTCTACTTAATAAATGTTGACTGACTAATATTGTGGATCTCAAATTAGTGTGGTACACAATATTACCTGTTTGGTGGAGTGGTGATCACAAATTCCTTGAGATCCCGACTCACCACTGGTGCCCGGACGACCGACTAACGGAGGAGTCACCCCGATTCTGTGCTCTGTGTCTTCTTTCTCACCTTTTGTAACCGTCGGTGGGCGGGTTTTGCTTTTCTTAGTGGACTTGAGCTGAAGCTGAGCTTGACCATTTTTGGGTATAGGGGTTGATTGGGTGGAAATTCTTCACCCGGTCAAACGTGGATTGAATCGAGTGGAAATTCTTCACTCGACTGCTTGTAACTTAGGCGCTCTCCCAGAGTCGCCTGTATCCAAAGGTGATTCTTGATCCGCGAGCCTTCTGACCACTTGAGCCGTCTCGCGATCTTGAATCTGAACCGTTAGGTTTCCTGTGTCCTATCGCAGTTGGGGTGGAGAACTGATGTTTCGCCTGGCTAAAAAATCCAAAAGCGAAGCTGGCAGAGACGCGGGTGACTCTATATTCGACGGGAGGCCAAATTTACCGACCGGGAGAAGTCGACGCGTGTCTTTCGTTGCAAATTCAATTCTCTTTAATATTAACTAACCAAATCCAAAACCTATGAATATGCCTATCTGTTCGCTAGGTCTCTGTTGCGTATCGCCTGTCTATTTCATTCACCTCTTGCATCATGTGGTCCACAGCATACACTCCGTAGTGGATCGCGGTGCAGTGGATCGCGTTGCAGTGGCCCGCTATATAGTGGATCGCGGTGCCGCGGATCGCCGTGCAGTGGTTCGCGAGGTAGTGAATCGCGGTATGTGATCTACACCATTTATGTGATCCACCTCGATCCGCTCCATAAAGTATCGCGGTGTAGTGGATCTCGGTATGTGATCCACACCCATTATGTGATCCACCTCGATCCGCTCCATGGTGGATCGCTCAATAGTGGATCGCGGTATGTGATCCACACCCATTCTGTGTCCACGAAATTATGTGTCCACACAATCAAGCATTACACACCCAGGGTAGATCGTGATCAATCTTTTGAGTCTCTGATCGAGCATCTACCGTCGGGTCACAGTCACTTCTGCGACCTCGCATGTTTGATGATCTTGGCGATCCACTCCTCCAGCTTGATTCCATATTCACCTATCTTCCATTGCCGTTAGCGATCCAGTACTACGGTTGATGCTCAACCGTTGAGTGATCCGGTCCTTGTAATTTGTCGATCCAAGCCCCTGTAATTTGGTGGTCCCAGCCCTTGATCGCGGGTCACGATCGACCAATTATTGATCCTCGACTATACTCCTTCTTGACCGCTAGGTAGATCAATCCGAATAACTTCAACAGCCGTTTTCTGTCACTCAGTCGTCTGGTCCCATCCAGCGTTCTAACGGGCCTATCCCCGAGCGCACTCCACTAATCAATTCGATCTCGCACTCAATGCGGTAGGCGGGATCCACACTTTCCATCATTATTCTTCTGCGCTTCTCCACAATCATCATCTGCACCGGCGGTCGACATACAGTGCCGATCGACTGTGCACCCACAAAGCTTATGGATTTTGCTTCGCCCGCGCCCTCCAGATCGGGGGATGATAACCCGATACCACCTTCCCCTCCACCGCCGGTTTCGACTGGCGGAAGGCCTGTCGTGTTGGCTGCGTCTCGGGTGGGCGCTGCATCCTTGTTGGAACGCGATACTTTGACTGCGGGGATCGCGGCTCTTCACGATCAACTGGATCTTCAGGCCGCGGTCGTTGCAGAATACTACTCGTTGGAGGAGGTGTGTCGGGATCAACAACGGCAGATCGACCGACCGCACACGGAATTGCGATCGTACGTCGAGATCGCCTCGTGCTTGGCAACCTATGTCCAAGAGCGTCATCTCGGCATCTGGACCGATCGTCATACTTTGCCCGAGAGGGCGCGCGGGTTCCAGACGGAGCTGGCACGGCGCTTGGGTCAAGATCACGTGGTCCGAGAACTCAAGAAGGCTCTCTTTGAAGACGAAAGGAAGTTCAAACTAGCAAAGGATCGGCTCATTAGTGAATCGTTCATCACCCTACATCAGGTGAAAGCGTTGAATTTGCGCCTAGCTGCTGCCAAACAGAATTTGAGTGGTGATCTCCAAGCTGCAACATCCGAGTCATCCAAGTACACACGCAACTCTTCAACAAAGTTGAAGAGCAACTTGATACGGCCAATCTAGCGTTGGAAGACATATCAAGACCACCTCCGCGCACAAAAGAGCGTAGAGGCGGAGCTGCAGCAGCCGCAATCAGACCTTTCGGATCGTGACGCTCAGGTGGAATCTGCGCAGTCAAGCATCGAATTGGGAATAGAAGTCTCTCGCGGACGTTCGGGATCGCGACGTGATCCGGGCTCACATGGCTTAATTGGATTATGGATCGCTCCGCATTCCTTTAAATGTCCCGTCCACGGCTTCCGCTACCCCACCAACCGGTAAGCGATCCAAGTCCACGGATCCCAATCTCCCGATCAAGCGTCCCCGCGCCGCGAAGAAGACGCGATCCAGGAAGAAGTCGGCGGATACCTCTTCAGCCAAATCATCCGGTGAGTCCCCGCGATCCACTGGACCAGTGCAACCTGTGAACATCCCCGGATCGGATGGAGCACCCCGCGTCTCTGCGCGACCTTCCAAATAACTCGCTCTAACGAGTCCAAAGCTTCGTCAGGGTCGGACCGGACTACCTCGACTCAAGGGACCGCGAGTACAAAACGATCCGCTTCCCAATCCAGAGCACCCCGCGTTTATGAGCGTTATTCCCGATCGACTCGCCCTGACGAGTCCAAAACGACGTCAGAATCTGCACGGACTCCATCAACTCGAGGCACCGCAAGTAGAAGACGATCCTCCTCCCATAGTGAAAGTAAGAGATCCCAGAAGCTCCCAGTCAGCGATCCGCCGCTCTCCGGTTCAGAGAGGTTCGAATATTCTGAAGAAGATACTCTGGCCGCATTGTGTGGATCGCGCTTCTCGTTTTGATGTCGTGGATTGCCGAGGAAAGCTCCGCCTTCTCCCGGATCGATGCCTGCCCCAATTCCAGTGGATTCCCCCAGTCGCAAGTCTGGATCACCCCCACTTTCGAGTGGATAATCACCGCCTACGAAGCACCCAGTCTCGATGGGGGACCTCTTTGGCTAAGCATCAAGCGACTCCGACGGATCGGTCAGCATGACCAGCGATGCGCGGTATACCGAGAATGCCCTGCTTCCGCCCGCTGAGTACTACCGTTTGGCTACGACCTGGGTACCCCGAGCAGAATGTTTTCCGGATACCGCGATCGAGCACCCTGGTCTTACCACCACGTACACTTGTGGTCGGCCCTTTGTGTAAGCTTGACCTGCGTGGCAGAGCTGGACGTGGATACCCTATTTAGTCACCTGACGCGGCTAAAATAGTACATATTTCCAGCATCCACCGCGCCTCGATCCAACGCTGCTCCACCTGAATCCGAGTGGATTCCACGGCTGGTTACTTCGGCTCAAGTATTGGCGTCGTACCGGCAAGAGCCTTGGAACTAATACCATAGCCAAGACACACCGGCCTCTATTCAAGCGACTGGCTAATTTGCAGAGTTGGCACCCATGTACCGCGACTTAGAGACCCGGCATCGACATGTTCTGTGGTAAGCGACTCACGCCGTGTACTTGCCGATAGAGCAGCGCAATCGTGATCCGGAGCTGGTTCAGCTTTACCAGCAGCGCAAACAGCGTCTATCGCGATCCGGACCCCGATGAAGAAACTGTTGCGTTTCATCCTTCAGGGGATGATCGACGGACACTGTGACCTAGACTTGTTACTAGATCCCTTCTTCATGCATCTTCCTTCTCCGGTCGAAATGAGTCCATGGTATCCGGGTCTTGGCTTTTTGCAGAAGAACGTTCCCGACTTGATCTCGGTATTTAGGCGCTTGGATTGAGCTCAACCCTGGTGCAACCAGTTTCTATCCCGTATTAAGGATCACCCAGAAGGGTCGATTGCCCGCCTGTCCGTTAAGTTTTTAACCAAAGTGGTCCGTAGCGATCCATCCAGTCTCTTTATTTAAGAGTTCAATGCATATCTCCGTCATTCTTTTCGTTGTCGATCGTCACATAAATTCATCTCTTTTGCGGATATCATATACATCCACTACGACCGGGCTTCAATACCCCGGATCGCCACACGTCACCTCTCTCCCAGAACCCCCTCTGCAACCATCTTGCAGGCCGATTCCGATTCGACACATTGGCTGTTCATCCACCGCTGTTTCGTGTGATTGCATCACCCCGAAACGATTCTTGCCGACTCGATCGTGATCGGAATCTTGCAGCAAGGCTCCACAGTTCAAGTCTTCCTCGTCCAACAATGTCGGATCGCCCGTTGGCTTCCATTGCACCAGATACTGGCGTTGAGCTCTGCCAGAACGGGTCCGTCTGCCGTATCGCACATCCATTATTTTTTTAACTTCAGATTCATCTTGATCTTATGTGCGTTCCCAGCTATCTTCCGTCAGGATGACCAATAGCAAACTCGCACACTTTACGCTATGAATGTGCCGGAAACAGTGATTTCTGGTAAAGCGATGACCAAGAACCCACCAGCTTACACCAATATCGGTGAGAAGCATACTCGGTACCAGGATGACCCTTGCCGCGATGTTCATAAACATTCAAGGCTTATGGACAATCCTGCCGAATCGGTATCTCATAATTCCATGAGTTCTCTGACTCAGATTACCCACGCCACTTTACCAAAAACTAGTATTAACCATTTCGACGCCGTCTTCGCATGGAGCTGGTGGTTCTCTTGCTCATCAAGCAGCGTCGGTGGTGGTCGGTGTATCGAGGAAGGAGCATGAGAGGCTATTTCTCGAAATGAACTATCACCGCGAGACATTGGGTAAGACCCAAAGCGTGCTCTTGACGCGACACAAGCTTGATTTCAGATGTTTGATTTGGGCGCTCTTGAGGTGACGCAAGCTTGATTTCAGGTGTTGGAGTTGAGTCTAACCTGGATGAAGATTCAGCTTGACATCCTGGTTTGGATTCATCAGCCGATGGCAAGGCCAAATGTCGCGGCGCAAGCGCCTCCAAGTTCGCGAAGGACATATTTTTCATATGTCTTTGTAAGATAAAGGGGAACACATGGTGTGTGCGCAGTTTGCACGGAACGTTATGCGTATACGCAAGTCCCGTCTTCGCGACGACCGTGAATACCCCAATAAAGCTTGGACGCTACTTTGTTTGGAAGGCAGCAGAAGCTACATTTATAGGTAGGTTTTTAGCATTGAGTATTACTAAGTCTCCGACCTCATAACGTACAATGAACCTCTGTCGTAATGCATTCAATCGCGTTGCGAGAAATTTGCTTACATGTTTGTGAAAAAAGTAGCAAGGCCGACATCAGCAAGCCGATCGGCAACCTCTCCCCCACCAAGCCCTGAAAAACGTCGTGGCAGCGTTAACGGAACGCGAGGGTGTGTGAGGTTGTTCACGTAGAACAGCGTAAAGCCAGTAGATGAATGAACAGCGTTACTCGACGCGAAATAATCGACAGGGAGCATTGAACTCCAGCGTTTCGCGTCTTAGCGCAAACACTGCGTAAGATATCACCTACAACGCAAATCGCTCGCTCGGTTCGACCATCGGTCTGCGGATTATTCGCTGTGGATATATTCAGTCGTGTTTCTAGTACCTTGACGACGGACTCCCGAAACTTCCCAGTGAAGCGAGGATCTCTATCAGCGATAAACTGCCAAATGCAAACCGTGTTGTAAGAACTTTCGATCGTTAAACAGCGTATATGCACCTTCACCATCAATGGTATCGGTCACAGCTGCTAAGTGAGCCATCTTGCTCAAACGATCAACAAATACCACAATACCCGTATTGCCATACGAATCTTCTGGTAAACCGAGCAGTAAATCCATGCTGATGGACTTTTAACACCCTTTGGGTAAACGCAAATTAGCTAGCGGCGCCTTTGCATGAGATAAGGGTTATTCGCTGACACGTTTCGCACGTGTGACTATAAGTGCATACACATTTGTGTAGTTTAGGCCACCTAAACGTTTGGCTCACAAATCCATAGGTCTTCTCAAGACCGAGAAGCCTGCTCAACGCAGTATCCTGTGCCTCTTATGAAATGCGATACTTTAACTCCTCATGATGAGTTACAACGATATGAGGAGTATCTTCTACATCCGTGCTGTAGTACAACAGGCCTCGATCGATGGAATACCGATGTAATCTCGCACGTAGTCGTGCCGACAAATCTATGTCTGAGTCCTTGAACTCCTTTCCCCTAAGGTCACGCAGCAGATCTATACAGTACTCATCATTGGCGTAAGCTGTACGAATTAGGTCATTAAATGACGACGACAGAGTCGTAACATGATCAAGCTCATATTCAGGCGTACGCGACAACGGATCATCCACCAAATTGCTCTCGCCTGGTTTGTACTTATCCTCAAAGTTATCGGCAAAGAACAATAACCAACTAGTCATTATATGAGAGACATGAGGCGACTGTATCGCAGTGCAAAATCAAGCATGATCTGTATCGATCACATCCGGATAAGAGCTGAGCGGATGTAATCTGAAATTGATGAGAGCGTACTTCATTATAAGTAGCTATTTGTCGTGAACTGGATGGTTCTTTTCAGCAGCTTTCATCTTTCCAGACTCAAATGAAATGACGCGTTCTTGTCCCTCAACATGGTTTGTAACAGAGCACTGCCTATGGAAAATTCCACTGCGCCACCGACGACACTGAAAAACCGCGCAGGATCTGACAGAGACAAGGTTGGCGCATGAAAGAGACTCTTTATAATATCTTAAAAAGTATCATGCTCGGTGCTATTCCAGCGCCACTTTACAACTCTTTTAGGAGATTGGATAATGGCCGATCCATATTTGCGAAATTCGCACTGTACTTGTGTGAGTAATTGACAAGGCCAAGCCACTTACGTAATTCCTTTTGGCATTAGGAACGGGCCAATCAAATATGGCTTTTAACTTAGCGAGATCCACTCTAAGGCCTCGCTTCCCAATGAAGCACCCTAAAATGGTATCTCTCCTGCACAAGACGCACTAATATGCGTTGGCATACAACTCATTTGTGTGCATGCACTCGATCACCGCTCGTAAATGGTCAATATGATTATTCACATCCGACCGACAGTTCATAGAAAGACTATGGAAAAAGATGTCATCAAAGTACGTTTGCGCATAGCCTTGATGAGGTCTGAGTAATTGCGTCACAAGACGGTTTAATGTATCCGGGGC
Source organism: Hyaloperonospora brassicae (assembly GCA_947650285.1). Classification (NCBI taxonomy): domain Eukaryota; phylum Oomycota; class Peronosporomycetes; order Peronosporales; family Peronosporaceae; genus Hyaloperonospora; species Hyaloperonospora brassicae. Next base: position 34,626 of record CANTFL010000121.1, read on the forward strand.
ATTTGAAAACCCTTAAGACACAACGATCCACTCCCAGAGCATATCGCTCGTAATACTGACCGATTTAAGCGGAATATAGCTCTCTTGCATGATCAATTGGTAATGACATCGACGAAGTCAAGCACACTGTACATTGTACATCCCACCATATTGTTCTGAATGACATCTTGAATAGGGATTCGTGTCTGAGCCGGGATGGTGGTCACATTAAGAATTTTGCAAGAATGGACAGTGCGCCACTATTAATTGAGCCTTCTGACGCAGAATGTCGGTGTGAAATGCGGACACTTGCTCTCACGAACCATTCCCGTCGCGTGCTTTGCATAAAAGAACTTTTCAATGACGTCACACTGTTTCTTCGGTAAAGGTCACTGCCATGAAACGCAGTGTAAGGTTCCAGGAACCAATTCAATCTCATGACGTACACCTCTATCGAGATTTAAGACATTCGGTGGGTCGTTACACACCACGTCTTAGAACTCCTTTACCAAAAGTTAGAACTGATCAAGAGGATCATTAAGGATCGCAGATCCACTACTCGCACTAAGTGTCGCTTTTGTATCATCAAGAACTGATTCGTCCAATAACAAGGATGAGTCCAACTCAAAATCAGCTCCAACGACCCCTATCTCGGATAACTCCCCTGCTTTCAAGGCTTGTCTGAACTCGCCATCAGATATTTCATCTAGCTCGAAAAGATTATCTAAGAATGGAAGAGTCTCAAGACTAATGTTGTCATCAACGTGACCATTTACTCCGCTGACAAGTGCATATAATGTATTTGCACTATTATCACGCCGTGACGTCTGTACGTTTGTAGCTTTACAGTTGCCACCCGACGCCGAGATTGTTTCTGTAAGAGATCCTTGCATCTCTTAAAGTCCGGGACAATGGACTCCTCATGGATGGTATTTACCGTATCACGCTCAATACGAGAGATCATGTCTTGACCGGCATCTGGTGAAGGGGTAATAACCTCGAAAACTTCACCGAGTAAATTTGAACGTACCAATTCACGTGCATTATGTGGGCCTAGCCCTGAATTCTTTGACTGCTCGCCAACAATGTCAATACCGACATTCAGTGAGAGACCATCGCGGCCGCCCTCACTCGGTGGATTTTTACGTGCCACCCCACTCACATCATCGAAATCACATTCTTGATGACTCGGCCCAAGGCCAACTATGCCTTCAGCATACAGTAGTTCGTTATCACATATGTGTCACTAAACGGAGTACGTAAATTTTCACGTACAGTGAACAAGTTACGCTCACAATTCATGCTATTGACATTGTAGTTATTTAGCTCGGACATAACTATGTCCAGCACATTGACATCATCCGTCAATGGATCGCACCAACAATGATTTTGCATCTTATCAAAGGTGGGTCCACGTCCCGCCAAAGCTTCGCTATGAGCATTGCGCGAATCCCTTAAGGTCTTAGACCACAAATGATTCTTGTCTCATGGTGTTCAAGCCAAGCAAAACCTAGGATAAGATCGCATCTCGAATCCATATCAAGGACAAGGCAGCGTTCTGTGCTGTCGAATTTCAAAAACTTCACGCTAAAGTTCAACAACCCTTTAGGTACAGTAAAGCTACTATCAGTCGCTAAAGAAGTGTGAATAAATTAGTATCGTGCTCTTTGAGCGCTTCAGTATATCGCTGACTTCCCTTAAGGGAACGACGTCGAGAATAATTACATGATGCTCCGAAGTCGATTAGATTCGACCAATGCTTCTCAAAGCCTTCCACTGTCGCCTCGGCGGCTAACAAGCCAGGCTTGTATACACGCTCTGCGTTGACGGTCACAAAGCTCTTTAGAGCTAAGCCCTGCTCCACTCTGCCCCTTGGAGAAGTAGCAGAACCTAGTTCTACCCTAGTAGGACATCCCGCGCCTACTGGGTGTCGATGTTTCCACGCGCCATACCAGATTTCTGGATAGGGCCGGGATTTCGACTCATAATAGTCTGGCGCTGATTGCGCAATGAATAAGTGGGACGCAAGCGATTAGTGATTCCGCACGTGTAACACCGTCGCACTTCATGTTGCTGTTTATCAATCTGAAGCTCAGCTTCACTTTCACCTGAAGTTTTGATGAGATCCATTGGTTCAGGCTTACAGAAAGTCGGGGTACTAATTAAGGTTGCTATCACAAAGCTTGGGTTAAGACCCGTTCCAACCAAGTCAGAATGACTTAAAGTTGTGCTTAGCATTTTGAGCTATGCTCACAGTCTCTTCAAAAGTAAAAGGATGGACCCGAATGAATTAGGCTCTGGCTACGCCAGTGCGAAGACCTTCATGAATACAGTCACATGGACTGTCTCAGGGACAAGGTCGGACTGCATAGCTGCCATCAGAGCTCTCAAATCTTGGACATAGTCCATTCAGTCACTCTTACCCTGATTGATAACAAAAAGCGTAAACGTACGCGATAAACCTGGTAAGGCGGAGAGAAAACTCGCAAAAGCTCTAGCTTGAGCGAATTCCATGTGGCAAACGCCAATTTGACAAACGTGCTGCACGTCAGATCCCACTCTCTAGCTCTCTTATCGACCTTGAAGATAGCCAGCGAGGCTCCCTGATGCTAAAGTTAGATTAGGCCAGATCTCATGGCCATCTCAATCTCACGGATCCAGAAGGTGAGATATTCTCCGTCCTTCCCGGCGTAATGTTTGACGTCCACCTTGAGAGGACGAGGCTTAGCGTCTTCGTCTCGCACTGCCACAAAGCGTGTTGGCATAGCCGACGCTACTTGGTTGTGGACCTTCCCTACTAGGGCCATTTCATACTGCATGAAGATCTCGGCACGTGCATCTATCACTTCGAAGCTTTGCGCCGCTAAGAACTCCACATTCTCGGGCCCTACGGCCGCGGCCAGCGTATCAAGCGCGACGTTTTAGACCTCGTTGAGGGGTGTGGATTGTTCCGTCCTCACAGAGGATCAGTCCTGAAGATTCAAACGTCGATTGACTACAAGTGCAACAAGTGTAGAGGAGCTGCACAGCTCCTCAAGTCATAGGAAGACTTAACGATCAACGAGCACGTTTGTTTTAACGAGCTCGACTCAGATAGTCAACAAGCTCATAGAACTTACGGTCCGTGTTCCATGGGATCAAACGATTCAAAGGAGCACAGCACATAGTGCTCAAGAGGAGCTACCTTTACAAGGCGTTTTTTCGACTCGTAACGATCTGAAGACGGCTGAGGAAGGCACGTGTCTTAACCGATCAAAAGGGAAACTGAACTTTATTTGTTTTGTCGGAAAGAACACATCAGACTAACGTACTGAATTTGGACGCTGAGTTTCGAATTAATACATCCTACAAGATCTCGCGTTTTTGGTGGCTGACAGGCGTCAGTCCCCAACAACTGATATGGTGTTCTAATATCATCTTTAATGGGCCTTCGTCCCTGGTGTAAACCACACACGTAGTGTCACCCCGTTTCAGAGATCCTCCACTACGTCAAAACCGTAGTGATTTTTCTACATGCGGTAACCGCAAGCGCGTTTTGTACAGCCGCCTGTTGCAGAAGTCCATTAGGAATGGCTTTCATTGAGTTTTGACGTTGTTTTGCTCGCTTCTGTCCGCTTTTTTATCCAATAAAGTGGCATCAATTGACACATTTTTGT